>JAHXMU010000751.1:1501231-1517737 GCA_019455685.1 Philornis downsi
CAGCCAAGCCATTTATATCCACAGAAAAGGTCATGGGGGCTGTCCGGTCATGCTTGTACGTCGTCGCCTCAGCCGAATGTTAACGCTGCGAAGGTTATGCTCTGTATTTGGTGGGACCGGGTCGGAGTTATTTATTACGAGTTGTTGAAACGAAGCGAAACTATCACTGTGGATCGGTGTCGGCTTCAATTAATGCGATTGAGCCGAGCTCTACCCGAGAAACGCCCACAATACGCGGAGAGGCGCGAAAAAGTGATTCTTCAGCATGACAATGCTAGGCCTCACGTGGGCAAGCCCGTTAAAACCTTCCTGAAAACGCTGAAATGGGAAGTCTTACCCCATCCACCACATTCTCCAGATATTGCGCCGTCCGGTTATCACTTGTTCCGTTCGATGGCATACCAGCAGTTCCACTCATATAAAGACATCAAGGAATGGCTACATTCGTGGATAGCCTCAAAATATGAATAGCTTTACCGTGACGGAATTCGAGCTTTGCCAGAATCATTTGTAAACATGTTTTTGTAATAAAGTAGCATTTTTATAAAAAAAGATGAAAACATTGTTGCGCATCTAGTAGTTACTTCAGGGACCTCCTTCTGGGTGTTACCCTCTGCCTTTAGTCATTCAGGCGAGTGTATAAAAATTGTAATGCATTGAACTAAATAATCTACGTTCCTTAGGACGAAAATCGTTTCGTTACTTTTCAAAACAAAATGTAGCTATATAAAATCGCCACATCTGTTGTTGGCACTCGTCATACAAATCGACAGAATTGTCAGAAATCTCCTTTAAATCATTACTTTGAAATTTATACAATATGATATCGTATTTCCCGAATAAGTGAAGCTATATGTAATATGTAATATGTATGCATATGTATGCAACTTACTATCTGGGAATTTGACAATTCGACTTTCTCTCCCTCAATCGAAAAACATTGGTCTTTCATGACTTTTGAAAGGTTTGCAATAATCCAATTTTTTTTTGAGCTACGACCCTAGAAGTTAATACAAGAATGATTTTGACTACAAGGATGAGGATTGTGTTATACACATATGCATTACAAAATATTCGTCTTAGAAGTTAAAGATTACTTTACGAG
The DNA here is from genome assembly GCA_019455685.1 of Philornis downsi. NCBI lineage: Eukaryota > Metazoa > Arthropoda > Insecta > Diptera > Muscidae > Philornis > Philornis downsi. The sequence continues at coordinate 1,502,337 of JAHXMU010000751.1, forward strand.
TACCGAACATGATTATTGTATTATAGAGATCATTTTGGAATTAATCTCCAACTTTTCGGAGTTTAACAATTTATATTCGTGGCAAAATGATCATTATATGTGGCTATCATAATCACTATATGTATATATTTCGAGTCTCGGTAACTGAAACTCAGCACCTATATGATTTTTCTGCAGTTTGAAATGTTTTTGTGCCTTTCATTTTGTTTTTGGTTGACCAATCTGCTCCTAATTTATTTGGCCTCTACCTACATTCCTACCATCAGGATATTTCAATAACACTTAAGCAAAACATTAATAAAGTCACCACAACGTATACTCAGCGGTTGCAGTGCACTCCAAGACGGATAACATTTCAAAGTTGATGTTTTATGTTGTTGCATAAACTGATTGCCATCGTAAAGATTGCTTAAGAACACCCTCATACAATTTTTTTATACAATTTTCTGTACTTTATTCAATTTTGTCATGTTCAATTCAATCTTCGTCAGAAGGCTGCTTTGAATGCAGTAACGACATTTTATATTTCCTGCGAATCGTATCAAGAAGATATAAAATTCATTAATATAAATTTTACCGAACGGTCTTTATTGTGGGTGAAGGTGGAGTTGGATAGATGTTTGTCTTGGAAAGTTAACACTTTGGAATCCTCCTTCTCTGTTTGGTTTCAATTTCAGAGTACGCCACGAAACTGAAGCCGTTCGACAATTGCAATTTCCAAATTTGCCTTTATGTGTAGTTGTACCTCTTAAATGTTTTTTTTTTTTGTATATAAGTAAATATTACTGAAAAAAGGGAGGTTTGGGCTGGATGCAAAATTAATAACTTAAAAAATTGCATTTAGCTTTTAGATTGAAGTTTAATTCGGTCGTGCTTGCGGCGCAGTGTCGTGTTTTCATATAAACGGTGGCCAAAAATAGAAGGAGTTTTCAGAAAAGAATGAAAATTAGTACACATTGCTTTTATAAGTAGGAAAGAAAAAAAACCAAGTTTAGAGAAAATCGGTCCAAGGCCACGATAACTTTGATAAATTTTATGAAATTATCTCAAAGGACACGCCCACCACCCTTATATCCTTGATACGAAAAAGATGCAATTTGTCCACGAAAATTGTCAATACCTCTTTCACATTTTTTTAACTTTTTCAATAAGTTTCCTATTTTTATCTGTTCCGATCCGATAAGATTGAAATTTTGCATGTAAATATATTTAGTTATATTGTAGCATATCGCCAGTTTAAAAAAAAAAAAAAAATCGTAAAAGCTCCCCTCCCATACAAATAACATAAATTAAAAAATTATTTTAATTTGTAAATTGTGATCATATAAGAGCAAAATTTTACAAAAATTATTAATTCAATTCAGTGAAAAGAAATTTAAAAACATGAATTTTATTTATTTAACATAACATATTCAATATACATACATACATAAAATATATATAGTAGGTATTACAGGCAATCAAAATATATTAACAACTATCACTGTCATCACTTTCAGATTCTACCAGATTCGCTGTTTTTATGCTCTGAAATCTTTCTTTTGTAACTAAATACTCTTTCAGATCATTTATATCACTTTTTCCTAAAAGTATTTTCTGATTATGCATCGAAATTGATGGCTCTGACTGCAGAATAAGATAATTTATTAGGTCTCCTACTTATTTTTCTCGTATGTTTCAATCTTGCATTTCTTATGATTTTATGACTTGTCTCTATTGCTTCTTCTGATAACATTCCAATGGGAATAGTGGAATATTTAATAAAATATATACCATGAACTAGAATTTTATGCACAGTTGAAGGCATTAATACCAAGTATATAATTTGAAATATAAAAGTGCTGTATCTTTTAAAAGCTTTTCAAAATGCTATATATATATATAATGCTAGAGCACTTTCAACAGAAATGTTTTCATTAGTATTTGAACCTGTTAACCTTTCTGCGGCTTTTTTAAGAGCTTCAGATGAGGTAGAAGCGACAAGTTCCTCCACTCGCCTCCTTTTTGTCCGCATTGAACCCTCCTCATAAGAAACATTCGGTCGGCCTTTACGACTTGTACTTGCTTCCTAATACAGTATAAAATAATTAAGTTTTCTTGCAATACCAAAACTTTACACGGATACTTACATTACAAATGATTTCACAAAATAGTTCGCTATCTAGTCAGTCACTCAACTCAGTTTCAAATCTGTCTCTAATGCGATGATATTTAGACCAATTGTTAGAAAATTTTAATAGAGCAAGCTTTATTTTCTGTTGTTCACTTTCTAATAACACTCGTTTAAAATGCTTTTCGACAAAATCTTTAACATGATGTATAACATCGCATGGTCTGTTTTGCTTTATCTCTAGCCACAATTGAGAAATAGTGCGAATCCGCAATGAGGTTGACACTGAAAAACAATCATAAAAGAAATTCGTGCAAAATCGAGCAGCGGAATTTTAAATATATTAAAACACATACTTGTAGCTACAAAATGCCAAAAAATTGTAAAAGTGTTATCTTTACTTTCTTTTAAATTCTCTACGAAAGTTCGCTGTTGCTGAAAAATCTTGACAATGTCTCACTACTATCTTTTTCTAACGGGATCTGACATATGATCAATGTCTGTACACAAAAACAGTGTTGTAATTATAACTAAAGGCACTACTTACACTCTGTTATACATTTTGGTAGCCGTTACATTCAAATAATTAAATTTTTAGTATTATAAATGAACCTTAAATTTGGAGCTTTTCCATAAATTTCGTATGCTGTACACAAACCTTAACTTTGAATCACTGTAACTTTAAAATTTAGAAAAAGTTTTAAAAGATATTTTAGGTATGATCTAACCAGAGTGTTACAAAAAAAATTAAAAAAAAAAAACGTCCGAATTCTAACATTGACGTTAACCATTTTTGGCCACCCTCACGACACAGTGCGGCGGTTTTGAATTTCTATTGAAATCGATAGAGCAAACAATTCTTTGGTACACCTACCACCTAGCATCCAAATCATACAACAGAATTTTATTTTAAACTAGCTGACCCGGCAAACGTTGTTTTGCCTTCAAAGATTCAATGTTAATGTGGTAAAAAAAAAGTTAATTGCAAAAATCTCATCTCCAGCGCCATTTATTACTTTAAATAAAACCTTTTAAACCTTCCGGAATACTCTACCAATAATATAAGACCAAAATGACCCAAATCGGTTCAACCGTTCTCGAGCTTTAGCGAGACTAACACACAGCAATTGATTTATATATATATATAGATTTAAAAAGTATTATCCAATTCAGTGGTCTGAACTCCCGTTATTAGGTGCAAAACTATGTATTATTTCACTTCGTAAATTTAATGCACTCAAGACAGACATCATTATTACCAGAATCTTTAGAAATGCAATATATTTGTATTTGTTGATTCGTATAAAATCAGAAACAAAATATTTGGCAAGATAATTTCAAATATGGAATCTTTTGTTATTGAATATTGTAACATGCCAGAATTATATTATGAATCAATCATTATATTACATTATGCTTTGATGATGGATGATTCCCTCATCAATCGGTTACACTAAGTGAGTATTGTCAAAATCTTAGCAGTCGGATCCCCAATGTTTTTCGAAATGAATTACAAATTTTAGCTAAATTACTGCAGTTGTTGCACGTAATCTGTGAAATGTAAAAAATGTAGAAACTGCTCTTCGTCCTTATTTTAAGAATATATAAAAAATTCTGAAATTGAATAGCTAACGGGACAAAATGTTCTACAAATTTACCGTGGAATGAGTTTCATTATGTCATGTACCCTTCAAGGCCTTTGAGTATTATTTCTCGATATTTTCTATTATTATTTTCTAAATGTCCTTTTCGTTTTTTTTTTTTTAAATGAGATCAGGAAATCTGCGCCCAAATGTTACTTCCTGCATACAATATTCTACAGATATAAGATACAGTAAAAAAATTCATTATTTTTCCAATGAGTGCTATTGGATTTCACCACATAGCGTTAGGAAAACTACTCGGCCAGATTTTGGATTGCTTGACTGAGTATTGGGTTGAGCACGCCCCAAATATGGACAAAAGCAATGGGAAAATACCCCACACTTTACAGCTTTCGGAGCCAAGCGGTTGAAAATGTGTACACCTATAGTGTTCTTGGTCCTGTTACTGTAACCCAATCAGGCTAATGTGGCAAATGTCGGTAAAGTAATGAACATCGTCAAGTCAGACTAACATGTGGGCTCTGTTTGAATAAGGTTGGATACAAGAAACAGCTCGATGCACGGTTGCTACACAAGTTAACCCAAAAAAACTAATGGGCCGAATTTCCATCTGTGAAACGCTGACAATTCGTAACAAAATCGAACCATTTCTGAAGCGGATGGTGACTGATGATGAAAAGTGGAACACTTACGATGTCGTCGATCGAAAGCGGTGAGCCTGCGCAAACGGTAGGCAAGTCAGGATTGACGGTCAAGAAGGCTTTGCTGCGTGTTTGTGGCAATGGTAATCTTCTACCATAGGCTGCTGCTTTGCGGCCAAGGTCTTAATTTGGACCTGTATTGTAACAATCGAAAGCGGCCAGGTTTGGCCAATATGAGAGTTATTGTGTTCCAACTGTACAACGCCAGAACACACACACACGTCGGTAGTGACTTGTCAGAAGCTCCAAAAGCTCCACCGACATGAAATCATTAACACCTTCTCTCTAGCTCTAGTAGAATTTGTTGTCCAACAAATTTTTTAGAATATTATGATCCAGCTTCTATCCAATTCCGTACAGATTTCTTATTGTTTTGGTGGTTGGTGTTGTTTTGGAAAGGAATGAAAGGGTCTTTGGGCACGAAGTTCAAGGAAACATATAACATATTTATTGAACGTTTTATGTGCAAAATTTTTTGTATTTTGATGTTTCTTTTTTTTTTTTTGAAAAAGAATAAATTAATATGTGGAAATTGAAAGCAGGGTGGGAAACCTTTGTGAAATCCATTTGCAATAGATTTGTATAACATTTCGTACCACTAGTGTACTTTTGAAGAACGAAACAAATCTTTCGAATGTTTGACGAACAAACTTTCGAGCAATATAATATTACCGAAATTTTGTTCACATTTAGAGTACAACGTGCAGCTACACACCTGTCTGGTCATTGGGAATTTAACCTAACATGAGTAACATGGATATCTATAGATGCTTAAAGCAGATGTTATCTAAAATCTAAATTGATACAGCCCAAATTAAACTCCAAAGATCTATCTAGATAGATTTAGATCTAGATCTATCCAACTGAAACGAACGGCAGTAGAAACACTAAAAGTATGTCAATATCAGAACGCTATTTATAAGAGAAGTTAATCTGGAGACGAAAAGACGTTTGAATTATGGAAAATAAGAAAAGGTCTATTGAAATCATATGAAATAAGATATTGTTAGCCATACAAATGAATGACGTTTCATTCGCAAATCGGTAAAAAGCATGAATGAGTAGTAGATACGACAGAATAGAACTAATGAATTCTAGCTAGTTTTCTAACTGTTTTGAAAATAGAATTAAAATAGCTTATTGCTCGAATTGATGAAGTAAATCGCTTCCATTTGTTAGTAGTTTTATTGTAAGACAGACTTTTTTATTAGACGAAAATTAAAAAAGAGCACTTTCTGGCTATTTCAACTTGTATAATTATTAGAAAATTTCATTAGGTGTAAGTTTTGAGATCTTCGTAACATATGCAATCATGGGCTTATTCAAAAAGTAGTGATCTGTAACAGACTGATGGATTTTTTCAATGATTTTTGACTAAAATGAATATTTTGTCATGGTTATCGTCGGCAATCGACGCCGGTTGTGTCATTGAGTACACGTATCAGCTATTGCTTGGTTATAAAGACGTATTCCAGATTTCATGACGACCCAAACATTCTCTATAGCATTAATGTCTGGAAAATTTCCGGACAGCTAGTAACGTAGCTACTCATTCAGCACGGAGGTATTCCTTAACTTGAACCTAAACAACTTTTTTGAAAATAGTTGAGCAATCGATCGCTTTACAGGCCACTAATGAGCAAAATAAGAATTATATACGAGAACTATCTTATGCGGCAGATGCTGGTTATGGATATACAATTTGTTATCAGTTCCAAACTCTTAATAATATGTTGGGCAAACATTAACAAATATTTAATTTCATGAAGTCCAGGTAATGGCGGAATACATTCTCTGATAGCACTACATTAAACGGAATGTTTGTTATCGTCATTGTTAGTGTACCCCAAACGTACCATGAGTGGCGCTACAGTAAGTGCAAAACAAATGTTATTTTTAAGATTAAGATAAAACATTCGCCGTCGGTGCGAATGCCTATTCTGGAAATGCTGCATCCTAATGTGCGCATAATACTCGCATATAATGTGTGTATCATATATACCGTCTTTATCTAATTAAGAGAAGATAACAAAATTAATTACTTATGTGTTAAAGGATGCGTTCAATAATAACGTTTAATATTTGCAGAAACTTCAATAACTTAATCTACAATATGGAAACCGTGAGGTTTACACAATTGCTGGTTATCTTGTGATCAGATTCGTTAACAGCTGCTGGTTGTTTGTTTATAATTGCGCCATTTACATTGGTTTTCGTATAAAATGTGTAAAAGGTGAACAATATAAAAAATTATCGGAAATTCTTAATTGTATACTTGAGCATAAAGACAAGAAATTAAAGAAACAGGAAATGTACATGCATTAATATATGTGTTGTCTGGATAGCTGCAATTTGAGTTGCAAAGATCTTCCTCGATGTTGCCTGATTTTCAATGTGCGATGCTGGTTTGGGCCAACATTTTAAAGTTTGACTATGAAATCAAAAGCTTTCATCAAACTGACGCGACATTCATAAATACACAAGCATTTTAATATTTGGCTTATTTTTCGATTAAGTTTAATTTTGTTTAGCAAAACTTACAAACACAGATAACGAAAGTACTTAATCTTGCAGGTTTAAATTATTAAGTACCATCTAGTACTCAAGAGAATTGACATTTCACGTCTCTGGTGACCATGGTTGTGAAAAAGGTGTATGTTGTTACTGAGACAAAGAACTTCCTGACTTTCGGTGAAATTACGCTAAATGAACTGATGTCGCAAACGTCAAAATGTATGAACAATTATTTAATTTCGGCTGAAAACGTGCAATCGCTTAGTTTCAACTAATCTGAATAAAGGTAATTGCAAATAAGTTGAAAATGTGTGAGGATGGTGCAAAAAAAGACATTCTAAAGTTATTTTGACACTAAAACTTATGTTAATTTAGCGATCTGACCTATTGTTGTTCAATCGCTCATATTGCTTTTGACAAAACAACGTATATCTGCTGAAGATGTTACATTATTACTGACCTCATCTGACATAATGTAACTAACTTCTAAAGAACATTACACAGTACAACAGCCAATCTGGGGGGTGAGAAATTCCAAGTCAGGGTGATGGTACTAGGTCAGTATAGTAAAATCCTCAAAGGGTTTCGCGTTCGTATGTGCCAGTTTTTTTTTATGACCTTTTACATTTTTTCCTTATCTTGATGTTTTTTCGCTTAGTTGTAAAACTTTGGCAAAAACGTAGTTTGACATAACTCGAGAACGACTAGTTCGATTTTGCTGAAACAAATTGAGAAAAATTAAGAATTACATTTCCTTTAATCCATTCATATACTGTTTCTCTACAAAATCAACATTTTTGCAATTATAAATAAATTTATGAAGAAAATTTTGTAAAAAAAAAAAAATTTTTTTTTTTTAATCATATAAATCCCAAACGGAAAAAAGAGTCATGTCTTATAACTTTTACGTAAGGCCACATAACGTATAAACAAAATGCGGTATAGATCATAGAAATCGATTAACGCGTTCTGCTTTTATTTACAATTAAGTGAAGGTATCCCATTTTGACAAGAATGTTGATATTTGTTTTTATTCAAAAAAGTGTCATCGCGTTTTTTTATAAATTTTCCCCGATAACTCCAGACTTCTGGCCATAAACTACTAAAAAAATAAAGTAAACATTTCTATAATTTTTTATTTTTATTTTATTTATTTTAATAAATATTGAATAGACTTTTTCGATGGTGGTTGTTCGGGACTATTGGCATCGCATTCATCGCTGTCATCAGTTTCTGAACCACACATAATGTCAATGTGTGACTCCACTGCTGGCCCTTCTGCACCTCCTGAAAATTCTTTATCATCAGGATCATCCTTGTCTTGCCACACAAGCTTACTCCACCAGCAAATTTCCGCAATTATTGCACTCGGCGACTTTTTGCCTCTACATATATCTGTAAGTTTTTGTTTTGTTAAAATGAGTTTGAAAAAATAAAAAATCAGTATTACCTCATTTCAAATGGCATAGCAACTTGATGATAGCGTTCGCCTTGTTCATCAGATTCGGTAGCCAATTGTTTGCTGAAGTAGTTCAGATGATGATGTAAATAATGGATTTTCAAGGACATGTGGACACCAATTTTCGAAAACGATCTTAACATCCTTGCGACAGAAACATCGTAGTTGGTAGAACGATGCTTTCCCAACAAGCCTTCTAATACTTCTTTGATTGCCTGCCATGCATCCAATTCAGCGTCAATCAAAATATTGTTGAATGCGTCACTTTTAATCAGCTTTCGTATATCTGGACCATTTAGTACGCCTGATTGGAAAAAATGAATTTGTAAAGATGGGAAATCATGGGAAATGAATGTGATATTATAACTTATCTTCTTTAATTTTACTTTCGCTGAGTCTCGGGTAAATTAGTTTCAAACACAAGAGAACTTCATCTCTTTTGGCGATAGTTTTGATGAAATTCTTAACAATTCCAAGCTTAATATGCACTGGAGGCAGCAATATCTTCTCCTTCGGTACTAGAGGCTCACGAATAATATTGGCCGTTTGTAACCTGCTGTGCTCTCTGAGTTTCCATCCGTGGCATGCATATTGGTCACCGGAAAATCGTGTGTCCCAATCGCACAAAAAGCACATATATTTTATATAGCCGCTTTGAAGACCGCAAAGCATAGCTACAACTTTTAAATCGCAGCATATGCGCCACCTATGTTTGGCGTAGTTAACCATTTTCAAAATATTTTCCAGTGCATCATATGTTTCTTTCGTTTCTGTACTATAGGCGATTGGAAGTGAAGGTTTTTTATTGGTCTTATGCAGTAAAACTGCCTTCAAGCTGAGTTTTGAACTGTCAATAAATAATCCCCAGTCATCTGCTTCATATTTTATTTCCATTGCGTCCATCAATTTTCCTACATCCGGGCAATATGCAGAAGTTTTTCCATCATTCACAAGGAATAAACTTTGGAGTGTTGCCTGACGACTTCGATAAGCTGTGACTTTCACACCGGGTGCCAACAAATTGTTTGATTTCAAAAACAAAGCCAGCTCTTCCGATTTATGCTGTGTTAATTCCAATTTGACAACAATTGAATCAAGCTTATTTTGATTTATTAAAATTGGCTCATGGGATACTGATGGCTCATATGGGGGATCATCACGTAAATCATATGTCGGAGCAGTCATAGAAGATAAAATATCTGGGCTAGAAGCTTTTGGCACAGGAATGTGGTCCGAATGAGGCAATGGCGTTGCGGCACCTGCAACACCAACGTAATATATACGATATATACGATATATACGATTTTCTTATCCTTTTTGCGGCTCCTTTATTCGCACATGCATAGCAATTCAATGGATTGTGACCTTCGCCAGGATTAGTCCAAGTCATTGGGATACCGAATGGCATATTTTCACGTCTTCTATTTTTCCAGTACATCTCGTATATTTGAACAAAATCAGTACTGAAATTTCCCCTTTTTTTATGTGTTGAGACATATTGACCGCAGCAGTAGCAAAAGCTATTTATATCTGGCTTGCACAGTTCCATATTCTATGACAAAATTAATGACAAAAATCGAACAATGAACACCTATTTATACTACGTATTTTTCAATATTTTTTAAAATAAAATAAAAATATAAAATTTTTTTACTGACGTTCTAAAACATGACCACACATGAATATGGGTGCAATTTGTGTAAAGAAATCATGCAGGTAGCCAACAGAAAAAAACCCAAATAATTACAAAAGTGCACTTATCTTTTTTCCTTTTAATTGTCCGCGCATATTTATGACCGTTTTTCAGTTTTTTACAGCAACCATAAAAATCAAATAACCTTTTGTTTATTACTTTTTTTTTAATTTTGAGAATCATAAAAAAATCATCAATGTTTTTTCCAAGGAATTTTGAGCATATCTCGAGCAAATTTTTGAAATTCATACCTTTACTTATTTTTGAATAAAAGCAGAACGCGTTAATCGATTTCTATGATCTATGTCGCATTTTGTTTATAGGTTATGTGGCCTTACGTAAAAGTTATAAGACTTGACACTTTTTTCCGTTTGGGATTTATATGATTAAAAAAAAAAAATTTTTTTTGACAAAATTTTCTTCATAAATTTATTTATAATTGCAAAAATGTTGATTTGGTAGAGAAACAGTATATGAATGGATTAAAGGAAATGTAATTCTTAATTTCTCAATTTGCTTCAGCAAAATCGAACTAGTCGTTCTCGAGTTATGTCAAACTACGTTTTTGCCAAAGTTTTACAACTAAGGAAAAAATGTAAAAGGTCATAAAAAAAACTGACACATACGAACGCGAAACCCTTTGAGGATTTTACTATACTGACCTAGTACCATCACCCTGACTTGGAATTTCTCACCCTCCAGACAAAAACCCCAAAAATGTTCCACAGTGTTATTAATCTTAAATAATATATACTAACCTAACAAAACTATTCTAAAGTCTGTATACTGCACCTATTCTAATTTCCCTCATTGTACACTAAACTATATTGTAACTTAACTCCCAGGATCTTAACCCCTGACACATTTACTTTACAACATTAGCCTATGCTAATTACTGTTGTTGTTGTTTTGTTTGAAACAAACAAAAGGATTAAGCTAATCCGTTTATTGCCCTTGAATTGCATTGGTGGAGTCAATGCATGCTTGCGTCGCTGCTCATGCTGTTGCTGATTTGAAGCTGGTTTTACATATACAGAAGAACTTCACTCAAATCAGCAACATTTGTAGCTTAGCGATATTTTAGCAATCTCAAATGAGGCTCTTTGTTTCTGGATTTTTGAGCAGTCAACACAAAAACTTGCTAAGTATTTTTTAATAATATGATTGTAATATTGAAACAAAAATTCCTGTTCTTATTAATATTATACAAAGAAAAGTTCGGGTTTTATTCTAACGGGGAAAGTATACCTTATTCATAAACAGATGTTTTGTCAAATTTAAAATTTGGAATGCGGGCTTCTGAACTGTAAGCAAGTTAGTTTAACGAATGTATCGAATGTAGCCGGCCATTATGACAAGATGTTCTATACAAATTTATATGATTTCGTAAAAAGTGAAATTTTATTTGTTTCCTTAAATATTGATTTGACAAAAGAACTTTCTTGTTGCATCGGTTTGTGAGAAATCGTTAATACTTAAATCAAATTTCAAACCAGAAACTATTTGTCCTTTACTATTTATCAACATCAGCTGTTAACACAGACGATATATATAATGTAATAAATATATGTATATACAATAATAATATGTACACGGGCGTAGAATAAAAGTTTACACAAAAAGTTTTGCACTATGTCAAAGGTGTTCTTTTGGTCTCCTGTAAAATGGACATTTTTCAAATTTAGTGCTTAGATTTTTTGAAATGCTTTTTTTTTTCAAAAGTTAGAAGTAAAGTAACGGGTGTAATGACAATTTTGTATTAAGAAAAAAAAAAATAAATAAAAACGTTGGTCTTATAGATAATATCAAACGCCATAACAGCAGTGTCAAGATTTCACAAGTTTATAAATCACTGAAATTGCTGTTAGGGTTTATGTTGTGGTACAATCTGCCTCGTTGGAATAGAATGCTCAAATACAATTAATTCATACAATTGAATTGAATAATGCAGAAAATATGACGAGTTTAATTACATGCTGCAAGAGAAGTAGGCGTGATTGTGGGCGTAAAAGAATAATTTACATCTACAAATATTCGTGGTACGATGCTAAGTTTGCTTTGCAGAAGCCATCAACGAGTCTGTTGCTTCCACAAAACCATAGAGCAACATTTTTTAATTTCTATATTCTTATTCTACTTTGTATTCAGATGTGAAATTATTGTCTATATTAAATGTTGGAATTTCAGATATTAAAACAAGCTATAGAATTTTCCGATGAATTTCAAAGTAGTAATAAAATGATTTTTCTACTACATAATTGAAATAAGGATGAGCTCTTAATGCGCCGGCCTAGGCTTCCACATGTTTCTTATGTTATGCTCTCTACTTTGCAATAAAATTTTTTTCACTTGCACTGATAACTCCAAAAAATCAATCTTCCAAGATCATTGCACAAATGTCTTTGTTAAGAAAAAATATGATCTTTTACCATTGGTAATAAATCTATGCAGGTACAACAGTACTCTGTATAAAACGTTCGCACAGTTCCTAATTCCTTGATATTGCTGCCTAAAGTGAAGGATAGAAGGATTTTATCACATATACACACATTTCTGATGTTTTTTTGGTGACAGCTATCGACTTTTGAAAAATATTTATTTATATATTTTATATTATACAATATATTATATATCTGATTCATTCGAGACTAAATTAATATGGCCTTGAAATATATTTTTAATGTGTCATCAAAGTCTCCACTTAATGCCTGTCTGTAAGCTTCCCTGTATTATAGTTAGAAACATAATCTCAGGAGCGCTACTGGCGGCGTCAGTTTGGAATCTATCATTTATGTGATGACTCAACATGCATTTTAAATTAGACCTATGGCTAAATTTAAGTGCGTTATTTATATTTGTACCTATCCTACGGAGGAAAATAGATTTCGCCCCGACATATCATGGAAGTGAATTTTCGTTCAAATCGATTCATAATTGCAATATGTGTTTTGATCATTGGTTTACATGGACAAACAAAACGAACATCGCTATATCGACTTAAAACACGACTAGGAGTCGACATTGTATATTTTCTATTATCTAACTTCAATATTTCTGGATGTTACAAAAATCATCACAAATTCAATATATCGGAAACCCACAGTGTAATGGCAAAAACAAAACAAAGTTTTTCAACACAATTGGGTGATCGCATCCTCAAAATGTAAATAATTGTTGGAAGAATATCGAAACAGAAAGAGTAGTTAGTACAAATTATTGTTCATATCTCATTTACAAGATTTTATTCATTGAAAATTCATTTCAGTTGTTTCAAGTAAAGGAATTGTATTTTGCAACCACTTTTACTTGAATCAACTGTAAGGAAATTGCACCATTAGTTACATTTGGTTTAAAAAATCCCTTTGTTTACATTAATATTATTATTGCGAAATCTCTGGTTTCGAGGAAAGATGTCGATTGGAATGAATTTTTCGTTATTTTTTCAATCTTTTCGGCCTGTATTCCACAAATAACGCGTGTTATGTTATCCTGTAAGGCTTTAATAAAGTTCGGCTTGTCCACTAACGACGTGACATAACCCCACAAGAGGTAATCAAGTGGCGTTAAATCATAAGATCTTGGGGGCCAACTCACCGGGCCAAATCGAGAGATAAGCTGCTCACCAAATTCATCCCTCAACATATCCATTGTTTCACGAGCAGTATGGCATGTTGCACCGTCCTGATGAAACCACATGTCAACCAAGTTCAACGCAGCCAATTGTGGCAAAAAAAAAAAAAAAAATAAATAAATAAATAACACGTGCCCAATCGCTGAGAACGGCGACGAATTGATATTTCACGATCGTCATTAACACTGGTCGCTACGGCTGCAATATTTTCTTCTGTACGCACTCTACGCATGCGAGTTGATGGTTTTATGTCCAACAAAGTAAATTTGGTGCAAAATTTGGAGATAACAGCACGAATTGTTGATTCAGCAGGTTGATTATGACGACCATAAAATGGTCGTATCAAACGATGCACATTTGTCACAGAGCACGAATGTTGATAATAAATTTCACCGATTTGTAATCGTTGCTCGTTTGTTAGTCTTTCCATGATGAAATGGCAGAGTATACTGTACACTTTTCACTTTGACAGATGATGTTTGAACCTGTGCTGCCAACCTGAAAAAATTAAATCTTAAAAAATCACTCTATATAACAATAAAATTGTTTTGAAATAATTATCAAGAAATTGGTTTGTGTACATAAAGTTATATTGATTTGTGTATATAATAGTATGTACATAATATTGTACCTTATTATGACTATTTTTTGGACTGATTGGCGCATATTAAATGAAAAATCCTGTACTATTTGTCATCTTATGCCATTAGACATATTCTTGAATTCTTGACTCCTATGACAAACTCTTTCATAATCCAAAAGAACAAGTGTATTTATTTATTAACCTCACTTGGAATTTAGATCAGAAACTGTTGTAATACTTAGACGCTCATAAAATTGATAGCAGTGTACTTATTTGGAATTTATGCACCTGTTTTTCATTTGGAAACGCTACGCTCAAATATGACCTTCCAAGTTTTGTAAAAATATTATTTTCTCTCAATTTTGTAACGTGATATCCAGAATACTGATAAAATATTTCCATTGTAGATATAACTAAAATCCAATCTCAAATCATTTCCGAATTAATGTTGCCATTAGGGTGTCATTTGAGCATGAAAAGCAACATATAACAATTGCGGTGCGTATGCATTTTTGCGTACATTTCCATTGATTTCAGTTCAGAACAACATTGTTTGAGCTTTGCAAAATTATGTACATGTTTTCAAAATTACCGTTAAGTGGGCTTGCCTTTGGCAGTTCAAAGAATGTACAGAACAGTGCAATTCGCTGAATTTCGACATATTGAGATATGGGTACATGTTGCAAATCTGTTTGGTTTTGCAATTGATTTGCCTTTTTTGTTGAGTGTTTTTTTATTTTCGTAGACCACCTCTAATTTCTGAGATTGAAATTGTTGAGGAAAACCTTATCAACTTGTGGTGGCGATATTGAATTTGTTCGTATTTGCTATAGTTAAAGAGATCAATTATAGCTATGCCTTGTTTTTCAAAAACTAGCATTTTCTAAAACCAATTAGCACTGAAGTAAAACTAAATGTCTTCTTAGTTGCTGGCTCTACGAACAAATTGATTGAAAATTGCAATGGTTGTTTCAGATTCACAAAGTTTTCTACGTAACGTTTAAAAACTAAAGCTGATTTAGAGAAATTGGTAACCTTCTTATACCTCTAGTATTCCTGTTGGCTTTGTATGATGATGATGATGTGCATCTTCACAAACTCACCCA
>JAHXMU010000751.1:1517747-1627258 GCA_019455685.1 Philornis downsi
GTAAACAATTTTTATGCTATATTTGATAGAACATAGACTTTGTCTGACTATGCTAAATCTGCTATAGCTAAAATGTTCGATGTGCTAAGAAATCTATTGTATATTGGAATATTGGACTCCTTTTCGCATCTCTGATGATCTGAGCTCAATTGCAAAATATTTACAAAAGCGTTTGTGCCCTGTTTTTGAAATCCGGTAGCAAAATTGTATCTTAACAACCCTTTCGTGAAATCTATTGAATTAAACTAGAAAAGAAGTAAAGACGTTATG
This sequence comes from Philornis downsi, assembly GCA_019455685.1. Taxonomy (NCBI): domain Eukaryota; kingdom Metazoa; phylum Arthropoda; class Insecta; order Diptera; family Muscidae; genus Philornis; species Philornis downsi. Next base: position 1,518,018 of record JAHXMU010000751.1, read on the forward strand.
AAATCCAGGCATTTTATTGCAAAAGGGAAAACTGTGACAAATGAAAATACCAGGATGAAACTGCTGGTTAAATTGTATTTAATATCAGATGAAGGGCGCTTAGAATTTCTTCCCAAATCTTATGTCTGCTTATTTCCTATTTATTTGAAGCAACAAATACCGTTTTTATATTGTAAAGTTCACAATCGCTTGAATTGAAGCGGAATGAATTTCTTCATCTTGGCGAACCGAGGAAGTTGTGCACCTGAAATTTGCTAATGAAAATTTATTTTGCATTTGGATAACGTTTTCATTTAGAAAAGTAACAGCGATAGCTGCTCTGTAATACGTTTCTTATTTGCACATTGCAATTGACAACTGGTGCCCTTCGAATGATACCGATAAATTGTCCACATACATTTTTTGAACCAATTGTAATAGATAACCATAACTAAAAATTATTAATATAATTTGCTTAGTAAAAGGCAAAATGCTCAACTGTTGAATATATTTACTACTACCTTAACGCGTTGCCTTGAAACGTTTATATATCATATTGTTTTATGTCACTTGACGCCAAGAGTGTCCAAGAGTGTAACGTGCTGAAGGAAGCATTTAAATTAACAAATGTCTTTTAAGCAAGTGCTTTTAATTAATTTTAAGTCGAATTTTTAAGACTTAATTTTTTGAGTCGAATAAGTGATGTGCGTCTGTCTGGCTGGGTGGTTTGTAAGGACGATAATGACTTTTCGCATATATTCCTAGATTTCTATCTTTTATCCAGTTAAAAAAAAATTCGTTATATTTAGAATGCCTTAATGGTAAAATTTACTGCACTGTCACGCCCCCTCTGGTGTTTCCAAATGACCAATTTTCTGATATTCTATTTTTCCCTGTAGCCCCTAATAGACTGCATCAATATAAGTTATATTCATTGGGTTGATTTATAATGCCTGCAAAACAGAAATCGACCAAACGATCACTTCACCTCTGGTTCCGCCAATACAAATGGTTAATCTAACCGATACAATCCTAATTTCATGTATTAGGCTTGATTGGCATAATAACATATAAACGTTTGATAAACTGCAATGAAAACTGACTGCGTTGCTGCGCCCATTCGGGTATAGGCGATTTAATGTAGTCATTTCCCTACAAATATCGATAGATAGATAGATAGATATCGATAGATGCGTTGAATTGTAATGCGTGAATATATATAACAAATCGGTCGTATGGCCCCCCTTTCTGGTACATCTCATACAAATTTCTCACACATTTTATTCAATTGTATTAATTACCTAGTAAGGGCTTTCATTAAAGTTATTTTTGTGAATGAAACTTATCTGAATCACTGGTTTCTATGTAATTCCTAAGTGAAAGGAAAAGGTTCAGAATCAGAATTTCATTCCTGCTTCACATCACTGCTGTACCCATAGTAATGGAATATTGGTCATATACTTAATAATACATATTTTGTCATAAAGTACACGCAGTGACAATGAATTATGCAATACATTTGCCAAGTTCAAAAGAAACAAATCGTTACAAGAGAGAAATGAAATTCGAATACAAATTGAGAAATATCATCACATACACATACACATAACTACATAACTTGCACTCTATTTACTTGATTGCTATAACATCAGCTGACACATGTCAGCATTACGAATCTCTGTAACTTTGAATTCATTGACTCCTAAGTATTGTTAATCGATAGGTCGCTCCATCAAAATGAAATAACAAGATGAAAATACTGATAACAAAAATTACCATCAAATGGCATTAATACGAATAATGGCAGTATTCGAATGATGGCAATCAAACACGTCGGTCTGTGTCAATGCCATATACAATAACGTTTTCAACTCAAATCCCTCTTCATTATTGTCGTGTTTATTGTTATGGCAACTTGATGAAAATTAATGTTGGAAAATGTGTGCGTGTGCACTTGTTGGAACATTAGCAAGAAGTTTATAAAATTGCCACTACTTATGCACGAATACATAACAGATAAGATTTTGAATTTTCTTAACCCCTGTTCCCAGTCCAGTACAGAGTTGAAATTCTTCTGAACTGTTGTATTGTTGGCACAAATGGTTTCGCATAAATTTCTGATTGCACTGCTATTCCTTCTGCTCGCGATGTTTATTGCGCTAACAACGCAATTCACCTCGACGTGAATTGTCGTCCAAATTACTACTAGCATTGGACGGACGCATCTTTGGTATTGAATTCAGAAATTTAATTTGTGGATTAAATGTTTAGAATACTAAACCAAAGTTGATGTAATTTCGCGTTAACTTTATATATATATATATATATATGTATATATATATAATATATATATATATATATATATATATATATATATATATATATAATATATATATAATGTCGCAAAAACATTATTGTGGTTATTAAGGTTAGGATATATTTGAATATCGTTTCATCTAAGCTTTTGATCTACATATATCTATATAAGGTAGATTTTGTACAATAGACTGTCTCATGTCCCAGAAAATCACCGCGAGGATAACCGGAATCTCAGCGGTAGTTAATGCCAAGGATAAACTGTGAAATATAAAACTGGCATCACTCACAATCAAGAAATGCGACAAATGCGACAATGTGGTCGTTGAGTTATCTGAAGGAATTGTTTAGGATATATTTCTATTTTTCCAAAATATTTAAAAGTTGATACACCCTACTGCATATTCTAATCAATTACAACGGTAAAACGCGGTTAATGATAATTTTCCTAACAGGTTTCAAAACACTGCGCATTTGATAGTATTGTAACTTGGATGCCGTTCAGACACTTGCTTATAAGACGAGTTGAGTTAATAAGTATGGGAAAGCTTTTTTAATGATGAGAGAAACGCCAGTTGAGAAAATAGGTGAATGGTAATATAGAAGATAAACGGATACAGCTGAAGCCCCGAAATACTACAAGAAAACAACAGCACTTAGATCTGTTCTGTTCAACAGATTTGTTCATAAGAAACCAGATTTTCATCGTGAAAAATTAGTTGAAATGTAACCTTTTTTTTTTTTTTTTTTTTTTTTTTGTGTAAATACGCCAATTTATATGGCATCCCAGAGGTCGTGACAATGCAATTGACAAAAATCTCAATAGCTTCCGTCTATGAATCACGGATTACAGAGGAAAAATAAAATTGCGATAAATCGGTCATTTTGTTTGAGATCGGTATGATTAATTGACTGATTTTCTCAAATTCTGCCAGTCAGCCAGCTCTCAATCATTTAAAAAGACATGGATACTTTAAATTCTACCTTCCGGGTGCTATTTTGGCATTTAAAAGTATGCAAATCGCATGAAGTGAATTCCGTTCACGCGATTTCCTGGAATTTCTATACAACAACGGGACGGAACTGAATATGACAACATTTTAATATACGAGTATGTGGGACATGACCAGTATTGCCAGAATTGATAATGAAAAAAAGCCAAAACCTCTCTCGAAAAAAGGTTTAAATAAAGTAGAAAAAATCCAGAAAAAGCTAATTATTTGTAGGAAAAGTGACATATTTTGTACTGATGTATTTCAATTTTTATTGTCTTTTACAAGTTGGAAATTAGCACATGATATCTTTGTTGATATTGAAAGTTCTTGCAGGATAATATATGTATTTAAAATTCAAGTCTATTCAAGAATTCATAACAATTACAAAAAAGGGTGATCTTCATCCAGTCAATATTATTTCCTGTTTTTTTTTCTGCCATTAGATCCAATTGCCTTAGCATATAATTGCAAATATTATTATTCACTGTTAGAGTATCCAAACAGATAAACCAAAAACAGGTTATTTATTTCAGTTAACATATTTAAAGATCCGAATAACATTTTAATGTTTGTGAAAAAATCTACAGTTGACTCGATGAGTTGAATTTGTTTCGATATTTTTAACACAATATGAACTTGAAGTGACTTTCTAACGGGAATAAAGGTAATGTTAAAATTTGTCAACAACAGTTGAGCTTTCCATCCATTCCATCATAAACTTTAACATCGGATGCATTTCCTTCGATGTGCGTGCAGCACCAGCTTAGCACAGCAAATAAAAAACTTCAAATAAGAAATGTGTATTTTTCCTAATGAATATACTTCATGAAATTATAATTGGAATTATAATTCGATTATGCATGGATTAAAACTATTTTCAGGGATGGAATGTAATAACATCTCTACACAACCGGAATTTAAAATCCGATTTTGCCTAAAAATATTAATCAACAAGGCCAAGATACTTTGTGAATTTTTCTTACAAATGTTGATATTTCTTACTGAAAGTTTTAAATTTGCATTCATTTTTAATCAATAGAGAAGGTCCAGGTGCAACAAGTTTACACAGAACCCGATTATTTAACTAGGGTTTCTGTAGCAATTTGGTCTTAGTACCATACTTAATGTACTAGTGATGTATTACATTTTTAAAATATTTTCATTGCTTAATATCAAAATTCGATTATAGTTGAAATATTAGTTTTTCTACACAAACATTTTAATGTTCCAAGCATCTGTTTGAATAACTTACAATTTTCTACTTCGTAAAAATTACTCCACGCTAGCACAATGGCTCGAAAACTGGAGTAATGAATCTTTAATTTGTCAACAGCGCCATTTCTCAACGCCGCAAGATCTTTTCACAGTCACATAGTTTTCCTTTAAGTTGAATCCCACATCAGCAATTTTTAGTAGAATTATTTCAGACTTTCTTTATGCTTAAGTAAGTTTCAAGAATATACTTAACGAAAACAGGCAGAAATCTATAAAACCTATAAAAAACAAACGGAAAGAAAACTAAATTGGCTAAACTGGACATGACAGATATCTCCTTTTCCCTCCTATTTATTGCCTATTTATTGCCTATTTATGACCATTATTATTGTTTATTACTGGTTATCTTTAAGAAATCTGCTGTTGCAGTTAATTAACCACAAAAAATATCATAGAAATAATTTCCTTCATTCTGTTCCTGATAGAATGTTTATTGCGTAGGGAAAGTGAAAGTTTGCTTCAATGCTTCCCCCGAATTGTTTAAGTATAGATTTAGTCTTTTCCCTAATTCTCTCGAACCTCACTCTGACTTCTTGCGATAGTTATATAGCTAAGTCGGTGAAAGCTGTCTCGTATGCTTGGATCGTTTTCACTTTTTGCAGACAGATCCATCCAAAAGTGACAACCTTTGGACTGGGAAATATCACCTAGGAACTGGTGACGCGACGTACGTCTATCGTAAATCATTTGTATTGAAAATCGTTAAATTTTTATGAATAAATTAAGCCGTCTTATTACGGCTTAAGTGCTGAAAGTATTCTGCTTAACGGCATTGTTAGAGTCCAGTCTAGGACGCAAGTGATTTTTCCTAATTTCCATTTCCGAATACGTCCAAAAACGAATTCTGTTAAGCATCAAATAAATGATCAGCCATTAGCGGATCATTCATATGGCGATGTTCGGAATAAAGCAAGAGAGTATTCAACGAATGGGATATTCGTTTCTCTATAGCTGGTAATGGATATCAATTCATACAATACTCGATATTGATTTACGCAAATTGTAATACTAATCATTCAATTTGATATTTAAATCATGCAACACAATGACAACATTGATGTTAACCAACACCTGAGTCCAATCGAATTATATGTGACGCAGCTAGAGCTTCGCACAAGTACCTCCCAGATGGCGCAATGTGCGATGATTGTTTAAATTTTTGTTGGCGCTACGCTCAAAATCTCAGCAGTTTGTTTGGAAATATATTTGTTCTTTTCGAAATCAAATAACTACAAAAGTACACGCAGAACAGTTCATAAACTGTTGCAATTTGTTTGCTTTTTGTACACATGTGTACAAGCAAAGGGTTTTAAAGTACGACCGCCAGTAATTGAGACTGGTAAAAACCGGCAAAGACATTTCAGTCAGTTAAACTGACTTACATGTAACTCCACGAAGCGTCTGTTAACTTGGTGCAAAAAGTTGAGAACGAGAAGAGTCGTGGTAAATCGCTAGATTCTTATCAAACAATGGACTTAAATAAGGCGCAACAAACGTAGCAAAGTTATAACTTGCCGAAGTCTTCCGCTTCGAGGTTATAGAACAACTATTGATTTTTGGTAAATCATCAAATTTGGAGGGCAGACAATGCAATTGATTTGCCTTCACGGAACTAATTTCACAAAATGTGTTGATGCTTGGGGTAGTCTATGAATTTAAAGCAATTGAATGAAAAATATAAATCTGGAAATATGTAGATTCAATTAGGCAATTAGTATGTATAGGAACGAGGCAATGTAACTGACGAAAACGTAACTCCATTCTATGAAATAAAATTTCGATAAATCGGTCAATTTGTATGGTAGGTAGCAGAAAGGACGTGACAACTTGATCGATTTTTCCCAGGTTTTACCATACTTTGTAAATCAATACGATAGGCACAAATTCTAATTCTAATTGGAAATCACTGTGTGAGGATTGGAAACCGAAAGGTTTGGGTCTGTGTAATCCATATACAATCCCACTACAAGTTGGATAAAAAATTACAGCAGACAGATAGGCTTCCATCAATCGACTTAGAAAGTTGTAAAATACTCGTACATTTGCTCAAAAGATAGTTCCTATTTTAAGCGCTTCCCTTGGCCACACAATTTTTTTTAGAGGTTATTATTTTTTAGAGGTTATTAAAATGGATGTTTGCAGTAAACTACAGTGTGCACCTGTCCTTGTTAGGAGCTATATTACAATGTAAGAAGTCACAACAAAACGTTATATGTCGACGTTTACGTTTGTTAATTCAAAACTGGTGCGCCGGTTTTTCGCGATTTTTCGACAATTGCGATTTTTTGTCCCGGTTAACCAGTTTTTGGGGAATTACAAGAATGTTTAAAAAAGGTTTGGCGTGGAACTAAATATACAGGTCTGTTCTGTAAATCACGTGATTTCATATCACATGCCGTTTTGAAATCACACGTGTGATTTTTTCCTGTTCTGTAAATCACACGATTTTATCTTTTTCGATGTGATTTTATTTTTCGAAATCACAAAAAAACAGGTGATTTCTTGACTTATTTTGTTCTGATTTAATTAAGATTATCAAGTGAGTAGAAAATTTTACGTTTTTAAGTTGAAAAAAACAAAAAAAAGTTTAACTTAAATGCCGGGTGCTATATTTTTTGCTCTGGAAAATTTGCGAAGGACGCAATTAAGCAACGAACGCATAAGGAAGAGAAAATTACGCGACTTATCCAACCCTATGGATGCAAGCGAAAAATGGTAAGTAAATGAAACTGATGTAGACATTAAGATTATAAATAAAGTACTTTTCAGTTTTATATCGTTATACAGGCTGAACTAGAGAGCTTTCTAAATGATTTTGGACTATTTATCACCACTCCTGACAACGAGTTCCATTCCACCAAGTATTCAGCTTGCCGCTGTACTTAGATTTCTTGCAGTCGGGTCGTACCAAGCAGCGATAGCGAACGATATCAATTTAAGCCTGGGACGCTCAACTTTCTGCAAGATTTGGGGCAAATGTTAAACCTGTTGGAGGAAAAGCTATGTGTTGTCCCCTAAAAAAGCGATTCATTTAATTAATTTTTTTTAAATTACATTTATTTGAGCTAAAATACTTACATCGTGAAAAAATTTTTACTTCTTTATTCAAAAACATTCACTAACAGACAAATTCCGCGAAAAAGCAGCATTGCCACAGTTCTCAATTGGTTTCCGTTGCCATTTGCTTAAGGTTTATGGAGTTTTTCTTTGAATTTACCCAAAGAAGACTGAATAATTATTAACTATTTTCTTAATAACATCACAAATAATGAACTTTAGTCTGAAGTATTTTATTTATTCAAATAATTAAAACTTACTTTTTCATTGCCACAAAATTTTGTTGGTCTGGCAAGCATTGATTAAATCTTCGAAAACTAAATCAGCTGATGACCTCAAGCAAAAAGAAATCACAAGCAAATCACAAGCAAACCACAAACAAATTCACAAAACAGATAAACAAAAGGTAGTGTCTCAAAAAATTGTTAATTTTAGCGTTTTTATTGCGCTAAATGTTTAATTTTACTACATAAATTAAGAAATAACACATGCTGTTAATAAATTAAGCAATTTATTTTAAATTTCCCATAAAAGTATTCGTAAAAATAAGCATGTGATTTGAAATCGACAGGTGCTTAGCTGACCGGTTTAAAAAAAAATGATAGTTTAAAATTCATGAAAACAATTCGAATTGAATTATAATTTAATGATTTTACAGGTATAGATTGTTTTGTTATTTTTTGATGGCAATTCAGTATTTGGGTAACCGTTTCTTATGCATTCATGTCAGCATTAAAGAGCACATTTTCAAGACTGTCTTTTTTTTTGGAACTTGTTAGATTTTGCACAGCTTCACAACAGCATTTTTATTTGATTGAGGATGCTCGGGAGATTAAAAAATATTTGCATGCCGAAAATGCTCTCACCTGGAGTACAATCAAGACAAATGCCATTAAAAATAGACTTTTATTTAGCTTAAAATATTTGAGCATATCCCAACAAATTAAAAATCATATATTGAGTTGTTCTGAAAGTTCGTCCGTTTAATTCGTTAGTTCACCATACGTCACTCCTCATGACGTAGAGTTCCTTTAAGCACTATCATAACTTCTTCCCATCCCTTCTCTAAAAAACTAAACACTATCATAACTTCCTCCCATCCCTTCTAAAAAAAAAAAACTGTCTCAACCGTTCATGGGGTCATATGTAAAAGAGCTCGGATTTGTAAGCAACCTCGATGTGTGGGTACGTCACTCTGTCACCGAGGCCTTACACCGCCTTGCGGACCCTTGCGAAAACTGTTCCCATATAGTTTGTGCAACCACTTGAAGGATTTGAATTTCCATAACGACCATTTCAGAAAAACCACGCGAGTTTTATGAAATAGGAAGTAAAAAGCAACCAGAGAGGTAGGAAGAAGTTACTGAGAAAGGGGGAGATTATATAATAGATTAAAATATTTATTTTCTTCTACCTATATATACATTTGTAAATAAATTTCTTTTAAAAATCAAACGAATCATGATCTTGTGTCCATTCGGTACTAACATTACTTGATATTGTGATATTTTTCTACAATAGTTTGAAAACGTTATGCGAAAATTGCTGACCATCCTGCATATATAAATAACAATGTGTGGGTTACGTTTACGTTCATATATTGTCTATTCGATAGACAACTTTGTCAGGTTATTATTTAGCTGTCTGGTTTGGCCACTGAGAGATGGCTGAAGATCAAAGTATTTCAATAAATGTGATGTCAATTAGCTTAAAATGTGCTAATTATCTCTTCAGATAATAATGCGCATTTGTTTAAAAACATATATATACTCGTATCGTATTTCGTAATTTTGCCCCTTGGAGAAAACTTTTTTAAAATGTATGATGTCAATTATAATTCGTATTACTTTGCCTTTTAGATATAACAACCTATCATTAAGTGGGATTTACCTGAATGAATTGGCCAGCCTGTTTATGTAAAGAGAAATACTCCATTAGTTCGTCAGGCAGACGAACAACTATTTGCATAATGGAAACATTGGGTTTTGAAAAATTTGACAAAAGCTTCCGTACATTTTATAAAAACCTCTACTCAAAAAGATTTCGTTCACATACAATACAATCACGTGCCGTTTTGAAATTTTTGTGGAAAGCGACTGTAATTTCTTTACTGTTTTTGATCTTAGATCAGGAATCTGTTAACATTGATATGCTACGATAAATAAATACGTCTACTTTCAGTCTACTTTCATTCTGAGTCAAACTCATAACAAAAGGTTTCAAAATATGGAATAAATTCTTCAATACTAAACTTCAGCGGATTTTCTGTGAGTCAACATCCGTAGTTGAAGGTTCATCCAGGACCGTCCACCAATGGAATATACTGTTATGCAACTGGATTTAATGTTCAAGAAACGAGAGATTTGAAAGCTGATGCTTAATTATATGTATCTGTACCTGTCAGTGTTTAAGACCTGGAAAATATTCGTCTCTTTTGTAAGAGCCTTTCTACATCACATGAAGTAATAACGTTGATATTTTCATATAAAATTCTTCCTTGTGTCGTTTGTTGTTGCCGTTTTGTGTTTAAACTCTCTTATCAACTGAAGTGAAGTAGCGATATGGAGCAACAACTGAAATTTATTTAATACACTTTTATTTAATTTTATCTCAAATGTTGACTTTTCTGAGGCAACAAAAGCTTTAACCCGAATGTAGTCATCCTCTCGTTGACTGATTGTGTGCCAGACAGTGAGTGATGGCAAAGCAGACTAAAATTTGCATATATTAGGAATTTATAGAAGTAAATTGGTGAGGAATTACGAAGGCAATTGCACATTTGAACGTAATTTGTAATAATTTATTTTTGATGAATCTCGTTTGTCGCTGGAATTCAGGCCTAATGTGGCAGAGTGTCATTGGGATAGACATCTGTCAATCAACAATTGGGTCCATTGCAAACAACAATGAGTGGATTCCATGTTGTGAATTCGAATAATTCTTCAGTAGAATTGACGACGAAAATGCTACGTTAATTATGACATTGCTTTAAGTTGCACATACATACTCGTAATATCAAAAGTGTACCGCTCTTGACTTATTCATATTTTAAATAAAATATAATTATTGGACAGGCCACTTAGAATCCATAACATACATTCCTAATAAAACTTTTGTAAAATTTGGTAAAAATGTGGCAGGAGTTAATGGCTAAAGTTTATTTTGCTTTTGGCTCTCGTGTCGTAGCAGCTCATTTATGGCCACGTTGCAAACGGTATTGAAGTTAATACATTTCGCTAACAGTCTCGCTAAATATTTCATCATAAACTTGTGCTGACAGTGAAATATCTCAAGCAGTAACTGGAATTCGGATTTGCAACAAAAGTTTCTTTTTCTGAAAATGAGTAGTTAGTTGCTACAGTTACCTGAAGCCATGTCATACATTTTTGATAAATCATTTCATACTAACGCAGCAAGAGATTTAGTTTGCCATTATTTACAATTTTCTAGATAATATCCGGTGTATGCGAATATTTAGCGAATGCTGCACAGCGAAGCGCAGGCGGCGTCACATATTATGACTATATAAGTACAGGTGATTTTAGAGATTCTGCTTATGTAATTTGGTGGAGGACGAACGTGAAGACTGCCCAAAATCTGTGATTGATTGAAGTTTTTTTTTTTTTTTGGCGATGAACTTCATTTGAATATGACGAATGTATCAAAGCAAAGTTGTCTTTCCGATAGTTCGATCAGCCTGAAGATTATATATCACTACCTACTGGAATGCGATTGGTAATCGATGTATCGGTTGCTGGTAAGTTAAGTGATTATGACGAAAACATTATCTCCCCATATATACCTATTGAAGTAGTTCGTGTCCCCAATGAAATACCATATGTATATATATGATATGTATAATACGTAATACATCTTTAGTATTTTTCAATAACCACACCAAATAAGAGCTGTGACATCCGTGGCACGATGGTTAGAACATACGATTATCTTACTGATGATCGTGGTTTCGAGCCGCTGTACAACCGTAAAGTTTTGATGTGAGTAGCGGTCACCTCGATGTATCTAACGAACAATTCAATGAATCAAAAAATAGAATGTATGTGAGAAGTATCTCAATCTCTTGAGCGGTGCGGTTACAAAAATTTTGAATTGTGGTAACTACCGCTGGATGTACTCATCCATAATATCCAAATTGCTTTGGTTAGCGAAAAGGATTTGGAAATATCTCGAAACAGTCTAATTTCTTGCGGTACGTCCTTTTACCGACATGTTCTTTCATTCCGGACCATTTTCCTGAATAGGGACACTTGTTTCCAATAAAGTCGCGCACGGAACACCGACTGATCATCACATACATCGGTGTGTCAAGAAATAATTCACCACTTCTCAATAATTGAAATTAGGAATTTTTCTTATTGGACCATTATGTTCTTTACGGCGTACTTATTCATCTCTCAGTTATTTGGTTTTGTCAAAACGTCTTCTTTTCATACATAATCATATGAAAGTACGTTTTGTACCATATTCCAGTGACGAAGCCCGCCATAAGGGCGGTCTATTGAAAACATATGACAGATGGGTGGGTTTTATCAGCATCTACGCAGCGCCACCGAGAAAAAAATTATGAACGATGAATGAATTCTGAAATATTCTCCTTATTCCACGCCTGGGTAAGTCTTTTTTCTATTGACCTTTTGACCTTTTTATTGCTATGAAATACCTCAAATTTGTCCCAAATTTCGACGTTCACTGCGATTTTAACAGGTACGCGGACTGACGAACAGACAGACAGTTTAAGTCGATATTGAATATTACGATGATCAAGAACATATGCTTATTTTGCGAGATCTCAGAGAAGTAATTATATTTGTTAAAAAAAAAAGAATGGCAAAACTAGAGTATTCCCCATTCAATGGTAGTGGGTATAAAAATGATATTGTATGAACGAGCAAGTTACGACGCATTCCTCGGTTTTAAACTGAGTTTTAAAAGAAATTACTATGGAATCTATAAAATTTAAAAAATGTTAAATGTTAAGAAAAATGTTTTCACACTAATTTGTATTTGTGATACTCTAAGGGGCTTGAAATGACAATCTAGTTTAATTTGCAGTGCTAAATGCCTGCTGCGAGCTTAATTATATTGAATATATCACTATTGAATAAAAGATACGAATCTAGTAATATATAAGTTAAATCAGGCTATTTTTATGGGCTACGATTTTTTCGATGAATCGGTCTATTTGTATGGGAAGTACCTTCTGGTACGTGGTTACTTGTTCGATTTTACTGCGATGTCGAAGGGAATTGTGAAACGACGTAAGTAGATAAAAATTACAGAGGATTCACTCAATTTCAAAATATGTGTAGGAGGTAGCAGAATGAGTATGGAAATGTGGTTAGTTTTTATTCTGAAACCCTACTTTGGTAAACGCTTAACGGGTTCTAAATTTGACTAAATTTAGTGCCCCGCTTGAAGATAGATAGATATGAAGCAATTCCTACGAATATAGAGTTTGTAGTTCGGCGCAAGCATATAAATTTATATGACAAACTTAAGAAGCATCATTTGTAGCAAAAAATGTTCGTTATAGAAGAAATTTCTTCTTATCAGTGTAACACTTTTTTTATTTTTAGAAAACGTTGAAACGCCCATCAGAATTCGCAAATATGTACCTGAATTAAAGTTAACATTTTGGTAAATAATCTTCTTTGTGAAACTGTAACATTGAACCGATACGTAATAAAAGTAATTGCAATTACAAAACATCGAGTTCTTTTGTCATTCTACGGGATGCACAGAATCATTTCGTACCCTGTTCAAAAAGCGATTCTTGTAGGATTAATCCTTTCCTTTTGAGAAAAGTTGGCACAATTAAGAGAATTCTCAAATTTGTTCCTAAGACTACAACTGTTTTGGTAATGAAAAAGTTGATTATGTTTTTGGATAATATTTAGTTAAACTTTTAATTTTTCACCGTTAAGTCGCAAAAGTAATATTGATTTAATGCCCCCCAGAGTCGATACAAATTTGAAAGCTTTTTAAGTTATTCCTGGCGCACCTTTCTTGATGCTTCTGGTGAAATATTTGCCATTGCTTTGTCTGTAAGCAAATCCTCGCTTCTTCCGATCAGATTTAGTTCCTGTTCGAATTCCAAAGTTCATATTTTTATTACGCTTCAAGGTGGAATGCATACTTTTAACATGACGAGCTGTACCATTTATGACTCATTCCTCCCTTATTCATCATTTAAAAGAACGAATTTCAGAATACCTCTTAACATTGCGCTACTACGACCAATTCATTGATGATTTCAGCTTCAATCATGGGACAGTCCCATTTTTGATTCCTTAATTCGCCGTTTTATCCCTAAAAGTGTGAATTTTTGAGAATTTCTCCTCAGCGCACTCGCATATTGGGGAAAGAATGCGCAGTCTTGTCGTGTCGTGTGGTAACTATTTGATCGACCTAAAGTATGGTTTCGAAAAATATTTTTTTTTTTATCGTGCGTCTGCCCTGTAATACAGGGTTATCCATTTAGTGGATTCTCCCCGTTATGGCAAGGCTGTTAGCTGTTAAATGCCTGTCATCTGAAGTGTTATTTATTTAGTGAAAAGTTTGGGATTAACAACAGAAGATCGCTTATACTTACTTTATACTGTACTACTCTATACTAAATGAATCAAACGTGGGCTTTCAATTGAAAAATATTTTCTTCAACGATGAAAATCATTGCTAACTCGGTGGTTACTTCAACAAGCAAAATTGTCCTATATGGGGCTAGGAGAACCCAGAAGTAATTGTGGAAAGGCCGTTGCATCCGGAAAAAATGATTGTGTGGTGCAGTTTATGGTCTGGAGGTGCCGTATTTTTTCGAAAACGACGATGGAGGAACCTCAAAAGGATCAACTGCTGGAACCAATCCAGAGGCGGTCATTTGAATGACATTGAACTTCGTACGTAATGGCAAGGTCCAAGCGTTATAATAAAATAAAAGATTCATCGAAATCACGACTTCGTGTGTGTTTTATTTAACTTTTCTTTTGAAATCGAAAACTGGATAACCCTATATATTTAGAACAAACAATTCAAATTTTGTAGAACATAATATTTGATTTAAATCTATCTATATATATAAAAATTAATTGCTGTGCGTTAGTCTCGCTAAAGCTCGAGAACGGTTGGACCGATTTGGCTCATTTTGGTCTTAAATTATTGGTAGAGTATTCCGGAAGGTTTAAAAGGTTTTATTTGAAGTGATAGATGGCGTTGGAGATGAGATTTTTGCAATTAATTTTTTTTATCACATTAACATTGAATCAAATAATGGTATGTGACAAACATACCATTTTTTTTTTTCAAAAGGCATTTTGAAGGCAAAACAACGTTTGCCGGGTCAGCTAGTAAATTATAAAAAACAACATTACGATTAGTTTTAATTAGATACTTTATCTATAGTTAGAAAAACAAAACCAAAAGAACCGTGTACAGATTATCTGTGAACTCACACTTGTTGAGAAAATTAAGTATTCTAGAAAATGCTCAGAGAAAATCGCGAATAATTCTGTATCGTTTGGATTATATCAAAATTTTACTTTTGCTTATAGCTGTGTAATGGAGAATATGTGATGCAAAAAATAATTGTTAAATCGGACGCAGATGTTTAAAATATTGCAATTTATTAAAAAAAGAAATTTATATATTTGGTATTTTGCAACAAATCAAGTCATTTTCCAAAAATGTATCTATTAATTGCAAACTGCATTTAGCTTTTAAGGATGTAAAAAATATCAGCCTGATTTGTTTCATGGATCGGCAAAAAAACAATAATAATTAAATGCACAAAAAAGGATTTAGCCGTTTCGTATAAAATCTGAAGTTTTGTAAAAATACTGAAATCCTTATTGAAGTGACGACTTACACACATATACTTCCATCCAGTGCCCTTTTACATCGGTGAAAAAGTGTGTAGAGCGCCGGACGGTGTGTCGTAAATCGTAAGATTCTTGTAAACAAATGTCCTGAATAAAAGATTTGAATTCAGAAGTATATTGGTTAGATAAAGTAATTTGTATGGGATGTACCATTAACGGCAGGGTTATCCGGATTTTGCATTTTACCAAGCAAAACAATTTAAATGCTATTAGCAAAAATCTGGGTTACTGCAGTTTACGCATTAGGGTTTACAAATGTTTATTACAAATATAAATTAATTTCACCAAATTGGTAAATTTTTATGGGCGGTACCTGAATGAGTATGGTACTACAGTCCCTATTTATTCTCAGAACTAAGTTTGAAAGATATGAAGCTAAGAATATATGGGTTCAATTGGTCATCTGTACCTATATAGGAGGCACCGGAAGGAGTGAGGTTACTTTGTCTATTTTTCTCAAATTTTGCCATGTGCTTTAAGGAAATCCAATTAACAAAAATTTGTGTTGCTGCGAATTAGTAGTTTCAGGGCAAAAATTTATTTTCGCAAAACTAATTTGTGTGGGAGGCACCAAGACAATTTTCGGAAAACCGATACATTTGCGTGGGTGATCGGTCATCGGTAATTTCAATCGCGTGTTTAGTTTCTTCGATTTTGTCAAATTTTAACAAGAATTGTGGAATAAAACAACGAACAAAAATTCAGGTCGCTACAGTTGAATTGAGTGAAATAGTTCAGTTTATATGGGACGTAGGTTTGTATGGAAGGAGTGTGATAATGCGGTCTGTTTTCATTCCATTTCAGTGACGGAATTTAGTAACCAAGTAGAAAAATATTTGAGTTAAATCAAGGTTAGCCGATCAATTTTTCCACACTTTAAAAGTCAGGTCTCGGAGGTCTACGAATTGAAAGTTATAGAGTGAAAAATTAATTTCGGAAAGCTTAAAAGCCCTTCAAGACCAAAAGGGATGGTCTGTACAGTCAACATACAATCCCTGAATACGATCTGGCAAAATTTTGGGCTGTGCAAAGTTTTAAGAAATTTCATAATTTTCCACTTGCCAGCCACCCAGACAGACGGACATCGCCCAATCGATTGAAAAGCCATCAAACACATTTGATCAAAACGCATTTGGTACCTTAAGCGCTTCCTTCTAGGTGTTACTGTATTGGCGCTTTAAAATTACATACACTTACATATATGTATATTCAACCTGGTGAAGGTATGAAAACATTTGTGCAGCTGTTGCAAGTAAACTCGCCAAAATAATTTATTTGAATACATTTTAATCTAGTGAGTTATTTAAATTTTCCCACACAGATGAAGTTTTTCGTACGTTTTAAATTCTTGGCGCAGCTGACTAAATAGTGTTACTCAACTGACATTTAGACTTAAATTTTCAGCGGTTAGTTTACTTTTAAAATGAGTTTGAATGAGATTGGTCAGCAAAGTCGTTAGCGATTCGGCTCGGCTTGCAGAGAACCTGAAAGTATCGTAGGAGCATTGAGAAACATTTGAAATGATATAGGCTAGTTGGAAACCTCGATGTTTGCATTTCACTTGCGAAAGGAAATCTACTCAATAAGGCGGATAAGTACTTGCGATTTATTGCTTAAGCGCAAGCAAAATAACCGATTTTTGAAATGCGTGTAAATGGAACGGAAATGGATTCTATACAACAATGCCACCTGAAAGAGATTTACGACCAAGCAAAATGAACTCGCTCAAACTTAATCAAATAAAGGTTTATTTTTGACTGCTTGCAGGATACGAAGCCGTTTTTCTTTCAACAAATGATGAAGCCTGATATACTATTAGAAGAAAAAAATGCGCAATTTGGTAAATCTCAGAGGCCTGAACTTCTATTACGACAACGTACTGGGTAAAAAATATTGGAGCTTGGGTGGAAGGGTGATGCCATATCCATCTTATAGTCCTGATGGGGCGCCTTCTGATTTTTATTTCTTCTGGATTTTGAGAAATTTGTTAAATGGAAAATCCCTCAGCACTGGTGATGGCCTAAAAACCGTGCTGTTGCACCATTTAGCTTGATGGGATTTGTGTTCATTCCAATTTTGAATCCGGAAGTTACTGAAAAATTGCTGCAGGGAGGTAATTGGAATGAAATGAAACTTAAACTGTATATTATAATTACGTATCTGAACAACATATGCTAAATTTACTTTCAGTAAAAAAAAACCAAAATTGCCTCCTTGCAAACCGAATATGTTTTGGTCTGCTGGTTGAGATCTCAATCACAAATCTGTATTTATGGACCGATTTTAATAGTATTCGCAATATGTCTTTTGTAGGTGGTAAAATAAGTTTCCATTAAGCTTCGGTCCAATAGATAGCGCTAATATGTATATACTCAATATACATCTATATATAAATGCTTTTAAAATTTATTGAATGCACGTCGCATGAAATGCAATTATACTCACATTAATTTCTCTTTAATATCGAGTCAAATTTTGCGTGCGTTTTTCAGTAGCTTCCGATATACAAATATGATTTTTGCTAGAGATAACCAAAAAGGCATGTCTTTGCGTACAAGTATTTCCTTGGCTGTGGTTTTCACATTTTTTGATCGATATCATGAGCCTGATATTTGCAAGTGGTTTTCGAGTTGGTAGAAGGCCATTTGAAATACTCAGTTCTTCACCATTTAATATAATCGCGTAATACAGGGTGTCCGTTGGGAAGATACTACTTTGCCTTGCCGCCATTTTGGTCAACATTAGTCTTGACAGTTCATATTTGGCAGTCGTGTTTTAATCGTTAAAACACTATCAAAATCAATCATCGATTACTGTGACGATGAGAGAGTTACGTGAAATTTTTGGGAGAACTTGCCAACAAGACGCACTATTTATCGTGTAGTGAATGATTTCAAAGAAAGAGGGTCTGTAGCTGATAGGGCCAAGCGTGGACCACAACGTACTGCAAGATCGGCTGAAAACATTACTGCTGCTCAAGAAAGTGTTCAAAACAATCCATCAACCTCAATTCGACGCCGTGCTCAGGAGTTTGATCTTCAAAGAACAACTTTGACCACAATTTTGTACAGGGATTTGCATTTGTTTCCATTTAAGATTCAGTTGACACAAGAGCTTCCTCCACAAGACCATTTACGCAGCCGCACATATGCCAGTAGGATGTTACAGCTCGCCCATGACAACCCCGATTTTCATGAAAAACCCATAATGAGTGACGAGGTACATTTTCATTTGAATGGATATGTGAATAAACAGAATAGTCGGTTCTGGGCCTTGAAAAACCCTCAAATTATTCATCAGTCACCTTTGCATCCACTAAAAGTGGCAGTCTGTTGCGCAATGTGGTCAGGAGGATTCATTGGACGTTATTTCTTAAAAACTGAAAACGGCGTAACGGTAACGGTCACTGGGGAACGATATCGCGATATGATTGAAAACTTTTTAACGCCACAACTGCATGCTTTGGGCTTGATTAACATGTGGTACCAAAAAGACGGTGCGACATCGCATACAGCCAGGATTACAATGGAATTACCGCGAGACCTCTTTCCACAACAACTTATTTCAAGAAATGGTGATGTTGAGTGCTGCGGACTTCTTTTTATGGGAATATCTGAAAAGAAAGGTTTATGGAAACAAACCAGAAACTCTTGAGCAACTCAAACAAAATATTCGTGATGAAATTAATGAAATACCGCGTGAAATGTGTGAGAATGTGATGAATAATGTGCTCAAAAGGGCTCTCATTTGTGAGGCTATAGAGGTTGGCATTTATCTGATATTGTATTCCATACATAATTGCCGACATTGAATAAAACAGTTATCAATATAAAATCCATTCTCTTTCATTTAATCAAAAATTATAAATAAACAACGTAGTATACCTTCCCGACGGATACCCTGCAGTTAACAAAAAAAATCACTTGCATTCCATGAATGAGGTATGGGAGAACTTCGCACATTCAGCGAGTGTACGCGCATTCTATTTCAAGACTCACTATGTGGCCCTACACTTTAATGGCGATTCCGAACGTCACTGCTTAAGAGCATTTACTACACTTGTCTATTACTCGGTAATTCGAAGATTTCGTCGGACCCTTCGGGCTGACGCCGCTAAACGAAAGATAGGCGGCTGTATCGGGGATTGGGCAGACGATAGTCGCTCGTACTAACCCTCGCGCCTATGATCAGCCATCGCATTAAAAAAAATTGTTCGTACCATAACTGAACCATTACGCTGGATTTATGTCCTGTGGCAACGTTTTGTTGTCGTTCACATCCATGTCCTAAAATTTTGAAAAAAAAGAAAGGAAATTGTAGTTTTAATTGAAATTTTAGTTATACATTCCGATTGTAAGCATTATCAGTTGTTGTTATATGTGCCATTTTTGAGTTAGGATGGATTAGAATGAATTATAAGGCCACACATACTCAAATATACTCGTCAAAATACTTGTTAGGACGAAATAACCATACACACGGACTTTGAGATTTGTGCAGGTAACTGTACTTTTGTTCTTGCGATAATTCTGTTTTTAGTGTGTTTCATAATTATAATGCCAGTTCAATTAGTGAGTTATTAAAGGTGCAGACGATAAGATCATTTTTATTTTTGTGAAGAAATGGTAAATTGAGTAATAAAAAGGACATGCCATGGGGAAAAAGTTTGACAGAACACGAAATAGGTAAAATAATCGAAGGATGCAGTAGAATAGAAATTGGGGGAGAGTGGACAGGAGCCATATTCTCATTCAAAATTTTGTACGAGATCCTCATGCTTATGGATCTCATAAGCGCTCAGGAAGGAAAGAAATACTTTCACCTTATATAGAATATTACATGGTTGAAATACCCTCTGCGGTTTCAAATGGTGGCGCGGGTATTGGAGACCATAATCCAGGCTTATGTTGACTTTGAGAGCATCAGTCGATTGTGGCTTATCGGCATAGATCTGTGACTTCAGACAATTTCACGTGGAAAAGTCTAGCTGGGTCCAGTCACTCGATCTTGATGAATCTACAGCGCTCGCAAGTGGCGGTGATGGCATCACTAAAGTCGTTTTCGGTGAAGACCAATGATGCCGCCAGTCCAAAAATCTCCACCAAACAGTAACTTTTGTGGATACATTATTACCTAGAGAATCTTGTATGGGTTGCCGTCGTCCCATATAAGACAATTTAGTTTGTAAACGTGGCCATTCACCCGGCAATAGAGCACCCTTTTCTAACGACCCGAAGCGCGGTCAACGAGTAAACAGCATTATTCATTGTCGTTAACTTTGTTAAGTTGAATATTGTACAAGTTGAGGCCCAATTTCCGACGCGAAATTCATCCAAGATGAAGTCTGCGAAAGTCCAAGACCTTGTGCACAGCAAAGAATCGACTTCTTCGGGTTCTTCTGAAAAATTTCGAAGGCTGATTATTACCGACGCGGTCGTCTTAAATTTGTCCACCAAATGTTGGTGCCGGCTTTGAATGGCTACCGCATCTGTCGTAAACTGGGCGCAACAGCCTTAAAGTTTGGATTAACGAACACTCTTTTTGATAATAAAGTTTTACCATTCGAACTTGCTACTCAATCGCGTAACATGATGTGTTGATTTGGCATCTGTTGCTGAATGATAAACAACAGATTTGACAGGCGTTCATTGTGTTTGTTCATTGTGTTTGCAGTAATTAAGATTTCACCGAATGTGATAAAAATTTAAATGTAAGAAATGAATTCCAACGAACAGTTTTCTTTTTTATTTATAAAATCTTAATTTTGTAACATTTGTAAACTATTTTCACCCTGCAGTAGGCCACAAATAGCTGTTTATATAAACTCATATTAGAGCGTAACAAATCCAACAAACATGTTTTTTACCCAAATAACCAAAATTTAGATAAGAATTTCATTTGCGGACTTACTCTAAATTGAATATGACGCAGCTCCCAGGGATTTGGGTATTGAATTAATTTACAAATTTAATACTTTGCAGATTACTGGAATTGAGATTATTGTTATGACCAATAGGCTTGTATGCAGACTAACGATGAGTTCAATTTGAACCAACGTAAACAACAGCAATTGCATTGAACGAAATGTTCGTAAACGAATGTTTTGTAAAACGGTAACTACGTTTTAATTGCTTGGTACTCGATAACATACCTAACGCTTTCAATTCTGTAAACATGCCATGGTGAAATTTAAGGAAATTGTGTCAGTTTAATGCTATAAGAATTTTAGTTTATAGTTCATTTTAATGGAATTTTACTGTCCAGCGGTAACCTGTAAAATCAACAATGGACCATATCTGGTAGAGGTGCTTTAAGGTGAAATAATTCGCATGTGTCCTACAGATTATTCTTGAACTTTTGCTGCGATTAGCCTCCAGATCCAACCATAATTTTGGAGTTGATTGTATTTGCGCAATCGAAACACCCCTATTCCTTAGAGAGCAAAATATTAATATTTGTAATTTTTTCGTGTCTGGAACAAAGGTGGGGTAGAAAAATGGATAATCCCCCCCGACTATTACGTTTACGGGTTGTTCATTTCATGGTTGACTTAACGACGGAACTAGAATTCTCGATTTCGGGATGCTTCACGCTCGATTGAGGGATGCCCGTCTGTCTGGTTGGCTAGTTGGCAAGTTTGGCTCAAATAATACGCTTGGTTAGCTGAGTTTTGGAAATGGACAGCATTGCTACTCCAATTATGGTACTTTCCTTACAATTTTTCCGTTTTAGCAAAATTTAATTTTCGTCTGTGGACTCTATTACGTTGACTGCAGTTATGTTCTTTTTTGTCTAGATAATACCGCCGATTCTTGTACCCAATTTAATTCATCTACTCCTGGAATTGTATTAATGTTAGCTACTACTTTAACTGCCACCAGACATTAGCTAAATGTGATGTTCTAAATTTTTTGGTAAAAGTGTCAGGGTAGACTCACTCAAATTTGGCTCACCGCATTGGTATGAAAACGTGCCTATTTTTTATGAAATTATTGCGCTTTCAATATTTGTTTTAAGTTCATTTTGTGTGGAAAGACTGTGCACTGTCCTATGTATATGAGCCATTTTATCCAGAACAAACAGAAAACGAACGGTAAAACTCAAATTTTCTCATTTCATAAAGTTATCTTGAATTTAAAAACGGTTTTTTTTTTTATTTTAAATATGACAGGAATTTCTATTGCCGAATTTGAAAGTAAACACATTTTTATAGTCTTTATCAGTGCTGTCTCTGTCATTGTCACTGTCACTGCCTCTGCTGACGCATAGGGAAGCGTTAAAAATCTTAAACCGAATACTACTACTTCTACCACCAAATATTTCTGGTTATGTTGCTATGTATGTGTGCATGACAACCAACTGTGCTCCCTCTTATGGATTATCGTTTACTTTGGCCATAACGGGCCTTTGAACTTCACACCCAAATGAACTCCTAATCGGATTTTATGATTACGAGGAACTACGGCCGTTTGTGGCAAATTGAAGAATCACACAACACGCTTTATTATCCGTTCCTTTGTGCCCCATTCCTTTCACGTTGCGTCGATGGGCTATTGACGGAATAGCTTTCCTAAATGTGATTGTGACTCGGATTGGTTTGAATTGATTTCATGAAAAAAAGAAAATACTACGGACGTATGAAAGAAGTCCTATTCATGCATTTGATTTCGGCTCAAATGTCGCATGAGATTGCTTCATAACAGCAGTGTCAAGAGTAACTTGAGCCAAAACCTGGCTTGTGTGGATGTGTATATTGTGCACAAGTGTTAGTGTTGACCAAAAACAAATCATTATTTTTCTATTCAATTGATTCCGCAAATGTTATACGACAAATCCTCGTTGTTGTGGTAGTATTGGAGGGCAACGAAGTCTATTGGAGGGATTATTTATTTCATTGCGAACGTTGTTTTGAAATTTGTGCGATGGGGACTGGAAAGCGGTTGGGATACTTAAAAGTCAGTTTGTATTTAAAATGTAAAATATTCCTGTCCATTTAAAATCCAATGCTAAATAAGGTAAAATGAAACAACAACTAGGTTGATGCCACGGAGCGTATTGTTATGTTGACTGTATCATTAATATTTAACATTTTTAAGATTGTATTATAGCTAAAAAATTTCACAGGTAATTGTTAAAAAGTAAATGAATTCGCGATATTTCACTATTCGGCGTCGGTTTTTGGCTGGTAGAACCAGCGGCTGACAGTGGACGACATGTGGATTCAAAAAGATGGTGACACATACCATATAATCCGGGAAACCATTCAATTGCTGCTTGAATTTTGGTGCAGTCTTAGTTAAGACATTACTTTAAAAAATTTTAACGATTTTTATTAGCTCTGTTGCAAAGTTGCAATCTAGTACCTCCCACACCCCCCTAATAACCGCTTTATAAACTTAATCCTGAAAATAACAGTGGGCCTGGTGCCTCCCACAAATTTGGCGATTTGAGATGCGGACTAACTCAATGACATCTATAATTGAACGGGGACTCCGAACGACAGTTTAAGAACCATTTACCAGACTCGTCCATTACTCCACTACGACGATATGCATGGTAGTCGTGTGCTCTCACTGTGCTGCCCAGGCTCGGTCACACATATCTGATATGCAGGCTCATATACGTATCCACATATCGCTTTATTGTTCATTCGAAAATGTTTGTATCAAAAACAGTTGCAGAAACTGGTTAAAATTTTACATAAACATTTATATAGTACTGTGTGTGTCGTATGCAAATATGATTTTCGTATTGAAAGATACGGGAAAGGATCATCCCCATTCATATACTTTTTAATTTAAACTCCCTTATTGTGGGACTGTTCATTAAAAAATTTGTAAAAACAATATTTTTAGGTAGAAAATGGGCCATAATTTGTGATAATAAAGGTTACTTTTGTAATTCCCACTTACTTGACTTTTGGTCTATTGTCCTGTGGGCCGTAACCTGAGGCAAATATGTGTCTCAGATCTTAGATCAAATTATGCTTGAATGAATTGTCAAGAATTAGAGTATGCAAAATGGAATTATAGTATGCAATCTTGGGACCAATATTATGAAAACTTGATAATGAAAAAAGTAAACATTTTTGAGCAAAAAAGGTAAAATAACCAAAACACAAAACTTCGGAAAAATCTAACTATATTTTTTAAGAAAATTGGTGTAGTTTGAGCTATGCTAAATACATTTGTATTGAATTTTGTATGATAAGATCCGCAAGATGCGGGTTTTATTCAATATTTACGGTTCTTACTCGATTAGATTCATATTTATATTTGAGCTCGGCCAACGATTTTACGACAGCTATAAAACACCTAATTTTATTGTCTTGGATGTAGTCACTTTAGGGTACACATTAGAACCTCTTTTGTATAACATAATTCATTTGCTACGGTTAATATTCCGAATGTCAAATTACTATTATTGGACAAATAACAATTTTACTTTCAAATTCATAGAAATGTGGAATATAAAAATTTATTCCAAATAATGAAATTTCTGAATAGTGTTGTAGGAAAATTGTATGACTTATTGAAGTATTTTTAACTAAAATTAAAAATTCACTTGCAGAATGACCTATATGGGTATTTCATCAGATTCAATTATGAATTAAAATATAATAGAATTTAAACTACGTCCATGGATAAAATCTATTCAAATGGTAACATAACTTGGTTGCGTAATCGGATTTTGCCTTAAACAATTTATCAGGGATGCCAAAATATAGAAGTTTATTTCTTAACGGTGTTAATATTTGATTCGTGAGCATGTCCGTTTCTAAATATTCAGTTTTGTGCAGACATTCTTATTTGTTGGTGGAAAATACAAATTATTCAATTATTTCTTTGCGTCTTTAAGCTGAAATAATTCAAATAAATTTAAAAAACACCCAAGTTTAGAGGGGAAAAAGCTAAATTGGCAACAATGTTTAGGGCAAACATTCCCTTAATTTACCGATGTTGCCCACTGCTTTTTATGATCTGTGCTATGCGTTCATATTATGGATATCATAAGCTTAGGTGGTTTTTCAACAAATAGTATATTTCTTTTTCTTCGCAGCTTTATTGGCGATTATGTGAATTATTTTGTGCTTTAAGGGTCTGTAAAACTTACGATTATCCCTTTAATTGGTTATACGAGTATTCGTTCTTAACTCAGATATGCGAGCATATGCGGGCTAAGTATTAATAGTTTCTATTATTTTTAAAAGTATCATAGTTTTATTTCCGGTTTCTATCATTATATGTGTTTATGTTTGGGTCAACTGGAATTATCGCACCACAGCACACATAACCACACATACATACATATGTATAGACATAAATGTAACAGCAGCACCCTTGGAAGCTAAACACATGCCACGCTCAGCCCACGAAATATAGTGTGATATGAAACCACTTGGGACATTCATTCGTCCTCGTCAATAAGAAAGGCGGGTGGCTCCACAAGTGGTGGATGGCGTACAATAAAAGAACAATTTGTATGCCAGCGGTCTAGAATTTATCTGATCATTATATTATATCCATTTAAGGCTAAATTAGGTTTTCATTGAGATTGGAATAAGCAGAAAGCTGATATGAAGAAATTATAATCTCGAGTTGGTTTTGTATATAACACAATTAGTTTCGAATTTATTAAAATGGTCTTTTGCTGTGAAGATGAGATTAGTTGAGGAAAAAAGTGAAAGTAGAGCTAAGTTTGAATCGTAACATATTTGAAGCAATTTCACATTGTAGACCCTTGTCGATTTAGCTATAATTTGATAATATTCCTGATGTTTCAAAACGGCGAGAGTATTGAAGCTATAATTAAACTTTCATGAGTAACGTATAAGCTATTGTACACAGCAATTGGTTGTCGAGAGATGTGAATCGTGTAGATTCAACTAAACAACTTCATTACATAGTTTGTGGCAGGGGCGTATTCTTGCAAGTGCAATATGTAAACAGTTAAACATCCTATCGAAAAAGTACCGAAAATTGGTCAATAAAATATGTATTGTTCATTTCAATTTATTGTATAACCTTCAAACTAAGTCCCTTCTGAAATAATACTTTTATTTCCGGAATTCTCTTTTAAGTTTTCTATGGACTGAAGACGGCTGACTCGAAGTGGTAACTTAACTTCCGGAGAGACAAGAAAATCAACTGGAACTACATCAGGTGAGTGCGGCGATATCTGTTTAAATTTTTGGCCAGAAATTGGTTCAAAATGATAGCCTTGTATATAATGCTTTATTGTGGTGCAAAATCCATGACATTTCTCTCCATACATTTGTTTTTTTTTTTTTTGGATGAATTTACTCTCTCAAATGTCGCTAAATGCCTAGATAAATTTCTTTATTTATCGTCAGTCCTTCTGTTGAGAAATCCGAGAAAGCAGCACCAGGATGTTCAAAGCGAACTGCCAATATTACATGTATTTTTGATCGAATACGTCATCCCAAAGCTTGTGTGGGTAGGCGGGTGTTTCCTACGATGCTTTGTACCGCTTACCCCTAAAACGCAAGCCTCTCTACCCGATCCTGTAATTAAGGAGGCAAAGGATGATGTTTGCGTACAAAAATAAAGTAGTGTGGCCTTGTGCCAGGCGCCCTAGGAACAGGTGGATTATCTCTTGGGATTCACCTATAATATGACATCAAACTGATCTTGGAACTCGTTTTTCGAAAACCAAGTAAAGGGGAGAGTCATAGTCAAACAAGACACAGCCTGGCAACAGGTGCGGTTATAGAGAAGCCTTCGGAAGATATCAGAAGATTTATCTTTTCCGTTTTTAATAGTTGTAAGGCCAGAGAGATCTGGTTAATAGACTATGAGTGGAGCATGGCATGCTTTGCTGTGTTAATATTCTCTCCTCGGACATTGAAAATCATGGATTATCAGTTCCATGCGAGGTATGATAAAGCAAAACTGGAGTAGCTTGCCTGTGAAACCCAGACCAGAGGATTCTTCTCTTCTGGTAGCACGGGTGACCAGGGGCCCAAGGAACATTGTTCCTTCCTGGTCAATGGTGTTGGACCACTTGTGGAATCATCGTGATGGTTGTGATTGCCCAAACAAGTATTTTCAGTGCTTTTGCGTTGCTGAGGGAAGGCAGAAGCTTTGAAAACACTGTTCATGTCTATCCGAGGTCTTCCTAGATTACCTCAACTCCTAACCTGGAGGTAGCTCACTTCATACCAAGTGACTACAATGGTACTTTGGCCTAGAGAGTGAACGGGCCCTGAGGAAGTTTTTCCAAGGGATCTACTTCTAATCTCTGGTAGTTCGACTAATTCTTTCGGGATTAGTTTGGATACCCCAAAGGGGCGCTTGCTGTCGCAAGAAGAAAAGAAATATAACCAAGAAAAGAATAATAGAAACAAGCACCTGTGTGGTGGCACACCATGGGTAAGGCTACCAGAGCGAGACTCATGTAAAACCAACACATTTGATTTGTCAGTGGGGAGCGATATCGTGATATGATTGAAAACTTTTCAACGGCACAACTGCATGCTTTGGGCTTGATTAACAAGTGCTATCAACAAGACGGTGCAACATAGCACATAGTCAGCATTACAATATAATTACTGCGAGACCTCTTTTCATAACAAGTTATGTCAAGAAATGGTGATGTTGATTGGACTCCACATTCGCCTGATTTGACTGCTCCGGACTTCATTTTGTGGGGATGTCTGAAAAGCAGACAAACCAGAAACGTTTAAGCAACTCAAACAAAATATTCGTGATGAAATGAATGCAATACTGCGAGAAATGTGTGAGAATGTAATGAAAGATGTGCTCAAAAGGGATCGCATTTATGAGGCTAACAAAGGCGGACATTTACCTGATATTGTATTCCATACATAATTGCCGACATTAAATAAAACATTTATCAATATAAAATCCGTTCTCTTTCATTTAATCAAAAATTATGAACAAACAAAGTAGTATACCTTTGCGACGGACACCCTGTACTTGAGTTTATATTTTCCGTCCAAGTTGGGGGTTTGCTAAGATAATATTTGAGAATGGAATTAGATCGCATTGCAAGGCTCCTTCTGGTACTTCACAAACAAAATGGCCGATTTCATTTGTACAGACCTGAATTTTCTTCATTGTTTTCCTTTATAATTCTTGGTAAAATTCGAGAAAATTGACCGGCTAACCATGGTGTTTTGGTACCACGTACGTGACCCATTCGACCCATACATTCTTGGTTTCATATCTTTTATACTAAATTCAGTCGAGTGTGGTACAGGTTAAGCCTTTGCTAAGATGGTATCCGTGAATTAAATGGGCCGCACCCTGAATCTTTGTTCATTGTATTGCTTCACAAA
This sequence comes from Philornis downsi, assembly GCA_019455685.1. Classification (NCBI taxonomy): domain Eukaryota; kingdom Metazoa; phylum Arthropoda; class Insecta; order Diptera; family Muscidae; genus Philornis; species Philornis downsi. The sequence continues at coordinate 1,546,856 of JAHXMU010000751.1, forward strand.
ACACAAATAATCGAATTAAATGGAAATAACTTCTGGTGCCTCACTTCTTCTTCTTCTACTCTTCTAGTACTTCTCACACAAATAACCGATTTACCCAACATATTCCTAGCATCATAAATTTCAAGTAGTAGATGATGGTAAGTTAGCTCACCTAACTGAAATTTCTGTACTGGTTTTCTATCGGTCTGTTTTTGGTCAATTTTGAACATAACCGCACTAAATGGACCGCAATCTGTATCTTTGTTCATTATATTGCTTCACAAAATACAAATAATTAATCGGGTAACAAATAACCACTCCTCTCACACAAATAACCGATTTACCCCATATATTCTTAGCTTCATACCTTTCAAGCAGTATATGAAGCAAGATAATACTAATATATTTGATAACTTTGCAAGTCAGTTGAATGCTATTTCAAAAAAAGGTTTCGTTGTTAGAAAACAGATATGATATATAGTTTACAGCAACTTTATTGTTGGATTAATACAAACCGGTGAGTTTTGAAAATTTATTACTAATCGACATCGTTATTACTCACTGAAAATTCCATCTGGGGTAGTGACATACATATTTATGACAGACAAAACTGTCGGTGTCTAGAAATGCGAAACCCTTATTTTGCTGTATAATTTAATATAATGCAATTAACACTTACATAGATTATATTTGAGCGATGTCTGTATGCGTTCTCTTATTTCTCCTTCTGAAGATTTGCTTTCATTTTGCTTCGATGTAACGTCCTGTCCGCCCAATAGAGAACATACGCAGCACAAATAAGGCTATTGCCGCAATATATTTTCGCATATAAGTTAGCCGATTTACCAAAAATCGGAAAACAATAGTTTTCTCTATAATTTCTAAGCAAAAGACAGCAAATTATTAGAATTAAAAGTTATGATTATTGAACTTTAGGTTAGAATTTGGCTTTTCTCATTGTGCTTTCATTTAACTCAAAAAGCGATCCTGAGTCCATCGAGTAAAATCAATTTAATGGGAAAACTCTCTTCCTGTTTAAAATTCCCATAAAAAAGGACCATCCAAGTTCGGTTTTATAGATTCCAAAGTCTACACTTTTCATTGCGACCGGATTAAATTTGGTAAATATAATTTAATTGAGTCAAGGGCGGTCTCTGTTGAAAATGGATTACATCAGTCAATGCTTTGTTATAGTTCCCATTAAAGAGACCATCCAAAATCCTTCATGTCGCTTCCACAAACCATAATTCATATCGGAATTTTCACGCATTTTGATACGTGTTAAAATAACAACTGCCCAGCTCTATGCATCTGCACAAGCTTTAATTGAAACAACTGTTAAAAAGCTACAATGTAAAAACGCTTGTTGTATGTGGTAAACAAGATATTTTAATTAGTAGATATTCCCAAGATATTATAAAGTGTTGTATTTGTTATGTATGTGTATATAAAGAAATTGTGAGTTATAGATAACTATCGAAATATTCCTCTTCAAATCTTATTTCAAACTACATATATCTTATACAAATTTTTTTGCTTCGGTGTAAGTACTTTCACATTTATACTCCCTGAAAAAGACTGTGCAATTGTTAAAAATTTGAAATGTAAACCTACTGAAAAAAAAACTAGTTTCATTCGAAAAGTGAGTGTCATTTACAGTTTAAGGTGATTATGACGACATCGAAAGTTTATTATGAGCAGCTATATGAATGTGGTGTCGAAACTGATTCGGCTTAGCATGTTTTCATCAAAGTTTACGATTGGCTTTTTGAAAAAAAATTCGGCTCTTTCACAACTAATCGAGCGACAATTTTCTTCACTTTATCGATGTTAGTTTCGGTTGAAAACGTTGGTGGCTAACCAGAGCCAACCATTCCACCACATCTTGACCATTTTTGAATGCACTGTACCACTCAAATGGAGATGTTTTAGATAAAATCGGTTCACCTTAAGCCTTCTAAAAAATTCTCAGCGATTTGGCATACGAAATTCCATTTGGAATACAAAGTTTCAGACAAATTTAGGATATTTTTTGGATATTTTTACTCATTGTGAAGATCGCAAAACAAATAGTAAAAATCACTATGGATAGTTGCGACGACTTAGCGACGAAAATAATTTTGGCTGTTCCTTTAAACTGGTTTTTTAAATGATGAATTTTTTTAAAGGAATGTGTCACAGTGGTTGGAATGTGAGCAGCCGTATAATGTGATCACATATTCGGAAATTCTACGCTGCGATATTGAGCCCAATTGATGGTTACAACTGCCGCACTGAGATCACAATCAATGTCACATCTATAAACAAATTTATAAATTCACATCTGTGCCAATCTTCATATTTATATAATAAAATTGTATACATGTTCTGAGTTCGTGCAATATCCAGAAATATTTGGTGTAGAGCACACGAAATATGCGTTGACATACTCAAAATCACTGTCAGAATACTTGAATTTATTTCGTCAAAGCACAGATCGCTCTTATCGTTCTATTTCAATAAAACATTTGCTTATGTGTATTATGTTTCGATCACGCTGAAATTGGGAGATATGGGTCAATATTTTGCAACCGTCCCCACACAGATAGGTCACTCAAGCCGAAAATAACCCCTTCTCAAAGCCAAATACTCTGGCAGAATCATTTACCAATATTATTCAAAATGAAACTTCTTGGATCATGCTTTCAGTTACCTCCTACACAATCAAACCGCCAAAGCTTAGTTTTGGTTGTGTCAGCGACAAATCTTATCTCTTTTCGTATAAAACTCCACAAATGGACCGACAAAGGTTGGCTTTATGTTTTTTTTTAAACCACAATTTTCATTGTCAGTATCGAAATTATAAATGTTTCCATTTCATGCCACTTTATAGTGATTTAAAGGGAAGTTATTATTATTAAATTATTACATAATTTTCCCTACGAATTATAAATAAAAGAGTAAATTGATTTTGGTCAAATACGCCATTTTGCAAGGGAGATATCAGAACGATTGTGATCAGTATTCCCAATTACTGTCTTAAACATGCGCATAGACCAAAAATTTCCAACATTCATTCAGGTTTTAACTGCAGTGTATGAAAAAATTACATTGCTTAAAGTTTTAATGGTTTCGGGTAGATATTCTAACTGTTAAACTATTATAAAAATCAATTATTGAAGCGCAGCACATCCGAAACGCAAGAATCAGAAACTTCTATACTTGGCTAAAGTAATAATAAACTAACAAGATGGTCTCCACGCAGTCCTGATTTAATGCCTGTGCACTTTCCTCTATGGAATTATCTCAAATCAAAGGTTTACGCCAATAAACCGAGTTCCCTGGCGTATCTTAAAGAAAGTATCAGGCACAAACGGAACAGTCATAAAAAAATTCCACTGTTCGCTTAAATGAGTGCCGCGAACGCGAGGGTTTACATTTAGGTGATATTATTTGTAAGGAATATGCGGGCTACGTACATTCCACTCTCGATTATTATTTTTTATGCTGGTACACTCGTCTTGAAGATATGTTGGCGGTTTTATCCATATAGAATGTTTAGTTTATTTGTAACAGGCATAAATAAGACAAGTGTTTTGCGTGTTCTTCGATTCGGTTTTTATCTCCTCAATCGTCGCAAAACGCCGTGCTTTCATGGATCTCTTCAATCTTGGGAACAGGAAAAAGTCACAGGGGGCCAAATTTGGTGAATACGGTGGCTGAGGTATGATAACAGTGTTGTTTTTGGCCAAATAATCTCTCAAAAGCAAAGCTGAGTGAGCAGATGCATTATCATAATGCAATAGTCATGAATTTTTTCCCACAATTCAGGGCGTTTTTTTCGTATTGCTTCACCTAAACGGCGCATAACTTCAAGGTAACACTCCTTATTTACCGTACGATATAGTGGTAAGAACTCCTGATGCACTACGCCATGGTAATCAAAGAAAACAGTGACATTTGATCGAACTTGGCGTGTTTGTTTTGGTCTTGGCTCTCCTGGACTCTTCTATTGGCACGATTGGGCTTTTGATTTCAATGTCATAACCATATATCCACGATTCGTCACCAGTTATGACCCTTTTAAGCACATCTGGATCATCGTTGACGTCATTCAACAATTCCTGAGCGATGTTCATGCGACGTTGTTTTTGGTCAAAATTCAGCAATTTTGGAAAGATCTTCGTTGCCACACGCTTCATGCCCAAAATTTTCGAAAAGATTGCATGGCATGAGCCGACCGATATGCCGACATCCTCAACAACTCCTCTAATTGTGATTCGACGATTCTCCATAAAAGTTTTCTTCACTTTATCAACATTTTCATCGGTTGTTGATGTGCTGGGGCGTTCATTCACATATTCTTGTAACACTTGTACAAAAATTTTTGGCTCAGAGTCTCTCACCATATGCCACTGCCAACATTTTGAGTGTTTTTGTGCACTTCATTTTACACAAAATTTTTACACAAAATTTGATGCAACTTTTTTGATCCATTTTTTTCGATAGCAGAAAATCGCCGAACACGCAAAACACTTGTCTTGTTTTTGCCTCTCACAAACAAACTAAAAATGCTATATGGATAAAACCGTCAATATATCTTCGGGACGAGTGTGCCAACATACAAAAATAATAAAAATCGAAAGTCAAATGTACGTAGCCCGCGATAGTTGAAAATTCGCCTTATTTTTTGAACACAATTGGACGTATTTATATGGCTGTGTAGGGTATTGGAAGAGGCCTCACGATTTTGCTCATTGCTAATCTTAAAACACGACTGGAGAAAATGTTATCAGAAGTAAATTTTTGTTAGAATTATTATAGATTTACTTGAGTAGCCGTGTTCATTAGACCGGTAGACGGGCGTACCTTAGTTGTCTAAAAGAGTCCTGAAACAAATTTTGTCTTAAGGAATCAAGCGTCTAATTTGTCTATTTCAATGTGTTGCACATTTTCCATCGCTGCGGAATGAGATGAGGATATTACGTCGGGAAGATGCGCAATAGAATTAAAATTGTGTAGGTGAAATTTAGAACATAATCCCATTCTATTTGTTTATTGTCAAACGTCAAAGGTATAGAATTGAAGTTGAAGTTATTAATAGTTTTGTGCTAAGTATTCTTTGTCGAGCATGAACATGATTGCCATTAAACATCAGCCATTATGCAGTCAGCCATTACTGAGTAATTTGGTCGGTTTGCCTTTCACTGTTAATGTTATTATTCCCATCGATTTATTGATATTTTTCACAAAATCACCAAATTTAGTTAAGAAGCTAACAATTATACAGGGTGTCCGTCGGGATGGTATACTACTTTGTTTGTTTATAATTTCGGATCAAATGAAAGAGAATGGATCTTATATTGATAAATGTTTTATTTAATGTCGGAAACTATGTATGGAATACAATATCAGATAAATGTCCGCCTCTGTTAGCTTCACAAATGCGAGCCCTTTTGAGTACATTTTTCATTACATTCCCACACATTTCACGCGGTATTTCATTAATTTCATCACGAATATTTTGTTTGAGTTGCTCAAGCATTTCTGGTTTGTTTGCATAAACCTTGCTTTTCAGATATCCCCACAAAAAGAAGTCCGGAGCTGTCAACATCACCATTTTTTTTTTAAATAACTTGTTATGGAAATAGGTCTCGCAGTAATTCCATTGTAATCCTGGCTGTATGCGATGTGGCACCGTCTTGTTATTACCACATGTTAATCAAGCCCAAACCATGCAGTTGTGCCGTTAAAAAGTTTTCAATCATATCACGATATCGCTCCCCATTGACAGTTACCGTTACGCTGTTTTCAGTTTCAAAGAAGAAACCTCCAATGACTCCTCCTGACCAAATTGCACACGAGACTGTCGTTTTTAGTGGTTGCGAAGGTGACTCATGAATAATTTGACGGTTTTCGATTGCCCAAAACCGACTATTCTGTTTATTTACATATCCATTCAAACGAAAATGTGCCTCGTCACTCATTATGGGTTTTTTATGAAAATCGGGGTTGTCATGGGCGAGCTGTAATATCCTGTTGGCATATATACGGCGGCGTAAATGGTCTTGTGGAAGAAGCTCTTATGTCAACTGAATCCCAAATGGAAACAAATGCAAATCCTTGTGCAAAATTGTTGCCAAAGTTGTTCTTTGTAGATCAAACTTCTGAGCTCGGCGTCGAATTGAGGTTGATGGATTGTTTTGAACACTTTCTTGAGCAGCAGTAATGTTTTCAGCCGATCCTGCAGTACGTTGTGGTCCACGCTTGGCCCTATCAGCTACAGACCCTCTTTCTTTGAAATCATTCACTACACGATAAATAGTGCGTCTTGTTGGCACGTGTTTCTCCTAAAAATGTCACGCATCTTTCTCATCGTCACAGTAATCGATGATTGATTGTGATAAAATTTTTTAACGGTTAAAACACGTAGGTTTATCGAATATTTTTCCATAATAAATTTGTCACGTCTCTGCTTCACGACTGCCAAATATGAACTGTCAAGACTAATGTTGTCCGTATATTACCCACAAACTGAGAAAGCAGGCCGTAAGTCTTACTATTTTCATATTATTGAGTCAAGTGAGACACGAGAATGAATATTCTCTTAAATCCGCTTTGCAGTGTTCCAGCCTGCAAGACAGTTATTTCGTTGTCCTTACAAATTTCGAAACACATCCTGAAGAACAGTTTTTAACGAATTGTTTTGGTGCAAATTGTTTGTAATAATATTTTATTAACAACTAAAATTGTTACATCTAGCCCTCAGTTTTAGACTTATTTCAAATAGCTTTCGAATTAATTTTGTTTAAGATATCTTTAGTGGATTTGAATTTCTGGTGAACATATTTCAGCCTGAATATCCCCAAAAACTTATCCACGACATTGCTCCAACCTTTAGATATTATTAAGTTCATTAGGCAATGCATTGCTTGTTGGAAACAAACAAGATATAATGGAACGGGAACATTTACCAGACCAAAAGTTTGCACGAATGGTGATTTGCGATCACCAAATCGTACTTATCACTATATGTCTTCTATACTTCAGTTACTATTGCAATTTCGGAAGGAAAAGTGTTTTCACTGCTAGTACAATTAACACTTTCAAGGAAACAGTTTGCCATTCCATATACCCACTTTAACTATAATGTGAGCATTATTAAATCCATACATTTTTGTGGCCGCTTTGTGCAAAATGCGTCCATGTGTCTTAAGGAGTAACTCCGTCACTTTATTAGTACCGTCGTAATAGTGCACTGTAATCCGGGATACATTACTGCTGCCCATAAAAGTGACATGATAAAATAATTAGTATCCAATTGAAGTAAGAGATCAGATGTATGATTAATATGCTATACAAACTTAAAGATTAATAAATATCGTGAATAACCAATTAATAAATTACTCAATTAATCAACAATTTTGACTATGCAGAACCATGATCGGCCAATCAGTTTGATAATTAATTAATTAAGTTCGAATTATTTAATCAAAATTCTAATGGCTTATGTAAGGATACTGCCATATATATATGTACATATATATGTATATATATATATATATATATATATATATATATATATATTTTTTTTTTTTTTTTTTTTAAGTGACAAGAAAGTTATATTGGAATATTTTGAAGGACTAAGAACTGCGCCGAAGATAGCATTTGGTTCCAGCAAGATGGGGCAACTTCACACAGAGAAAATTTTCAAACAAATTAATATCCAGAAACTGCACTTTCCGCACCCAAATCACCTGACCTCATTATTATACTTTTTCTATGTGGTTATATCAGGCAAGAGGTGTATAAAACGAAACAAAGGAATTTGATTAAATTGAAGCAGTCCATTAAAATAATAATTGAGGCGATCCCGACTTCAACCATTCAAGCCGCAATGAATAATATTCTGATCAAGTGTCGCATATGCGTCAATGAGCAAGAACGTCATTTACGGTCTATCATCTTCAAAACCAATTAGTTATATAAAATAAAACTGAATTTTCTATAAAATAAAATTGAAATAAATGAAATACACTGATTAAAAAAAGTTACATGAATTTGATATTGTAGCACAATTGGTGCGCCTTTCTGTACAATATGAAATATTCAAGTAATTAAATTTCGATTAATCAAGTTACGATTAATCCATTAATCCTAAACTTTTTTTTGACAACGTATAATTTTACGTAATGGCAATGTCAAATGAGCATAAATGAGCATAATCCAATATTCCAATTCCAAAATGATAGTATTTAATGGAAGTGCAGAAACTTGGTTAACCAATAAATTGTGATTAATTACTGTTTTCCAACTGTGTGCTCTCAGTGTGATTTCTTTATATCTCGTATGTCTTCATAATATCCCAAAAAGCTACCAATACTTTTATAAAATCGTCTTTTTATTAAAAGTTGTTAAACATTTAATTGTGATGTAACTCGTTCGGTACGTCCAATTGAGTACGCATGGCTAAAAATCGCCAATAAAATCGATGATATTGATTTCACTGATTGCAGAGTAAAGGCGTAAAAGCGCCTACATCGTTGGGTTTGGCGGGCTCATGGAGTTTTAGTCGCCATGAATCACTTCGATGGGAAGCGTCGCGCATTTTGCGTGCGCGCATTTTACGACAACTCTCGTTCATATATTGCTACTAGGCGACTATATTGTGCTGAATATGGACTACGGCAAATTAGTGAAGCTCCGAGTGCCGATTTAATTAAAATATGGGTAAAGCGTTTTGAAGAGACCGGTTCCACATTTAAACCACAACCAAATGGTTGCCCAAGAACATCTAGGACCGAAGACAATGTTGAGAGAGTTATGGAGTCAGTACGAGGAAATCCACAAATGTCGACTCGCAAGAGATCGTCTGTCTTACATTTATCTCGACGAAGTTTGCAACGAATTTTAACATTGGATCTTAAACAGCATCCATATAAGCTGCAATTAACACAAGAATTGAAAGAGTCTGACTTCATAGCAAGGCTCGCATTTGCTAATGAAATGCTTAATCGAATTTCCAATTTTGACAATATCCTTTTCCTTGACGAGGCTCATTTCCTTATGAATGGGTTCGTAAACCGTCAAAATTGTCGTTACTGGAACAGTGAAAATCCCAAAATCAAACACCAGAAACCATTGCATAGTCCTAAAGTGACAGTATGGGCAGCAATCTTTGGCAGAGGAATAATTGGTCCTTTTTTCTTCGAAAATGCGCGGGGCCAAAACGTCACGGTTAATACGGAAACATAGTGTTGGACGGATTTTTGGCTCCAGAAATTGAAAGTTCAAGAATAGTGAATTCCAGAACTTGGTTCCAACAAGATGGGGCTACCTGTCACACATCAAATGACTCCATGGTGGTGGTGAAGCAGATGTTCCCTGGCAGACTGATTTCGAAAAGAGGTGATATCCCATGGCCCCCACGTAGTCCAGACTTGACGCCTCTTGACTTTTTTTTGTGGGGATACCTCAAACACAAAGTCTACAGTAATAATCCAAGGAACATCGTCCAGCTCAAGGAGAATATCCGTGGTGAAATGGCAGCCATTACACCAGTATTACTGAAGAAAGTTTTCAATAATTTTCGTTTGCGGTTAGAGGAGTGCCGTCGTGGAGAGGGTCACCATTTAGATGATGTTATTTTTAAAAAATAAACTCCATTTATTACTCTACAATGCCTTAGATTTATTTTAACCATACCTTTTGTATTTATTTTTTAATATATTTTTTAAATATCCACGTTCTATTGCACCACCCTGTACATTTTTTTAAGAGATTCCACATGTTTGGAACAAGCTGTAATAGTCCTAGCAGTACCTTGGATAACAGTTTAGGCTTTAGGGTGTTCTAAATTTTATTCATCTTTCAGAATAATGCAAAGATATTATACATCCCTGAACAACTTTTACCGCAATCGGCGGAAGAACGATGATACTTTTTCCCATAATTGTTGAAACAAAATATTATTTTTCACAAATTTTGAATTAAAACTTCTTCCATTTTTTATATACGACGATTGAAATTTGTTGCCTTTAGAAAACAGGTCCGAGATAATTCTGACTTATAACGAAAAAGTTTACAATGGGCAAAAAAGTAAAAAATCAGTGGAAAGAAATTAATAAAGTTTATTATCAATCACGTGTCTCCCAAGCTTTAGGATATGATCGGTTTTTGTAGCCATGTTTTTTGCAGATTTGTTAAAGGACTAACCGATGTTGTAGTCGGAGCAGAAAAGTGGTTTTGTCATCATAATACAAATTCTTCAACACAACACTTTGGGAAAGACCGTGTTAATTTGCACCAAAACCAGCCAAACCATTATGTAGTGGCATAATACGAGGTGTGAAAAATAACCGTTATTTTCAAATTTACGTATGTTCGATTTTCGCATTTTTTTCTATTATGTTGGTACACATATCTGTTATATATATGTTGACAATATCAGCCATTTCGAATTGTCAGTTTATTTTTGACAGACAAAAAGGGTAGTCGTGTTTTGGTGTGCTTTTCGATTTTTTACTATTCGAAAAAATTGATCAAACAAACTGTATTAAGTTTTGTGTGAAAATTGAAATTAAATGTGCAAGGACATTTGAAATGTTGACATTGAAGAATGAGGCAGTGAAGAAAATGATTTTGGATAACGTCGAATCACTATTAGAGAGGTTGCTGATGATGTTGGCATATCGTTCGGCTCATGTCAAACAATTTTTACGGACGTTTTAGGCATGAAACATGCGGCAGTGAAGATTGTTCCAAAATTGGGCAAAAACACCGTCGCATGGACATCGCTGAGGAACTGTTGAACGTCGTCAACGACAATCCAGATTTCCTCAAAAAGGTCATAACTGGTAGCGATCATGGGTGTATGGCTATGACATTGAAACCAAAGCCCAATCATCTCAATGGAAGTGTCCAGAAGCGCTAAGACCGAAAAAAGAACGTCAAGTTCGGTCAAATGTGGAGGTTTTGCTCACTGTTTTCTTCGATTGCAATGGCGTGGTGCATCATTAATTCTTGCCGCAAGGTCGTACGGTCAATAAGGAATGAATACTAGCTTGAAGTTATGTGCCGTTTGCGCGGAGCAATTCGTCAGAAATGCACAAAATTGGGGAAAAACCAATCACGGATTTTGCACCATGATAACGCACCAGCTCACACATCGAGTGTGTGAGTTTCCACCGATTGCAGTGTCAACTGAATTTCGCTACAAATATCTTTCTTATATATACATCTTATTCTCCTGTATCTGTATCCCTTTCTGGGCGGCTTGGACATTTTGAAGAACCGTTAGACCAAATGGATGTAGCTGAAAACAAAAGATATCGAATGCACGCTCTAAGTATAAAGTTCTCATACAGATACTTGCCATTAAAGCACATATCATGTGCGATGACTTCGCCTTCAGTTCTTTCCACCTTAACATGTGGCAAGAAAATCTGCTGTTTTTTTACTTACACCGTTTGGAACATCTTCAAAATGTTGTTCCCTATATTTGTGTTAATGTGTGTGGGTAGGACAATATGATTATGTGTGCTTATTTGTGACAACGTTGCTCCCTTCTTTATGTGAAAGCTGATTTGATATCCTTTTGACTTTTTACGACTTTAGTTTCGTTTTATTGCTGATGGTGCCGGAAATAAACGGATGTTCAAAAAGAAACTGAAATCCACCATTTATTCCTAATGTCTAAAATACTTTTGTAAATACCTTTTATAATCGAAAAGCTAATTCGCTTTCAAAGGTTACGCAGGCTGATTAGACTTCAACAGATTTTGTTATAATGTTTGTTTTTTACGTTAAAAACTAAAATTGATTGATTTTTCTCACTGGGCGGCAGATGTTGCTTTAGCTGTGATTTCAATATGAATAACGTTGAATGAGATGAAAAGTGACACTTTTCGCACATTTGCAATCTTTCCGTCTATTTGATGGCAAAGCGATTAGGTCTATTGCCAACTATGTGAAGACCACATCAGCATACAAAAAATAATTGTGTGCAACATTTGTCTTGTACGTATCAGTCATTAGACATGTAAATATTATGCAGATGGGGAGTAGTAATGGCCTTCTCGACTTTGACAGCGTAATTTATCATTCCGGCAATATTTGCAGAAATGTAAGTATTTTATTTTTACTCGAAAACATAAAATGGAAAAACATAATGGCAAAAGCTCTGTAATTTATTTTGTTGCATGGATTAGCTAATGATATGTAAAAGGACTGGAAATTCCGTCATGAATTGTGATACACAATATCATGAACTGGTTCGCGGTAGGAAAATTACTTTGGATACAACGTTATCTTCTCATAAATAATATAACGATTCCGTTTTTGCAGATATCACTAAAACATGATTTTCAATAAATACTGCCAGAATTAGTGCGGTGCCAATCAAACTTTTGTGAATTGGTACATTTCCTTCTCATGTCCGCTAGTGGCAAAAATTGTAATATACAGGGTGGGCCATAAGGGTGTTGGCGGTTTAAATATTCAATTAAAAAAAAAACTACGAAACATAAAAAAAATATATTTGTATTTTTAAAAAGTAGAAGCGACTTGGAACCGAAGTCGCAAATTTTGGAAAACTCGTTGAAAAGTTGTTCTCGGTATTTTGTTACTTTCCTGAATAATGTTCCTCTTCAACTGCTCTAAATTGGTCGGATTATTCTCGTAGACTACCGATTTGTGGTAGCCCCATAGAAAATAATCGCATGGAGAGAGATCGGGCCTACGTGGGGGCCATTCAATATCCCCCCTTTTCGAAATGAGTTTGCAGGAAAAACATTTTTCAGCAGCTCTATGGATACCCTAGCCGTATGACATGCGGCCCCATCCTGTTGAAACCACATCCTCGAGGTATTGCATTGAAGTTCTTGCAAAGCTGGCACCAAAAAGTCTGCTAGCATGTTGCAATAATTGTTCGCTCTAACCGTCGTGAATTGAAACACGAACACGCTCCACAATGTCGGCTGATCTTGCAGAAACTGGGCGACCACAAACCGTAATTGGTACTGTTGAGCCGGTTGTTTCGAACATTCTGATCCATTTTCGTATCACATTGGCGCTTGGAACTTTACTTAAATCGTGTAAACCGTGTTCATGCCGATACAAACGTCGTGCAGTAATCACTGATTTATTGTTTTCGTAATACGCTCGGACACAAAATGCACGCTGCACTCCCGTGCACGGCTCCATGGCGACTAAATTTCCAGGAAGCGGCGCAGCGAACAACATATCCCCCCGCCACCCCGCGCCGCGCGTTACCGAGAAATTGAATATTTAAACCGCCAACACCCTTATGGCCCACCCGTTATTTGGAACGTATCGAGAAAGTCCAATTGTAAGGGCAAGTTTTTTCTACTGTAATGCCTTTTTGTCATATATAATATTACAATGTATTCTGTTTTTGAAGTTAAAATTTGTATTTTTAGTATTTTTCAAAAATCACGCCAATAATTTGTGCAGTCACTTTTATTTAACGAATAAATGAAAAGTGTTGGAAAAGTGCTGAAAGGTCCACTTCTCCAGAGCTTGGTTAGCTTTTATATGGTCAAGTATTTCAATTTATTTACATATTGTGCGGATTTACCTCATCTCTTCCTGTGACAAATCACGTCTTTTTTTAGAAATTTTCAACTACTACGGCGACTACTATGTCTACTTCTTGCATACGAATATAGTTTAGAATAACTCCTTCCAAATAAAACTTGTGTGTGCGAGACGATAACGACTTTGCTGTGAAACGAAATATAGATTCTGTCTTCTCTAATTTCGTGGCATATTTTGGCTCATATCAAAAAATTTTCAATTAGTTGGTACAAAATGCGAGGCTCCAAAATGGGTGCCCAATAAACAAATTCCCTCTCTTGCATCCCATGAATGTGGTATTCAGTGAGCGTCACAGTTTGAAAAATTTTTACCAGATCTGACGATGACTCGACTGAACCCACGATCATGCGAACTATAGTAGCTTGTGTCGAAACCATCGCGCGTGTATTAACCATCTCCGCTTAGATATTCTACAACGAACGCCGATGTTTGCCTAATCGGTCCATCTGTATGTGAGGTTCCCCAAGGGTTGTGGCAATGCAATTTGTTTTCACTCGGTTATCCGATCAATGTTTTCAAACTTTAACATTATATAAAATTCAATTGGCGAAAAATGTCCATGCGCGCGTTCATATCATGAGATCCATATTAAAAAAATCAGTCTAAGGTTTTGAAATGCAAAAAGTTCAAGATTTACCAACTGCAGTTCACCTAGGAAGAGAAAAGGTGTTAAAACGCATGTACGTTGGGGGCAAGTTTGTAAAATCTGTCGTTTCTGATGAAAATAAAAACGCTTACAGTCCAACAATATTTGAACAAAAAAAAAAAATGATTACGCATGGGTAGAGTGAGTAACAAAACAGCGAATTACCTTTGCACCAGTGACGGATTGGGAAACGGTAACAGTCACAGGACGCTCAACACTCGTTTTTACGCTCACAAGGCATAAAGGTAAATCAACAAATCCACCATGAAAGTATTTTAAACGTAAGCAAACTGATAGAAACTGTTGGGCTTTTCAACAAGACTGGGCACCATCGCACAAAACCCCGAATATTTCCCAGCATCGTTTCTTTACAACAATGGCCACTATTTCCCCCAATCTTAAATGCAAGGAAGTTTTTCATATGGTCCATTCTTGTGCCAAAAACATCAAATAAGAAAATATGATGAAACAAAGATTGTTCTTCGTCGAGAGTGAAACAAAATACCACCAAACCACATTCGTGCATCGTTTGAAACACTCCCGGACAGACTCGATGTTATTATCCGTGCCAAAGATGGCTACAAAAACCAATAATATATTATATTTCTCTTCAAATTTGTAATGTTTTTACGATACTCTGAGGATTTTTAAAAATTACAGCATTCTTAATTAGTGGCACTTCGGGTGCCGACATATTGAGGAGGAAATATCGATTTCGGGAATGTTTGGGAGGTACCGGAAGGGCGTGACAATATTGTCCATTTTTGATATCAATCAGTACGCAAGAACCAAATTTGGTAAAGTTAAATATAATTGAGTCTTTCATTTTTATAACAGCAGGAAAGGGCCAAGCTTTTATGGAGCAAGACAACGGCCAACAATTTGGTAAACTGATGTCAACGAGTTAAGGTGCAGAAATAGAACTTCGGAAAATGGGTCTATTTGTATGGGAGGTATCCGAAGCGTACGTCCCATTTACGGTTGCGATCCCGTAAAATATTAGTCTGTGGAAATTTTAAAACATTTTTACTACCAGCCAGTTCAACCAACTTAGAACGTCGCGAAATGCATTTGGTCAAAACGTGTCTGGTACTGTGAACGGTTTCTTTTGGATGTTACATTTTAGTGTTACATATATCTTATTTTTTCGAGTTAAAATATTAAGTCGATACAGTCCAAAAATAATAAATGAATTAAACAGCTTTGTGCGATTAATCGCTTAATTAGATTTTAAGATCAATCACTATCATAAATTATCAGCTCATCGATTAACCAACAATTCTGATTACATAGATTTTTGATTAATCAAACAATTTGATTTTTGGGTAATCAAGTTCGAATAATTTATTCAAAATTCAAATAGTTTGGACAGCAAGATACTATGAAAGAAATATACAAGCAACGTATGTTTTAAACGACGAAAAATGGATATGAACATTTTGAGTGGATCAGAACAAAATATAACCAGTTGTTCAATTAATCAATTAACTGCGAGTTTTAAATTATTAAAATTATGATTAATCGATTAGAAGTAATTGTGATTAAATGTATGATTAATCGGTTAGTTGAATAATCTGGGATTTGGCAAATCGGGTTGGCCGATTAATCTATTAATCGTACCTCCCTAAAAGTAAATAACTCAATTGATAGAGAAGCTATCTAATAAGTAGAAATAATATGCGGCAATTACAAATGAGGTGAGCTTTAATAAAATACTAGAAAAGCTGAATATCTGGGCAAGTTTATTCCCTATACCTACACTTATGGTACATGAGCAAGGCAAACACAAAACCGGCTCATAGGTTTTCGGTTGTTATGAAAAGCGCAATTTTTAACATACTGTTTCCAACGATTTGTATGAAAGAATGTATCAATTTAAATTAATTTCGGACTTTGCATGCTCATCTCAGAAGCTTTGAATTTTTCACTCTACAAACGTTACTAGTACTAAACTAAACTAAACTAAACAAGTGGGAGGCGCAAAACTGGACAGGCACTATAAGTTCACCAGGCTGAAGCTTATGTACCTACCGCCATGAATTACTATCCACAGTATCATGGAAGGTGCATCGTCATATCACCGACTAAATGGGCGTATCAAACACGCCTTCTTATCATCCATATAATATATCGATACATTGAGTGTTTTCCAATGAGAGCCAACGCGACCCCTTAAAATGGTCTATGAGCTGGAATGTAACTTTCTAGTATCTACTGACTACCAACAAATATTGCTTTTATTAAATAAAAACGTTCATTATTTCAAATTTTTTGTATAGGCTAGTTTTCTCTACTTTATGCGACTTGCGTCACTTGTGGCCCACTGTGTAGAGGAAATTATACCGGCCCGTCGTCAAGTAATAGGATGTGTCAGAAAGTCTCTGTTATTATACGTTATTATTATTATTTTTATTGTCATTATTATTATTTTTGTTTATCGATTTATCCTGTTTCTTTTTGTTTTTATTAAATATGGATATGTTATAATATTTTTAATATTCGGCAATCATGGGCTTAATTACTGCGGTGTCTTTATAAAATGCATGAGTTGGTTGCTTCTTTCTGCCATCTATAAAAAACTACTTCACACCACTTCTAATTAACGAGGAAATTGTAAAAGTGCTGCGAAAAATTCTAGTAAGAGGAAGTTTTTATCCTACGTGGCCGGTGTTACTTGATTTCAAACATAACTTTTTTAGGAACGTAAGAATTTTGTTTGCAAATTTCAGCTTTGCGACCGATATCCCGCTTCCAGCACGCACATGAACGCGTGGATAGATACGCCAATACGGATGCTTCACTGGATCTCAAATATATATTCTATTTAAATGTGTAAATTTGTAAAGTTTCTATGTATATGGAATTATAAAACGGCGGTGTTTTCCAAATGAAAAGAGAGGAAATTTTTTAGTATAGCGATTTCTTAAATAAACTCGCATTTGTTAAGATTGTTCTTTTTCACTCCTTCCAACTTTCTTCCCGTATTTCCTTAAAAAAAAAAAAAATAATAATAATAAATTGTAAATTTATTGAAAAAAAAATCTGTAAAAAGTCTACTTTTTATGGCAAATTTTTTCCAACTGGGCGGATTTATTTCTATTTTAAAGTAGTCTGCAAATGATTGTGCATGTGATTGATAGCAATAAAGTGCAGTGTGTTGCTTTGTGGGAATAAGAATAGATGTCTCACCTAAAAATATGGTCAAAAAATGTGTGTCTGAATTAATACTACTTATTGGTACACTATCAGTTGTTTATGTCTGTAACGGACGTCTTGTTTTAATGAGTTTGAGGATTCAAGATTACAATAAACAGCGCAAAAAGATATTATTTCTTCATCGGTAAATAGTTTGATAATTTCAGACATGTGGCTATGCATCATCCTCTTAAGAATTTCAATCGAAGAATTCAGTATTAGTTCGTTTTTTTGTAGCATTGTAGAATAATATAGCGTACACAAGTTTCGTGATGAAGCCCCCTCTCAAATACCACCTTCCGATCGTACAGTTCATTTAACCAGTCATTTTCCAGGGGTAAACGGAAAATATTTAGCAATATACTACGTATTTTTGAAAACGAAATTTTCCTTATTGAAAGTCTCTCCATATTGAAAAATTCAGTGATCTACTGACGCTGCATATGCATTATTTACAAGAATCTCACTTTAGGTAAGTGAAAATCATAACAGCAAATTCTATTAGCATGACAGAGTTATCGGCTACTTGACGGAATGTGTGGAATATTTGGGAGTGACTTTTGAAACAGCTTATAAGATTTGTTTTTTCTTTTTGTTTTTCTCTATGTCAAGGGAAATTTACTACACATCAAAATGAGTTTTTCGATTCGTAGTTATTTATTCGCCCAAAGTACTTAAAAATGTTATAGAGAAAAAGTGTATCTCTGATTTGGTAACAGACATTCTTATTTTGCTAATAACATTACTTTCCAATATATCGAGACGCGTTTAACAGATTTTGTAATAAATTTGGCATCTGTTAACAGAAATGCCTTGCAACCGGCATTTAAATTTAGATCTCACTTAAGGGCTCTAGAAATTAGCAATTTGAACAAACTAATCATTTGAGCATTTATTGTTATTGTGACTTTTTATATTTGCCACCAGACAGTTTTTAATTTGGCAAACATTGCCTTGACGTTAAAGATAAGAAATGGTATCAGTCACGAATGTCTTTAACAAATTTTCCTTGGATTTACAGGTTTGCCACACTTTCGTCCTTGTAAATGGCAAAGTATTAAAAGTCTAAGTGCTTAGTTATAAGCGATGTGGTTATGCTATGGTTATGAGTGGAAACCCGAAATTTTGGATTTTCGTCGTTGGTTTTACCGTATAAGAATCGAGTATATTTAGCTTTACTTAATATAAAGTATAATAAGAAGAAATACATTATTTTTGTATGACGCGGAAATATCCGATTCAGGCCAAATAGGCATGGTTTTGTTCGATAACTTGTTGTCATTTTGGTTCTATTAAGGAAACTCTCGTTCTTATTGGCAAAAACACTATCGATTTGTGTGACCAATTGCCAACTGTAGATGTCCGAACCGGTTTGCGCCGGTTCACCTGTGATTGTATCAGGATCGTAAGCATTATTCACAATTTTACCCGCCTAGCTTGCGTTTTCGCCTTTATCGAAAAATATCTGCAAAACATGGCTTATTTCTTTTTCTCGTGCCCATCCTTGAGTCAAGCAATTTCAAAACTATCTGACTGGTTTATTGAGTAGGAAATCTTATCTTAGATACCGGCACAATCTATTGAAAAAGTTACAGGTTTTTTTTATATTTTGTATTATTTTTTATGAATTTCATAAAGCACCGACATGAAACTTGAAAGTTTTTTTTTTTTATTTATTTTAGTTTGCAACTATCAGAGGTTTTGGATGGAAATTTCAGTGAAAAATTATTTTTTTAACCAAATAGTCATATTTTCTTTTTGTTTTGTTCTCTGGAGGAAAACAATGTAATTAAAAAACGTAATGTTTACATATAACTGATAAAAGATAGCTTTAGCGAAGTCAATATTTAGTGGAGAGTAAGAAATTGGCCAAAGTTCGATGGAGCAAGAAGAGAAAGTTCGAGGGAAAAATTAAATTTTGTTGATGTCTTTTCTATTTTAAAAACATTTTTCCGGAAATATAAAATTTTTTTTTTTACACGTCTAAGACGAAGCCTTTAAAAGGAGAGCAGAAATATTTCAAAGTTTGTCGGAATGGGTAACAACGTGAAATCTTAATACTTAACACTTAAAGAAAAAAGGAGAGAAAACTGATTTCTTAAACGTATGAAGGTAACCTTTTTGGAAGGACAGTCGCTACTGTGATCCATCTTGCATTGTAATGCACTGTATCCACTGTTTATGAAATAACTACGATTTTATATGTATAACAATATGCGTACTTACACAAACGCAGCATCTCCTGATTTTTATAAAATTATAAAATTTGCAATGATAAATTAAAAAAAGTTAACTGAAAGCTACGAACTTGTTGACGCAGTTAAAAGTCGTTATAACTCACACCATCCATCCATTTTGCAAGGCAGCATGGTTTGATTTTTCCCAAATGTCATATTTATGTACAGTTTGGGCAAAATCGAATATGATGTTTTAGCACCACAAACTTTTGGGGCCAGTTGATTCACTTTTATGGAGGGCACATGAAGTTATAGTACGATTCTTGCAAAATTTCGTAGATAAGAGAAGATAACAAATTTGTTGTGTAAAATGTTATCGTAATAAGAGCATACAAAAGAGTATGATTTTATTTCGATGCCTAAAGATCTAACTTTATGAGATGTACAAGAAAACACGGTCCAATTCTCGCCAGACTCAAGTTAAAACTACAAACTTATTAACTCATCCAAGTTTTTGTAGCTTGATATTATTTCGGGGCCCATAAATCTATTTATATGGGCAGTAACAGCATAATTTATTCGAGTAAGCATACATTTTGATTTTATCTTTTCATCTTCCCCCTTCTATCGTCTATTTTTGTCTAACTGTTGTATGGTTGCGAAACAGTGTAAGAGGCTTCCAAATTTATGCATTTACTGGTGTTCGCAACCGTCCTCTTAAGGAAAGTATAAACGGAATGTTCTTCATCACAATGTTGTACTAGGCGTTTGCCGGTGCACGATACCTCAATAATTGACCAAGATTTAGGAAGTTATTTTGCCATACAATATATGGTTATCCATTTAGTGGTTTCAAAACCGCCGGTCTGGTAAGACTGTCAATTGTTAAATACCTGCATCTAAAGTGTTTTTTATTTATTTCGTCTTTACATGGATAATCCTTAAACATTGGAGCATTTCAAAACCAACGGTCGTCAAGTTATCGCCGAGATACCACCCGAAATGTGCGATAATTTGGTCGAAAACTACCTTAAAAGGATCCACAGCTGCAACCAATGCAGAGGCGGTCTTAAAAAAGACATTGTATTTCGTACATAATGACAAGGTCCAAGCAATATAATGCAATAAAAGTTTCATCGAAATCACAGCTATATGTGTGTTTCATTTAACTCTTATTTTGAAACAGAAAAATGGATAACCCGGTATATTCCGCAAATTATCACACCACGCCCGAAGTATGTTCAAGCATACTTTCGTATGCAAATTAACCAACCAATTTTTCCTCCCCTCTCTAGGGGTAAGTTCACAACCCAAGAATAGAGAGTTACATTTCATGCAGTGAAGTAGGGCCAATGTTGCACAGTGTGACCAACTGGGAGGGCAAAAACCGATACAACACAATAAGAAAAGGTGAAAAGGCGATTTTAACTGAAGTTAAATGTGGAATATGACATCATTCAAATCGAGACTACCAGCCGTTTGTGGTTAATTGACGTAGGCCGGCAACTTAAGGGAACCTCTGAAATAAAGTCGAACTGAGTCAAGTTGCTTGTTTTTGGTGGCCACTTCACGTCGCTTCTTCTTGAGATAACCAGGTCCTCAAATTGCTCGTGTAGAAGGTTCATTGTGGCATCAGCATGTGGAAAGTACTGTCATCCATACAATTTGTGGTAAACAATAACTTTCTCTGGCTGTATTGCCACTTGCCACTGTCGTGGAATGACATTTTCCAAGAAAGGATAATACTGAGTGTAAAATTGGGGTCAGTTTTCAACTGTTTAAGAATGCAGCTAACACACGGTATTGTATCCGATTGCTTTCCTTTAGTTCTTGCGTTGTATGCTCAGTTGATATCAGAGAAAATTAATTTTGATAATAAAGTTTTGTCACTCACACGTGTTGTTCGACGCTGTAATTTGCCACAGTAATTGTCTTCACTGCCCAAAAACAAAAAGATAATAGGAAAACTTTCTCCTTCCGAAATATTGGATTTTGAATACTGCAAAAAAAAGGTTTCTACGCTGGCGTCATGGTGAATATAATAGCTAATTTTGTTGGACCCATCTAATACAAACGAATTGTTACTTTAAAAAGTGATTTTTTGAGAGGTGTTCATAAAATTCGCACTACGAGGTGCACCTTACAGCCGTAGTTGCATACTAGCCCATATCTTTATACAGCACCATACATATAGACGTTCTCGCTTTCAGACGCCAAGGTATAATTTGAAATAAAATTGTATCTTGTACATATGATTGGATGCGTTAAAGTATCTTCTTTTTTTAATATTTTCATATCGGCCCATATTTATATTTAATCGCCATAAAAATGGCTCAACAAGACTTGGTTGCATAAGTTGGACACATTAGGCTCAGTTTAGTCATTATATAATTAAACCCAGTCTTTAGACTTGACTTGCATCATTTATATGAATGTCCTTTTCCGTGCGGACCCAATTAAAAACTAGTGCAGAAGTTGAGGTCAGTTGAACTCGTTTAAAAATATCCTCACTTTTACAGAAATTTAAAACTTTGCACACTAAAGCAACAATTCCAAGTATTTAATGTTCAGTTTCTGTCATAGTAAGAATGTTTATAATGACCTGAAGCAAATCTTAGGTTTTAAGTTCCTAATTTAGATTAGGCTACACAAAATATTAAAGTTAACCAATATTTTTGATAATGGAGATCATGAAAATTGGAGGCAATAAAAGTAATTTTAGTAAAATCTGATTTTTTGAAGAAGATACAGGAAAAAATATGGTCATTTTACACAGATTTCAGTGAAGTAAATTGACGTACATGTTCCTTCACCCAACGCCTAATTGGATTGATGCAAAAACGTGAGTGGTGCCGGAAAGAATATGGTTTATTGCCAGATTTTTATCAAAAATTATTCGGAACAAACAATAAAAATAGCAAAATAGTAGCTTTGTGAAGTTCTTCATTAGGGAAATGTGGAAAGACTAACGTGTTTTGGTAAATCGAGTAATTTGTGTGTCTGTGCTACCCTAAGGGACATGACAGTGCAATCTGTACGCAGTTTTAAACATCTGATGTAAGCTCAATTTTACCGAATATAGTAGTGCAATTAAATGAGGGATACGAATCTAGGGATACGTGCTAAATAAGTTCATTTGTATGGGAGGTACCATACATTTCATCGATTTTTTAGCCGGTATATACGAAATAGAGTTTAATTAACCTCAGTCTATGAATTAGGGCAAATCAAATTTCGGCAGATCGGTCAATTTATATGAGAGGCACCAAAGTGATGTGTTAATGTTACCCTTTTCCGTTTTCACAACTTAGATCACCAAAGGCCTGACAAATTTGGTGAAGTTTGGTACAACCGATTGGAAAATTTGGGGGTAAAAATATGTGGTTAAATTGGTCATTTGGGTGGCAGATACCAGAAGGTTATTGATTACAAATTATGTAAATTAATTTTCTGTTATGCCGAAACAGCAAGATAATTTATAAAATATAACAATGACACTTTACTTGTATGCTGCTTTGTAGTTAGGCTATTGACCATCCCATGCCAATTCTTCATTGTCTTGACACTCGTAATGCCATGAAATGTGAGAATTCAACTGTTTTACAATTACAAAAATTCAAATAAAATAAAAAAAAATAAAATAGGATATCATGGCAAACACTTTTAGAATTCGAGTTTTACTTCTATTATACAGGGTGGGCCATAATGGTGTTGGCGGTTTAAATATTCAATTAAAAAAAAACTACGAAACATAAAAATAATATATTTGTATTTTTAAAAAGTAGAAGCATGGGAATTTTTAAGACTTAAAAATAATGTTGTCCAAATGGCTTCCCTCGGCTGCTTGACACTCTTGGAACCGAAGTCGCTAATTTTGGAAAACTCGTTGAAAAGTTGTTCTCGGTATTTTGTTACTTTCCTGAATAATGTTCCTCTTCAACTGCTCTAAATTGGTCGGATTATTCTCGTAGACTACCGATTTGAGGTAGCCCCATTGGAAATAATCGCATGGAGAGAGATCGGGGCTACGTGGGGGCCATTCAATATCCCCCCTTTTCGAAATGAGTTTTCCAGGAAAAACATTTTTCAGCAGCTCTATGGATACCCTAGCCGTATGACATGTGGCCCCATCCTGTTGAAACCACATCCTCGAGGTATTGCCTTGAAGTTCTTGCAAAACTGGTACCAAAAAATCTGCTAGCATGTTGCAATAATTGTTCGCTCTAACCGTCATCGCATGCCCTCTTTCGTCCTTAAAAAAGTATGGTCCAATAATACCGGTTGACGTTATCCCAGCCCACACGACGAGCTTAGGGCTGTGAAGTGGACGTTCATGCAAGCGTCGGGGATTAGTCTCGGACCAGAACCGACAATTTTGCTTGTTCACATGGCCATTAAGGTGAAAATTGGCCTCATCACTAAAAATCACGTTGTTGAAATTGTTGAACCGCTCTAGCATGAAATTGACAAAGTTAAGTCGTTTATTGGCATCATCGGGTTTTAATTCTTGGACTATCTGAATCTTATAAGCCTTCAAATGCAAATCACGTTTCAAAATTCGTCGTAAAATTGTTCTTTTGACATCCAAAGACTGACTTCTCTTACGTGTTGACTGTTGCGGATTTCGCTGAACTGAAACACGAACACGCTCCACAATGTCGGCGGATCTTGCAGAAACTGGGCGACCACGAACCGTAATTGGTACTGTTGAGGCGGTTGTTTCGAACATTCTGATCCATTTTCGTATCACATTGGCGCTTGAAACTTCACTTAAATCGTGCAAACCGTGTTCATGTCAATACAAACGTCTTGCAGTAATCACTGATTTATTGTTTTCGTAATACGTTCGGACACAAAATGCACGCTGCACTCCCGTATACGGCTCCATGGCGACTAAATTTCCAGGAAGCGGCGCAGCGAACAACATATCCCCCCGCCACCCCGCGCCGCGAGTTACCGAGAATTTGAAGAATTAAATCGCCAACACTCATATGGCCCCCCCTGTATAAATGTTTAAATGTTTAGCAAATATGTTTTATGTCCATAAGTTATGGTTTTCCAATACAAAAGTGTATCTACCGCACTACATGGATGTTTTAAAACAATGAAACAATTTTGCGGCAACAATTAACCACACTTAACAACCCTTAACCACTTTTAACAGTTTTAATTTTAATTAAAAGCTTAAAGCATTCCATGAGCCGACCTATTTATTCCATTTACAATATTGGTGAATTTTGTTGTACATTTCATAAAGAATATCCCGTAGTAACAAAAAAAAAAAAAAAACGCTAATGATGCAAGCGTGTTTCTGACAGATTGAACCACTGCATCAATTATTTTCCATTTATTCTCACTAATAGTTGCAGGCGATATTATCGAGCATTATCGGTTAATTAGAGCACCATTACTGTAAGATGTAATGACACTTTGATGTTTCTCCTCAGTTCCATGAAATGTAAAAATGATATTCGTCATACATAATGTAAGCGCGCATAAAATGCATCATAAATGTAATGCACTTGAATAAACGATAGAAAATATTACAAAGAAGAGTTACCAAGTTTTAAGAAATGTGTGTTTTTTGTAACAATCTTTAAAACAATAGTGCACCAAATTTGGACCTCGAAACTCTGAGCTGCTTCTTATGTCTATTTGCCGGTTGGTTGGCCAATCTTTCGTACGATGTTCCCAAAGAATAGTTTACAATTATGAACCGATATTAGAAATTCTTATTCCAAATTTGCCTTCACCAATTTCAGAAGTTGCGCGAACCAATATATTGTTATTATTATTGTGGGTATTTTAATTCCTGTTTGCAAAAATTCGATGTGGTTCACAAATTATAGCGAATTTTCCAAACAGTTTGAAGAAATTTGTAGAAAATAGAAAAGTATAAAGATTTCAAACGGAATCTTGGAACATTGAAATTTTTGTATAGAAAAATGAATATTTTATTGCTTTCACACGGACTATGAACGAATTTTGTTACTAGAAAAATAGAAAATATATTAAAAAAATGAAAAGAACTAACTATAGTTCTTTAAGACTGGTACTAAACCTAATTGATGTAAAACTAACAAAATAACAACAAGTGCAAGTTTGATATATCCAGTAATAAAATATCAATATTAGCAAGAAAATCTCCTATTTGATCAGTCTTTCCTCTGTAATTTTCATTTGGGCTGCTGTAGGTTTTTTACACCCCATCGGCTACTCTACCACACATATGACCGATTTGACTTACGTATTCTAATCTAATCTAATCACCTAATCGTCGTTTGAGAATCCATTTGAAAATGTAATCAAAATTTATCTTATATTCGACAAAATAACTTGTTTCGAATAAATTGAAAATATATGGAAGATATTGCAAAAAAATTTACAAATGCATTCTGACAAAACAGCTTGTACTAATTTAGCAGAATTTGAAATGTGAGTTTAATAAATAAGTCATTGTGATAAAAAATTATACGTTGAAACAAGCGATGTCGAAAAATAAAAAGTCAAAAATTATTGCTGTTTAATTTTTTTCTTTAAATTTTGAATTGAGAAAGACCGAACAAAAAGGTAATTTTCCAAAAAAAAAAAAAAAAAAAAAAACTTTAGTGTTAGAAAGAAATTACAAAGTAGAAACTATTCGCTTCTCATTGTTTATCAATACCTGTTTTAAATATTCCTTAAAATATCTGCACGAAAATATTTTTTCTTTTGGTTAACTAATGCTTTTGAAGCAGGATGTTTTGTCGAAAGACAGAATATGGTTTCTGTCAAATTTGACACAGATAATAATTTCGAAAAATGAAAATCCGGGACAAGTGGGAATAGCAAATAGAAATTAAATTTAATGTGTAGATTGCAGCAACCTAATTTCCTGCAATTTCATTCCACTATAGCTTTTGGTAAAAATTGATCAAATCGATCCGATAACTACGTCCCTTTTGCTAACCCCTGTGTAAATTCGATTGCACTAAATTCGCTATAATTTAGCAAGCATCAGATATTGAGCATACAGAACTAAGTATAAAAATTAAATGCATTATTATGACTCTTAGGATATCACATAAACAAATTGGCCGATTAACAAAAATTTTGTTATAATTCTATGAATTGTTGATAAGAATGCAGTGATTTATCACGTCTCTTCGGGTACTCCTCACATTTCTCCACCTAGGCAAAAGCACATGGAGTGAAATTAATAGTAAGTCAGTTTCCCTGACTAAAATTTCTCTATCGATCTTACCAAATAATTACCTACCATCTCCCGCCGTCACGGTATCGAACATAAGCACGAAGTCCGCCAAATATTTTGGAAATTGCCGGGCAGCCATCGCATACCATAACTTAAGTATGACCCCGAAGCCTTTTTAAGTGAAAGCGTAAAACTGATTCTCATTTAATGAATGCATCAGCTAGGCTGCTATGAATTATAGCCAAGCTCCATCAAGGACGTAATATTTTACCTGAATATTCAACTTCTGATGGCAATAAATTTGAGCTACCAGTAGCAAAATGAAAATTTGCTTTGCTTTGTATTCCGTAGGGCTTTTATTTACCAGTGAAAATCAGTGCTCGGACATGTTAACCATTCAAAGAGATTATTGAAATCACATCTCAATTGCTTACCAACGTAATGTTGCTAGCAGGACAAATGCCAGTGGATGGTTTTGTACGCCATTTATTTCCTCTGTGTTTCGATCGCAGACTCTAAACTCAATTGATAGTGAAATTCCCCTCTGTATCTCCACTGTACAACTTCAATATCTTGTATGTCAATATAAAAAAGTTATTAAATGCGATTTTAATTTCAATTCATGAACGGAGTACGACTCAATGTTTGCGTGCAATAAAATTTGAAATGACCTCTTCTCATCTTTCTCTCGCTTTGCTCCGGCTCTCATCCGTTTTTGAGTCCTCGCTCGTATGGTAACAAGTGTTTAATTGCCGTAATAATTGTAGGCGCAACGGTGACATGTTTTCTACTGCTACTGTGATACCAATGTAACCAATGTTGAAAGTACGAATACTAACCGGTGCATGATACAGTGGTCCACATAAGAATGTTCTTCACATATTGTATAAAAGTCCTTTTGATTTTATTTTGCCAAAGGATTTTCCGCGATTTTCATTTAGAACGGTCGATAAGTTTATAGGTCCGCTATGTAAGTTATTCATTTTTAAATATCCGAAACGACAAACAAAGAGGGTTAAAATTTGAGTACGTATTTGGTCAGTCCAAGAGTAATCCACGCACATCGTTGTGAGAACTGAGAAAAAATAAGCTACACATTACTCAAAAGAAATGGGAAAAGACACATATACACTGCCTGTGGCGGTGGGTATCTATCCATGAAAACAACTCATTCCTCAAGACTTTGACCGCTAGTTTGGCATTACTGTGGGAAATTAAAATTGGTAAATTGCTAAGGCAGATACCAGAATGGGTGTGGCAACGTCTCCCATATTCATTCACAGAATATAGATTGTAATACATATGGCAAATTTGGTCGAATTTGGTGTAACTGATTTGAGGATATGAAGATAAGAATATATGGTTAAACCATTTGCGTGGGAGGCATGAGAGGGGGCTCTATTACTTAATCGATTTTTATTGTTATTATATATAAAACAATGTAATGGATCAAAGTATGGCCCACTACTACAAATTACAGAAAATTCATTGAGTTACGAAAAATAGGTCAATTTGAGTGGGAGGTACTAAAATAGGCGTTGAAATTTACTCTGTTTTCATTCTGAGACCCTACCTTGGCAAACGCTCAATTAAATTTAGTGCAGCCGATTTGAAGGTATGAAGCGTAAAATATCTGGATTAAATCGACCATTTGTACGAGTGGTTCTGGTCGTGTTAACGGGGTTGCTGCAGGTTACGTATGAGGAGTTACAGGCAGGATATTTAAACCATTCAATTTTTATGGGGAATAGCAGAAGGGTTGGTTGGGGGAATGACGAGATTCCTAATTTGGGCTCTCTGATTGTTATTCACTTGGAAGTAACCAGATACTTCTGCTTAATTTTCCAAACAGCTCACGACTTCCGACCTTCGGGCAAGTATTTCCTGGTAATGCAACCAGACATCCGTTTGATGGTTTGATAAAGTGAGAAGGCGACTAGTTGAGAAACCTAAATGGCATGCTAACACCGATGCGTCTTGGGCCAGTGGGTAACTTCTGTTAGTGAAACTCAACTCTTCAGCATAGTGGTCGTTGGCAGCCTTAACGCCAGGATCGGACGCAGTGGCCTGATAAGCCGCTCATCTTAAATAAAATTTATCATGAAAATACCGAAAAAAATAATAAAACGTACCCCCCTAAATGTTGACGACCCCGGTAAATGTTGTAAGGACCATGATCTAGGGATATGCATCTGGAATGTCAGCACTCTTTACAGAGAAGGTGCCTCTACCCGACTAGCGGATGTCCTGGATGAATATAAGACTGACATTACCGCCATCCATGAGATGCGATGTATAGGTACAGGACAAGGATGTACTCGGCGTAAAACCTGTGACATCTACTATAGCTGTCACGCAGAAAATCATGAATTCGGATGTGGATTTGTTGTGGGAAAGAGACTGAAACACCTTGTCTCGCGGTTTAACCCTATAAGTGGCCATACAGCCACTGTCTGCATCAAAGTGAAATATTTGTTTATTTCGTTGATCTGCGCACATGCCCCGACGGAAGAGAAAGACGAGGAGACCAAAGACACATTTTATGAGTGTCTAGAAGAAGCATATGACCACTGCTCTGGCCGGAACATTAAAATTGTTCTGGGAAATTTTAATGTCAAAGTAGGAAGGGAAGATGTTGTTAGTCCAACAGTCGAAAAATTCAGTCTACACGGTAACACCTCCGAAAACGAATTCAGACCGGTTTCGTCCGCTGTGGCGCGTAATATGGTTGTAAGTGGAACCAGATTCCCGCATAAAGACATTCACAAGGCAACGTGGCTCTCTCCTGATCATAACATGAAGAATCAGATTGATCATGTGGGAATAGATGGAAGGCATGCTTCTAGTGTCATGGACGCGCATGTGATTCGTGGTGCTAATATTGACTCGGATCACTACCTCGGGTCACCAGCTAAGGTACGCAGAAGATTAAGAGGAACGAAAAATGTTCGTAACGCAATGGAAGCTCGACGTCGCTGCATACCCCTGAGATAGCAATCACACAAATCAACGTCAACTTTATTAATTCCCAAAAACGTACAAAGTTGCTCTATTTATACTAAAATTACTTATTCTAGAAAATGCTACAATATTTCAGAGAGAACACATATTTACATAATGGGTGCAACAAAGACAAAAATATTTACAGAACAGTGTTGTATATCATAGACTTAATTCTGGAATGTTCTTATTTACATAACAGATGAAAAGGAGATAACAAACTATATAATAGGAGTGAGAGGAACAAACATAACTTATTGTCGTAAACGTAATTCTAGAAAAGTCCCACCCACATATAAAGAGGGAAAGAGATTACATACCTATACATATATCATACTTGAATGTTCTGGGAGCTGTTATGATGATCTTTCTAGAATGTATACTTAGAGAAATTACACTCTCATACTACAACTGCTACAACTAAAGGCCTGATGTTGCTAACGCACAGTGGCAACATATTGCGCATTCCATGGCAACTGCTGTAAAAACCATGCTTGGGTATGAGGAACCGCGTTTAGACAAGCCCTGGTGCGATGAAGAATGTCGCATAGTGCCTGAGACAATGTTGCAGCCAATTGTAATGCGGGAACGCTACAAGGAGAAGAGAAGAGAGGCACACCAAATTTTTAGACGGAAGGAGCGGTTGTGGAAAGAACGTGGGAGTGAGGAATTAGAAAGGTACAGGGACAGAGGTGAAGCCAGAACATTCTACCAAAAGATAAGAAGTACAGCGTATGGAACAGGGCTCCCCTCCTCTAAGGACGGCGAGAGAAGTCTGGTCGCAAAAACGTAGAATGTGCTGCAACTATGGAGGGAGCATTTTTATAAGCCCTTAGTTCCGGATGACAGCACGAGTGAGGAAATCACCCAATTATCGACGATGTCATAAATTTCCCAGCTCCGAGCCAAACAGAGGTCAGAACAGCATTATTGCTGCTTAAGAACAACAAAGCTGCGGGCGCTGATAGCCTGCCAAGAGAGAGGCGATGAGCTGATAAACAGTCTGCATCAGCTTCTAAATAAGGTTTGGCTGAAGGAAAACATGCCTGATGATGGGAATTTGAGTGTACTGTGTCCTTTGTTTAATAAAGGCGATCCAAGTATATGTAAGAACTATTGCAGTATCAGTCTTTTACCCATTGCTTATAAGGTCCTGTTGAGTGTGATATGTGAAAGACTAACTGACCTGATTGGACCTTATCAGTGTGGCTTTAGACCTGGTAAATCAACAACTGACCAGATATTCACACTACGCCAAATTCTGGAGAAGACCCAAGAAAAATAGATCGACACGTATCATCTTTTCGCCAATTATAAAGCTATCTTCGATAGCCCGATACGGCAAAAACTGTATGAGGCCATGCCCGAGTTTGGAATTCCTACGAAGCTTATACGTCTTTGTAGGATGACGCTGACTGACATGAAGTTTTCAGTAAAAATAAACAAAGGTCAAAGCGAGCCTTTTTACACCAAACGAGGATTTAGGCAGGATGACAGTGTGACCTCTTCAACATGCTGTTGGAGATGATTATGAGGAAAGCTGGAGATAACGCGACTGGTACCATCTTTAATAAAAGCCATACGTTACCCCCATATGCAGATGACATAGACTTTATTGGCCGAAAACTGCAAGATCTTATTGCAGCCTTCTCAAGAATCGAGAAGGAAGCATCGAAAATGGGTCTGGTGGTAAACGAGGACAAAAGAATGTTATTGGTTTCAACGAACAAAGAGTCTACCCGTTTGGGACGCTGTATGAACGTCAACAACTATAATTTTGAAGTGGTGGAAGAATTAATCCGGTTCCGTTGTAAACAAAACGAATGGTGTCAGTATGGAGATAAGGAGGAGATTATTGCTTACTAACAAATGTTACTATGGGTTAAGCAAGCGATTTAATGATAAAGTCCTCTCTCGACAAACAAAAATCCGACTTTAAAAGACGTTGGTTCTACCTGTTTTGTTACATGGCGCAGAATCCTGAGTTATGACGGAAGCGGGCAAATCAGTACTGGCAATTTTCGAGAGGAAAAAACTCCGGAAAATATGTGGACCTAAAATTGTTAACGGAGAGTATTCATGTCGCATGAACAATGGGCTGTATGAGCTATATGCAATTGCGTTGGCTGGCTTACGTTGTGCGGGTGAACCCAAATCTCCGGCACGGAAAGTTTTCGACAACGAACTCGATGGACGGCGCAGAAGAGGGCGACCAAAACTCCGTTGGAAGGACCTGGCTTTTGAAATACTACCGAAACTTGGTGTGGCGAATTGGAAGAGAAGCGCAGAAGATCGAAGCGCTTGCAATTATTTTTCACCTTTTTTTGTAAAATAAAATTATTTGGCAATTTTCATCAAGCTGTAAAATGCCTTTGTAACTTAAATCCACTAATGTTGATAATCTTTGATTAAATTGTCGGAACATTGAACTGCAATAACTCATTTTGTAGCTTTTCTTACTTAATATATCGCAAAGTAAAGGAGATTAGGAAACTCAGGGAAAACTTTTGAACACAATTACGTCTATCGCAAGCTCAGCGGAAATATTTCAAATTATATGAAGCACTCGGAATATTTAGGAACATAGTATGTATTATGTATTGGGCCAGACAATCTGTGCAGTCTGTCAAAAATAACCCTTCACTAAAAAAGAATAGTGAGGTTTGAATCACTTCCCAGAATATTTCGGCTCTGACTCCGTTTTGTATGACTGGGCCATTTTTAAAACAGCGTAGTATTTAAATTGTGGCCAGATATATAGTAGGTGGCAGTTCCAATCGTCACTTCCCAGAATATTTCGGCTCTGACTCCGTTTTGTATGAAATTTATTGGCGACGTTTAAAATCTAAGTCACACATCAGGTTATGCACTCTTGTGAAACTCATTACTAAATTCCTTTCGTTTATGATGTAGTAGCAAAAATGCGGGTAAGTATAAGGTCAACGCATGAATAAAGTAAATGCGTGCCAAGTGTATACCTATATGTTAACATTAAGCGGGTTTTATAGAACACCTGTCTTTGCAATACCTAATTTTGTAGTGGAATTTAGACAGTAAACAATTCTTACTGTATTGCTACATTCATTTCCTTGTGTTTTAAGTAAATTTCTATCTTAGTTTATCTTAAGAATGGACTTCAGAACACATTAAAAGTCCTTTTCATAGTCAAAATATTCATACTTCAAAGCAAATAGCTCAAAATATTCTATTATTATGAGTTCTTTGAAGAAATAAATTGGAAAACAGGCAAAAAAGGTCCATTTCATCTCATGAATGGGAGATGGGAGAGGTTCTCATATTCAGTGAGATTGATCGTTCGTGCATATGATCACAGGATCACTTATTAAACGGCGGTGACCTCGATGTGTCTACCGAACACTTCGAGTAGTCGAGTAATCGACAAGTCTTGTAAATTCTTCTCAAAAAAAACAGGAATTTAAAAAAAAATAACAGTGTTCAAAATTAGTTTTTCATATACAGCCCAATTATAAATGAAAGCTCTCTGGGACATTTTTCTCTTTTTCCAACCCAGGGAGATTTTACATTCCTCCCGGGAAAAAAGTAGCTATTACAAATGTCATAAAAAGAGGGAAAGTGATGATAGATTTTAGGAATAATTCCGTCAAAAAATTGAAGAGGATTGTGCCAAAAAATAAGTAAGTAATATAAATTTTCATTAAAAAATTGATAAATATCTCAATTTGTTCATATTTTTAGGTCAAAAACAACAAATAAAAAAGAGATAGAGATCCTTACAGATGCAATGCAGTCTCACCTAGATGTCGCCCGGGGATGGTTTAAAGAAGCAAAGATGACTTGAATGCAATATGGCGCAATTTAGAGGCGGAATTAAACGTAGCAGGGCCACCACGTAAAAGTATCTCCGAATGGAAAAAGGTATGAATTATTAAGTGGCAGTAAATTTTCCTATCAGAGCAACAAATAATAAATTAATTTTCAGGTTTGGTGCGACCATAATGCGGCACAAAATTTAAATGTTTCTCGGGCAACTGGTGGAGGCCCAAATATGGAGCAGGGGTTTTCTGCAAATAAGGAAATTATTTACAAACTGTTTGTATGAAAGACTCTGTGGAGGGCGTTTCTAAAAATTCGGGTTAGGCGCATCTGGTGTAGAAAAAACGCTAGAAATATTGTTAGATTCCACACCCGATGATGAGCCTAAAAGCAGTGGTGTTAATAATGAAGAAACGCCCCAAAAATCAACTGCGAAAAAGTTGAAGCCGGACTCCAAAGAGGATCCTGGCGAAGTTTTGGTATGTTACCGACTGACACAAAAACACCATCAAAAGCACCGGTAAATAAATTTCAGCAAAAGCCAAAACAAACGTTCACTACCGACATTCTCAAAGAGGAAATTGGTATTCAAAAAGAAATGCTGGAGGTGATGAGCAGCTTCAAAGCACCAAAATATATATCGCTAACTTTTATGCTTTAAAGTAGGCAGAGCTGGAAGAGATCAAACGGCACTACTTGGTGATGGAGAAAATGAGGCTGAGAGAAATCGAGAAACAAATTGAAAAAAAACCGTTGTCTTTCAGAACTAGAAGAGCTTAAGCACTGAAGGCAATTATGTAAAATCAAGTACCTGTTATTTATTTCTTTCTTTAATTTGAAAAATGCATGTTAGGTTTATGAATTCATTTTAATTTTTTATTTATTTAGCTTTAAGTTTTTTTTAATAAAATGTGATGAAAAATGAATAAAATGTGATGATTATTTTCTAAATTAACAATATTGAAAAAAGCGTTGTATTATTTTTATATTTTGAAATTTAAAAGAAAACTAAGCTCAAGTTAAAGCTAATAAAATTCACAGATTGTTTCCTATATTATTTCTAATATTTTGGGCAACGGCCAAATGCTGGGAAGAGGCTGAAGGTATCACTTCATTGTATTGAATATTATGAGTTTCTATATTTTCTCCATCGTTAACTTCCATATTGCATTTGAAATAGATGCAAATGTTATGCAATGCACAGCAAACGCTTGTTATTTTAGCTGCCTTTTCTGGAGCATAGTATAATTCTCTAGCTCCAAGAAGGCATCGCCATCTGTTTTTCAGGACACCATTTGTACGCTTAAAAGCGTTACGACATTCGGAATGAATTTCGTTGAATTTTATTTGAACAGACCCATCTTGCGGACATCTGTCAGGGGTTTAAGCCGTGGTTCTAATAGTTAATATTTGAATATTGTTTTGTTAATATTTAAAACCTTACCAAGGAACCAATAATTGCTACCGCTTCTGAGGTATTCTTGCTCAAGATGAGCCCTTAGCTCACTGGTGTTCCAAATAAAGGAATCGTGACACGCTCCAGGATGAGAGGCATCTACGTACTGAATCATCAGCTTATGATCACAGACTTTTTATTATTTTAAAATTTGGGCTAAAATATTTTTGATAAAATTCCAGCATTACATTCAAGCTGTAGTACCCCTTCCTGTTATAGTACAGGTGCTTATTATTGGACGGATCAACAATTCAGACATGAGTTCCGTCAACGCATCCTATTGCGCTTGGAATGCCATGCTTTATAAAAATTTAACGCAATTTTACGCTTTTCATCCTCTGTTTTGCAAAAAGTTATCCACCTTTGACGGAGATGCTCCTCAAATATATTTATTACTTCTGTCAAAATTTTACTGAAGGTGCTTTGTGCCGCAGACACATCAGAGTCCCTCCCCACACCCGTTTGCTACCCACCTTCCTTTTTAAGGAATCTACACACAAAGTTTACGGTAGCTCAAGTGGGTTGGTGGCATCACGTAATATTTTTCTTGCTAACCTCTGTTTATTCTTGTCCAGCACTTCACTTTCATCGTTTCCTTCTTCAGCTAACTTTATACTTGCCGCACTAAACATTATTTTTTTCTTTAACCTCTTTTTTCACTCCAAACACTTTTACTTTTAAAATTTATAAAATTAAATTGGTAAATTTGCAAAACTTTTTGTAAACATTAGATAAAAGAAGTAAAACAACTGACTTCGAATTTTTCGAATTCTCTCTCCCTGATAACTTCTTTAAGCGTGACATTTATTCTTCATGTCACATAATTATCATCTAGATAGTCAATGGGTATCTTAACAGTTTTTAAAACTTCGCTCGAAGAGATGTATATTTGAATACATCTCTTGAAGCGCAAACGTACAAAGAAGGAGGCGTTTGAAGTAAATACGTTTCATGAAGTAATGTGTCTGTCTGGTAGACACAGCAAATGGCGCGCTATGTCGATCCACCCCTTCTGGGACGTACCGTACAAATTGACCGATTTATGTGTTATTTAGTCATCGATTAGGTACGCCACATCGATTAGGTACTCCAAATACAATTTGGCCGATTTTCCGAAATTGAAGCTTTCCTCAGTAATTTTTAATTAGTGAGCTGTTGTAACTTACATTTTTGCCAAGTAATCCTGTCATTTCTACTACCTCTCACAAACATTACTAATTTAACCCACTTAACTTCATATATATCAAGTAGTTGCCCACTTGGTAGGCTGTTGTGTAAAGAGTGAAAAAAAAACGACGGGATAACCCCTCCATTTCTGGTAACTCCCACACAATATACCTAATCTAGCCCATATATTCCTAAATTGTTATTTTTAGTTTTTGATTATTATAAAAAATCAGTATGTTATAACTTCTCTCCCCTTTTGTCCTAAAATAAAATCCTTTCACCTGAAATCAAAATGTAAATCGTTTCACCTGAATACAATTTCTATACCGGGTTTTCCAATAACTCGAAAGCCGTTTCGAAGAATGAGATGACGCCCCCTATCGCGAATTAATTGTGCTATTTACAACATGCAAACAACTCTTTGCCAACATTTCATTGACATTGGATGAAAGATAACACACTGATTTTTATATGTTAACACACATAGCTAATGGTGGAGCTGGTATTTACTTGCCGCCAGCGTTGCGAATTTCACCAGATTATAAATAAAACACGCATAACGCAAATGAATTCGTATGCACATATGTATGTATCTGGTTCACGTACTGCATTCGATGTCGGTTTTTGCATATGAAATTATCAAGCCTTCGACGCTACCTAAACACATGTAAATGTACTACTAGTAAATGTAATTGCCTGACCGTACGAGTTTTAATTGCCAACGAATACATGCGCACATTACAAGTCTGCGAGTGTTGATTTAGCATTAGGCAGAAAATGTTCTACAACGCTGAAACACACACCTAAACGTTTGCATACAAATCACATCAGTCGCTACACGCTGTTAAACATATTCAAAGGGTCCCGTTTCAAGAATGAATGGCTGTTTTTTCTTTATCTTCTCCAAGGATAACAACGAATGTTGAGTATTAAAGAATTCGTACTTGTCGTAAATACTAAGGGAATGGGTATACAATTGGTGATTTTACTTTTGCGCAATATATCTGTAGCTCAATAGTTACTTTTTCTTAATTTTATAAAATCGTTACATCTTCCTTTGTGCCACGCCTGCTTTATAAAGAAAACGTATAAACTTGTGCGCGCTTTATCATATGTTGAAGCTTTCGTCTGTGGGCGATGAGAGGTGGTTTCAACATATTCTTGGAATTCAAGCATGGTAGTGGAGTTTATCGAATTGAAATGTTATTTATAACAAATTTGTTTTCACACGACGACAAATAACCGCAGAAGAAATATCCTTTTTTTTAATTGAAAGAGCGCTTAAGCTCTAAGATATGAGAACGGCAATACATTTAAAAGGAGTTTAAGGCAAATATTTTTATTTTTAGCATTCAATACATTTTAAGTAACATTTGTTGCCAATGTCATAATAAAGGACGGAAAGAAGTGCAAGAAATATTTGTGGCAAAACAGTTGTTCCCTTCAGTTTCCTTAAACACTGAAGACTAAAATAGAAAATGCTTTAATTTTTGTAGAAGAATTTATGCGGTGACGCATATACGACATCTTATCAAAAAGTTATCTGGGGGGTTGCTGCGGGAATTAAATTTATCTTTTGAAGGAATCGCTTTGAGTTACTCAAATTTGTTCGTTTGGGTTTTTAAGCTTCCGGTTTGCATTAACCAATGAAAAAAAGAAAAAAAAAAACGGATGCAGTATAACAATTGGAATTGGGAGTTTCTAGAAACTTCTTAGCGAATTTTTGCTTGTTAACATTGCCGTTTAGATTGAAACGCGTCTCGTCAGTAATCTTTAATCATGATCTGATAACTGACTAGTTTGTTGCATTCAGATTTCTTGTGATCTGTATTTTATAGAGAAATAGATTTAAATATCTGTGCAAAATGTTCTCTAGTGACTGTTTGCTGATACCATCTAGAGCAGGTAAAACTCTTCCATTGACTTATATGGCGGCAGCTATATCAACAATAGTTTTCCACTTCCGAAACTTTTTTTGTGATTGTCCCTAGCTCGGCAAAATTGGTTGTAAGCCTTATTATTCAACTGTTTGGAGAAGTGCATTCACAATCCCAATTAATAATTTTATTTAAATTGAGAAGATGGTTATTGAAATAAAAAATGAGACCTATTAATTGACAGACAAGACGTCATTTTTTTGGTATTAACATTCATCAGACAATCTTTGTATCAAAAATATCTTATGTGTTCCATTACCACAATCTAAGTAGCCCTTAAATGAAATTTCTGGCATTTTACCATATAACATAAGAAATACTCGAAGTATTAGTTTTCACAGTTTATTCTATTAATGTTCTTTATTGAATCTTTCTTTTGAAATTTACAATAAGTATTCAAATCTGAGTCCTATCTTAAACTAAAGTATCCTGCCCTTGCCGGATCCTATTTTTGGTGAGACGTATGTCCATATTGGCTTCGATATGGTTTTGTAGATGACGATTTTATTTTCCAAACTGATAGTAGACTGGGAGCCAATAAGCCAGTGGAGTTTAGCCATTTTTAATTTCAATTGTATGATTTTTGAGTCAATGTGATATTTCCAGGTGTGACGTCGGTCAAGGTGAATACCCAAATATTTGACATGGTTATAAACGGGTATGGTACTACCGTGAATAGTGAGGGCTGGGCAGTTGTTCTGTCTAAGAGAGAATGTAACCTGTACACTCTTAGTGGCATTTACTTTTATCTTCCACTTTTCGAGCCAAGATTCTAATGTGTGTATATGAGAATGCAGATGTCTAGAAGTCAATAATGGGCAAGTGCTAGTGCTCATGAATGCAGTGTCATCAGCGAAAGTTCAGGTTTGAATTAGGGAATGAACAGGCATGTCAGAGGTGTAGATGGTGTATAGTATAGGGCCTAGTATACTGCCCTGGGGGACTCTTGCTGAAACTTTTCTTTGAGTTGAAACAGAGTCAAAAGGAACAAAGCAGTTATCAAGTTTTGTGTGAAAAATAGAATTGAGTGCTCAAAAGCACTTGAAATGTTGACAGTGGCATACGGTAAGAGTACTCTGAGTCAAAAAAATGTGTACAAGTGGTACAAGCTTCTCACAGAAGGTCGAGAAAATGTGAATGACGATGACCGCCCTGGACGCCCCAGCACATCAACAACCGATGAAAATGTTTAGAAAGTGAAGGAAATTGTTATGGATAATCGTCGAATCACAATTAGAAAAGTCGCTGAGGATGTCGGCATATCGGTTGGCTCATGCCATGCAATCTTTTCGGAAATTTTGGACATGAAGCGTGTGGCAGCGAGGTTTGTTCCAAAATTGCTGAATTTTGATGATAATGCACCTGCTCACTTATCTTTGCTTGTGAGAGATTATTTGGCCAAAAAATAACACCGCTATCATGCCTCAGCCACCGTATTCACCAGATTTGGCCCCCTGTGACTTTTTCCTGTTCCCAAGATTGAAGAGACTCATGAAAAGGCGGCATTTTGCGACGATTGAGGAGATACAACCCGAATCGCCGAACGCGCAAAACATTTGTCTTATTTATGCTTCTCACAGACAAACTAAACATGCTATATGGATAAAACCGTCAACATATCTTCGAGACAAGTGTACCAATATAAAAAAATAATAATCGAAAGTCGAATGTACGTTGCCCGCGAAATTTGAAAATTCACCTTTTTTTGAACACACCTCGTACATGTCAGATTTCATCTATGCGCCTCCAATAGTCCATGATATATAATCGTTCAAAATGTGGGATTATGAGGGCGGTGCCACTCGAATATGTTCAAATAAACAAACATAGAAGAAGATTCCCGTAGATCGCTCTGGCCCATAAATTGAGTGATTGTTGCAGCAAAAATATCTGCTACTCAAGGAGGCCCCGGTGTCTACCAATGAACTGCAGGTTGACAAGGACATCAGGATTAGAGAATGCATCCTGTATTTCTCAATACAAAATTTTCGGGAATTTTCTTTTCCTCTTCTCTCGGGAATCTACTTCGGGAGTAAACTTTACCATTTCCTTTCTAATTCGTTGCGATTTCATGAAAGTATTTATAGATTTATACATATCTTTACAGATTCATATCGCATTGAACCTAAACCGGAATGAGAACATTTAAGAAGTAATTGATACTGGGTCGTTGGTCTTTTTTTATTATCCAATTTGTTATCAAATTTATAATTAATTGACTGTACTTGGTGGAGATATAAATTTAAATGTTCTGATGAAATTTTTTTTAATTTTTTGCGAATAGCCCAATTCTTTTTATGGTTTCCAGTTTCCGCGTTATGACATCCAGTTGGCCCAATTTGGTTATCGGATAATTTCAAATGTGTTGACTTTTCACTCTCTTGACATTTTGTACGAATCAAAACACTTTTGCATGAAATCAGAAGGATCTGTACGTAAAAGAATTTTAGTGAAAACATGCCAGAATTGGTCAATATTGGTTTTACAACTGCCACTAACGTACTTACCGTCCCAATTTAATGGTTTGTACCTCTATCCCTCTCTTTTTTTTAAGGATTGTACCCTCCAATGTTTATTTTTATCGCACCACTGTAATTGAACCAACCTATTCCGTAGGGTAGGTTGTTTTATGGTTGCTCTTGGCCGAATATAATACAGTGCATGTGCAACTGTTCCCCATTGCAAATGTCCATTTGTTGTATTATTACGGCGACCTGGTGTACGTTGCAACGCCATCTTAAAATATAACTTGGATCGAATTATTAATAACATGACTTGTTACTCAATCTTTTCCTAATGCAATCTAGCTCGGTCAATATTTCAGTATTATTAAAATTTATGGATTTAGTTCTGAAGGACTTATTTCTTTTTGAAAAAGGCAAATGTAAAAAATTGCATTTATCTCTAAAAAGTTTATGAGATATGGTATGATGCTGACTTCGATTTTTTAAAAAAAAGTTTGTATCTATAGTGCACATATCGAGTCCCGCAGTTATACCTTTGATAGTTCACGAAATATGGAAATTTCCATCGTTAGGTTATGTTGTCGATATCGCTCGGTTTCCCCTAGTCTTTACCTATTAATAATTGTTACTTCGTGAAAATTTCGTATTCATAGTAATAAAATGTTTAATTTTTATGGTGCTCTGTGAGTAAATTTGACCATTTTAATGCCCAGTTTTTGCTGACATATTTCAAGCCACCCCAGTGGCATATGTACCAAATGTTACCTGTACTCCGCTTATAGTTCATAAGATGTGCCCGTTATAGATGTTAAAGCGCATAAACGGTACCACACCATTCCACCTAATAAAGGATGTAAAAATGTCGTGATTGACAGCAATTTGCCGTTAAATTTTTATGACGATCTGTCAGTTACTTTGTCCGTTATAACATATTACTTTGCATATCGGTAGTATACATATCAAATTACAATAAAGTCCTAAAATAACCTATGATTCCTTCCTGTGAAAGTTTCATTAC
The DNA here is from genome assembly GCA_019455685.1 of Philornis downsi. Taxonomy (NCBI): domain Eukaryota; kingdom Metazoa; phylum Arthropoda; class Insecta; order Diptera; family Muscidae; genus Philornis; species Philornis downsi. The sequence continues at coordinate 1,588,479 of JAHXMU010000751.1, forward strand.
AATTTGTCCATTAGCTTAGATTCCTATTCGGAACAAATGCACAAAAAAAACATACAAATATACAAATATATATGCTTTATATTTATATATATGGGGGTAAGAAGGAAATGGTCACTCAGCCCATAGCCATAAAAAACCAAAAACTACGGTAATATCATACTAATGAAATAAAAAACCAAGAGAGAACAATTAAAAATAAAATAGGTAAAAATGAAGTAAAAATAAAAATTCCTGAAAAATGCTGTATAAAATCATCTAATTGAAGATAAGACAGAAACACTGTGTGAGCATCCCCAAAGGCTATTAAAATGACATAACAGACATCGGAAAAAAAAGTGATGTTAATGGTGCACAAACTTGTCGGTTTACTACTTTTTCAATAGTTTATATTGACACCTTTTGCAAAAAAATTGTATTGCAAAAAGAAATAATGCTATCATGATGATGATGTTTTTTTTCGAGGTTCAACCGGATATGAAACATCCGTAATAGGGAAACGCACACGTGAAAAATGTCTCAGACCTGTATGTTCCATCTGCAATAGTATTAAGTGCAATTCAAACAAATTCCTTATATATCAACTTTATATTTGTACACAAATTAGCCACAATAAAATTTATGATAAAATTTATGATACTCCATGTTGCCTTTGCATGTACCCGTATAAAAAAATCACATTAAAATTTTGTTTTTTCGATTTTTTTTGTACAGTCTACTAATTAGAAATTACAGAGAAAAAATTTGAAATGAGAAAAATTAGCCAATTTGTATGAGAGTTACTAGAAGGGGAGTGCCAACGTTGACCATATTCATTTACAGATCACCCTTTTGCTTAATTGCTTAGAGCAATTGATTATAAGATATGAGTTTGAGAATAGATAGGCTAAATAGTCCATTTGTGTGGAATATACTGGTTGTCCGTCGAGAAGGTATACTACTTTGCTCTGCCGCCATTTCGGTAAACATTAGTCTTGACAGTTCATATTCGGCAGTCGTGAAGTAGAGCCGATGAGAAAATTGCATGTAATTTTTGAGAGAAACAACTTGCCAACAAGACGCACTATTTATCGTGTAGTGAATGATTTCGAAGAAAGAGGGTTTGTGGCTGATAGGGCCAAGTAAGGACCACAACGTATTGCAAGATCGACAGAAAACATTACTGCTGCTCAAGAAAGTGTTGAAAACAATCCATCAACCTCAATTCGACGCCGTGTTCAGGAACTTGGTCTTCAAAGAACAACTTTTACCATTTGTTTCCATTTGAGATTCAGTTGACACAAGAGCTTCTTCCACAAGACCATTTACGCCGCCGTATATATGCCAACAGGATATTACAGCTCGCCCATGACAACCCCGATTTTCATGAACAAATCATAATGAGTGACGAGGCACATTTTCATTTGAATGAGTATGTGAATAAACAGAATAGTTGGAAATGGAAAATCCTCAAATTATTCATCAGTCACCTTTCCATCCATTAAAAGTGACAGTCTGGTGTGCAATTTAGTCAGGAGGAACCATTGGACGTTACTTCTTTGAAACTGAAAACGACGAGTTACCGTTACAACTGTCAATGGGGAGCGATATCGTGATATGATTGAAAACTTTTTAACGCCACAACTGTATGCTTTGGGCTTGATTAACATGTGGTATCAACAAGATGGTGCCACATCGCATACAGCCAGGATTACAATGGAATTACTGCGAGACCTATTTCCACAACAAGTTATTTAAAAAAAAATGGTGATGTTGACAGCTCCGGACTTCTTTTTGTGGGGATATCTGAAAAGCAAGGTTTATGCAAACAAACCAGAAATGCTTGAGCAACTCAAACAAAATATTCGTGATGAAATTAATGAAATACCGCGTGAAATGTGTGGGAATGTAATGAAAAATGTGCTCAAAAGGGCTCGCATTTGTGAAACTAACAGAGGCGGATATTTATCTAATATTGTATTCCATACATAATTGCATTATGCATTAAATAAAACATTTATCAATATAAGATCCATTCTCTTGCATTTAATCAAAAATTATAAACAAACGAAATAGTATACCTTCCCGACGGACACGCTATATAACAATACGAGTATAGCGGACAAAAATGTACGTTACTGTAGTCTGCAAATTTGAAACTGTATGAAAAAACAAAAAACTAGGCAGTGCCAGGTGTTAAGAACTTTCATAAAGATATGCGACAATTGCCGCCTGTATTAGATATCCAGACAGGTGGACGTTACTCAATCGGCTTGCAAAGTCATATAACCCACTTGATCAAAATATACTTGATGCTTGAAACGCATGTTCCCGGGTATTACTTTTTTTTACCATGTCGGTCATTGAGTGAGTCGTTCATTCCTTGCTATAAATATTCCTAAAGGTATGATAATTCTAACAAAAGAGGTTGTGCAATAGCCGCAAGAATCCCTTTGTATAGAAATGGTTTTAATAAATATTTGAAGATGAAGATTTACATTTACATGCTCTGAGTGATGGCAAAACATCAAGAAGATTATTGCCAAGAATAAAGTGAAAATTGAAAGAGAAGTCTATCTTAACTGATCAAAGAAGAATTATAAGTTGAACCAACACAAACATTTAATTACATATCGCAAGGAAAGCCATCAATCCTACTTTCATTTAGTGTTTGACTACTTTATGTTTGCATTTCATGAGCTTTTATGAATAGAATGGTGGATATTTAATACAAAATGCTTGTCAATAAAAAACAGTATCGAAACGGATATTAATTTTGTTCCGTTTATTTCCGTTTCTAATTTGTCAGTGCCACCGTTAAATTATTTTAACAAAATGATTTCCGTTATATATTTTTAGGGTCATCTGGAAATATTTGTCCACTTCAATAATGTCAATGCTACCAATTTGCAAAACACTCGAAACATCCATGTATGCTTTGAATTTGTCTGCGGTTTTGATTCACTAATGAATTTCAAAATCGTCCAATTGCGCATGCGAGCTTTTATCCTTTTCAGGGAGAGAAAGGGAGAGAAGGAAAGAAAATTATTTCGAAACAAGCACAATCTCTAACAAAACAAATTATTTGTGAAGAGCATTTGGGAAAAAACTGACGCCAATAAAAGATTATAGAAAATTTGTAAAAGCTTTTATAATGTATTGTAAACATGATGAAAAAAGGAGTTGTGATTCACAAACCACTATTTTTATAAATAATTAAAATATTAAAATGCAAAACCAGATTGATGTTAGCGATTTAATTAAAAGTAGTAAATTTAAAATTGCGCGATTTGCGGTCAATAAATTCAAAATGCGCGTAAGAATAGGAAAGATTGGATAAAGAATGAGAAACATAGAAATCAACAGTGGCATACATATTTAACTGATCGAGGCACCATGGTCAGTACACGCGATTATCATCCACATGGTCTCTTAGTCAGTCCCCGAAACAGCCACCTTTCATTATTTGAGGAGCGGTCATCTCTATGCGTCTGACGAACACTTCGAGTAGTCGAGTAACGGACAAGTTTTGCAAATTTTTGTCAAGCGATGACGTTCCGAATCGTCGTTAAAGTGAGTGTGAACATGCATTACATGTAAACCTAATGAATGTGAGATTCTTATCAAGAAATTGTCTATACTAAAGCTAATTAAGGAAAGCAAAATTAAAACTTTCTGCATAGAAATTATAGCCGAAATATACCTTTCCCTACTTCGGCCAAACTAATCATCTGACGAGTCCTCAGTTCTACTAAATTTAGAGGAACTGAATGAAAGATATGAACTTAGGAATATAAATTTACGTTCTCAGAAATTAGTTCCTAAAGTTTGGACTGCTTAGAACGTATGAAAATAGGAATGTATGGGTTATGTTTGCACAAAATCCTTATTAAATTGTTTAACAATGAAAAAACCCGATTGATTTATTTATTTTAATATTAACTCGATTTATTCAATTTCTTTTGTGGCTCTATATGTACACATATGTATGTAGCCTTTTTAATGTTTTCTAATTGTGTTTTTTCTTCGTTTAACTTTTTGTTTCAACTGTTTCCATAACAAACTATTCACAAAAGCTTTTTTTCTGATCTCTAAATCGATTGTGCAATATCCTTCTTTCTGAAATGCTTACAGCCACGGTAGGTGTAAATAACTAATATGCATACATACTGGTCAAAAGAACAGTACACCAGTATGTATGTATGTTGTTGTTGCTGCGACAATATTATTATGGAAACAAGATTACGGTGGCCGGAATTCAATATTTACAATAAATTAACATAATTAAAATTCAAAATCTTATAAAATGAACGTTGTAAGGCTATCTTATCTGACAGGTTATATCGGTAATTTGTATGGGAAGTACCAGAAAGGTTAAAGTTTTTTGGTCGCTTTATTCTCATTCTGATTATACAGGGTTGCCCATATTCGACGGACCCATGTTTTTTAAAAAAAAATCAAAGAAAAAAATAAAAATTTGGCGGTTGGCAATCTTATTCATTTAATTTGTTCCAAGCAGATTTGTTTACATCAATTTTTGAGTATGATATCTCTCAAATGGCCGCCTCTGGCGTTGATGGCGTATTTTGCCCTTTTTGCAGCATTTTCCATCGTTTTCGCCAACATTTCGGCCGGAATAGCGGCTATTTCTTCACGAATGTTGTCCTTGAGCTCTTCTACGGTCCTTGGCTTGTTAACGTAAACCTTTGACTTCAAATGTCCCCACAAGAAGAAGTCAGCGGGCGTCAAATCGGGCGAACGCGGTGGCCAGTCCAAATCACCACTTTTCGACATCAAACGGCCCGGAAACAAATTCTTCAGAAAATCGATTGTTATGCGACTTGTGTGCGGTGGAGCGCCGTCTTGTTGAAACCAGAACTGTCTCATACGCTTTTGACGAATAATTGGCATCACAAAATTGGTCATCATGTCGCGATAACGCTCCTGGTTGATGGTAACAGCATGGCCATTTTCGTTTTGGAAGAAAAACGGCCCAATGACTGTTTTCGCACTAACGCCGCACCAAACTGTGACTTTTTCGTCATGAAGAGGCAATTCTTGAATCTCCTGAGGATTTTCAGTGGCGTAAATACGGCAATTTTGCTTATTTACGGTCCCATTCAATGTGAAATGGGCTTCATCGGACATGATAATTTTGTTCCAAAATTGCTTGTCATCATCGGCCATTTCGATGACTCGTTGGGCCCATTCCAATCGACGAGGCTTGTCCGCAGGCAACAATCTTTGCGTCAATTGAATTTTGTACGGGAACAAATGCAAATCAACGCGAATAATCCGTTGTAAAGTGGACCGAGCCATGCCCAACTGCTGAGAACGGCGTTTTTGGGATGTTCTTGGGGACCTCTCAACACTGGCTCGTACGGCAGCGATATTCTCGGCCGATCGCCTTGGTCGACTTTTATTTGGCCTCTTCGGATTAGAAAGAGCCTCACCAGTCGAAAATTTTTCGTATAAACGCTTAATGGTGTTCTTAGAAGGCGCACTTCTCACATTTTTTAATATTTTAAAAGCACGTTGAGTTTTCACAATTGACTTCTTCTGTTGAATGTAAATTTCAACTATTTCAGAGCGCTCGCGTGGCGTGTATTGTTCCATGGTAAAAATCTGCTTGGACTGACGCTTCAAACGCGGTATGTCATTAAGCGATCTGACACCTCTCAAGTTTTGCCTTGAATTATAAATCAGTGAAATTGACAAATATTTAAGTTACTGCAGCCCAAGAATGCGCAGTTACAGGAAACAAATTTGTGGCAACCTGCGAACGACAACCAGACTGCGGAAAAATGATATGGCAACCTTGATATAGAAACGAACACTTGAGAGTTTCAGTGAACAAGAGTGGCTGTGATTTTTATTACAAATAATAAAAACCTAGAATAATAGTGAAAGTCTAGTAAATAATAAAAGTGTTGTTTTATTTAAATAAAGAACAGATTAAATCAGGTTACCACAATTGGCGACGAGTTAAATCGGTGAGTAATGGAAAATGAGGAAAAACACAAAGAAATATGAAAATTTTAAGTTTCATAAAGGCTAACATGGCGGATATGGCGAAATATATGTATTCTCTCGTGTTAATGAAACTATGTGGTGCTATTGCAGGCTAGAAAGAGAAGACCCCTGCGCTAAAACGTCTAAGCAAGAAGGAAGTGAATATGGCAAGACAATAAAATTGTCCGAGCAACCGTCTGTCTGTCTGTACTTTTGTAAAAAGTATTTCAGAACAAGACAATAAAATTGTCCGAGCAACTGTCTGTCTGTCTGCACTTTCGTAAGAAAGTAATTCAGAACAAGACAATAAAGTTGGCGGAGGCATCCAGCAACAAAATAAGACAGTTAGTCTGGGTTTTGGTTGCAGAGGAACGTTAATGCAAGCATATATTAAGGAAGAATTGTACAAAGCAGAGCTAATTGTAAGTTTATTTACAGAAATCCCTGTTAAGACTGAGCAATTAGAGTCTGAATAGATTCAGCAACAAAATAAGACAGTTAGTCAGGGTTTTGGTTGCAGAGGAAAAGTATGTATTAGACGAGAATCGTGCAAAACAGAGCTAATTGTAAGTTCATTTACAGGAATCCCTGTCGAACTGAGCAATTGGAGTCTGAATAAAGGGCAAATTCTATCACTGAGAATGGAATGTCCGACATTTGGCATTAGACCTTTCATGTGTGAAAACCTTGATAAAAGTGTATTGAGGAATGCTTGGGAAAGTTGGCTAAGATCTTTTAAACTGTATCTGCAGAGTGAAGAGATTACAACTGTCGTAAAGAAACGAAATAAACTCCTTTATTTGGGAGGACCTCAACTTCAAGCAGTAATTTACAACATACCGGGAGCATTACCAGAATACGATGAGGAGAAGAAGAACGATGTCTTTACTGTTTTAGTGGAAAAACTGAATGAGTATTTTTCACCAGATCGCAATTCATCGTTTGAGAGGCAGCTGTATAGAGATCTGCGTCCATCGGAAGGAGAGAATTCGAGCACATTTGCATTGAGATTAAGACAACAGGCGGCTCGGTGTTTCTTTGGTAAGAACAAGGATCAGATTTTAGAAATCATGTTGAAGGACAAAATGATTGATGTATGGGCGCCAGCGGAGCTCAAGAAACGGTTGCTGGAGAAAGAATATACACTTGAACAGATTCTGAAGCTATGCAAAGTTCATGAGCAAGTTAGCAGCCAGACAAGCAATATGAAAATGTCAACTGAAGGTGAAATTATAAACCAAGTATACAACTCAAGAACTACTACAAAGGGATGCTACAGATGTGGCCAATTAGACCATTTGGCAAACAACCCGAAATGTCCGGCCAGAAAGGTGAGATGTAACAAATGCGAGAAGCAGGGGCATTTCGCACGACAATGTAAGTCAGGAAGTAATACAAAAAGAAAGTGGGATGATGAACAGTATTCAAATCCAAAACGATTCAAGAGGGAAGATAAAAATAATAGAATTCGATGTGTAGTAAATGAAGCTCCCTCAGTAATGTCTAAGGAAGAAAGAGAAGAGGATCATATGAACGATTTTGACTGTTTTAATGTCACGGAGGACATAGAGAGCATAATGGAGGGTGATGTTGTCTGCAGGATTGGAGGTGTGACGGTGAAAATGCTGATTGACTCTGGTTCAAAACTAGATTTGATTAGCGAGAGCGATTTTCATAAATTAATGCTAAATAAGGCAATACTGTGGAATATTCGCACACATACGGGCCATAATTTTAAAGCATACGCATCCGACATACCTTTAAAAGTCCGCAATGTTTTTGAATCACCAATTGTAATTCAAGGAGAGGAAATCATTAGTACGTTTTTCGTGATTGAAGGGGCTAAACAATCGTTACTTGGTAAAAACTCGGCGATTAAATTAAAGGTATTGCGGTTAGGATCCCAAATCAATCAAATTGATAGCACAAAACTAGCGTTGCCAGCAATCAAAGGAGTTCAGGTAACATTGTCTATAGACCACGCCGTTAGACCAGTCATACAAGCTTTGAGACGTGTACCTATTGCGCTGGAGCCAAAAGTTGAGGCAAGATTGAAGGAAGCTTTGGAACAAGGTATTATTGAACCAGTTGTTGGTCCTTGTAATTGGTTATCCCCCGTGGTAATTGTGGCAAAGAACGATGGTACCATTCGTTTGTGCATTGATATGCGTCGAGCAAATTTGGCAATTAAAAGAGAGAATTTTCCGTTTCCCACTTTTGAGACAATTGCGGCGAAGTTACGTGGGGCTAAATATTTTACAAGATTGGACCTTAAGAATGCTTATCATCAACTTGAATTGGAAGAAGGCAGCCGAGAGATTACGACGTTTATTACTCATAAAGGAGTATACAGGTATAAAAGACTGTTTTTTGGAGTTAATTCAGCTCCTGAAATTTTCCAAAAGACGTTTGAAAACTTACTGGCGCCGGCCAAAGGCTGTATGAATTATCTCGACGATATTATAGTCACTGGATCCACGGAAGAAGAGCATGATGAGAATTTAAAAGTGGTGTTAAAAATCTTTGATGATTATGGCGTCACATTGAATAAAGATAAATGTGTATACAAAGTGACAAGTTTGAAATTCCTTGGTCATGTTTTATCTACGGAAGGTATAAACCCTGACCCAGATTAAGTCGACATTATGACACAATTTCGCAAACCTAATACTAAGGAAGAACTTCGCAGCTTTCTCGGACTTGCAACGTACCTGGCAAAATTCATAGCGGATTTTTCAAACTTAACAGCACCTTTAAGAGATTTATTGAAGAATGATATGAAATTTGTTTGGACCCGATCACAGGAGGAGTCATTTGGGAAACTTAAACAAGCATTGTCAAAGATTCCGAGGCTTTCGTTCTTTGATCCCATACTTAAAACGAGACTAATTACAGACGCAAGTCCTGTTGCGCTTGGTGCTGTATTATTACAATTTGAGAGAGAGAAAATCTCTGTTATATCTTTCGCAAGTCGCTCTCTGTCTGAAGTGGAACAAAAATATTCACAAACCAAGAAGGAAGCTTTGGGATTGGTATGGGGCGTAGAGCGATTTTATTATTATTTAACTGGCATACATTTCGAACTGGAAACTGACCATAAACCTTTAGAAGCAATCTTCAAACCAACATCTCGCCCTCCAGCTAGAATAGAAAGATGGGTTATGAGACTCCAAGCTTTCTCATATAAGATTGCTTATAAAGCAGGTAAATACAATATTGCAGATTCATTGTCACGGTTATGTAGCACCCGAGTAAGTGAGTCATTCGACACACACTGTGAAACTAATATCTATGCGATTGTTGAAGCAGCAGTACCAGCAGCATTAAGCATTACCGAGGTGGTACAAGCGAGTGCGCAAGATCCGGACATACAACAGATTGTCACAAATATACATGAAGATCAATGGACAAACAATATTAAATTTCCATATTACCCATTTCGTTTGGAACTGTCGCTGTTAGGAAATGTCGTTTTACGTTCAAACCGGCTTGTGATTCCAAAACAATTAAGAGCGAGAGTAATGGAATTGACACACGAAGGCCATCCGGGGGAATCGATGATGAAACGACGGATTAGAGCAAGAGTTTGGTGGCCGGGAATAGACCGCGACGTTGAACAATTTGTAAAAAGCTGTCGAGATTGTTTAATTGTTTCACAACCAAATGTCCCAGCGCCTATGAGTCGACATAGATTCCCTGATAAACCATGGACATGTTTGGCCATTGATATTTTGGGGCCTCTTCCGAATAGCGATTATGTTTTGGTGGTAATCGATTACTATTCGAGATATGTAGAACTGAAATTTTTAAAGACAATAAAGTCGAGCAATGTGACACAGTTTCTAGAAGAAATATTTTGTCGACATGGTTGTCCTGACTCTATAAAAGCTGATAATGGTCGTCAGTTCGTGAGTGATGAGTTTAAGAAATATTGTAAACAAAACAACATCGAGTTGATAACTTCCCCACCTTATTGGCCTCAAGCAAATGGGGAAGTCGAAAATATGAATAGATCACTCGTCAAACGTTTGAAAATTGCGCACGCTAATAAGTTAAATTATAAAGAAGAAATACAAAAATTTTTGCACATGTACCATGTCACTCCACATGGTACTACGGGGGCAACTCCATCGGAACTATTATTTAAGCGAGTAGTCAAAGACAAGATCCCTTTAGTGTTTGATATAATAGACGATAATGAAAACTCACAAGCCAGAGATACGGATATGATAAGGAAACAAAAAGGAAAGGAAGATGGCAAACGCAGAGCAAAGGAGTGTGATATAGCAGTGGGCGACAAAGTAGTTCTCCAGAATATGACTGCCTCGAACAAGTTGACTCCAACCTTTGACCCCACGGAATATGCAGTTACAGAGATCAAGGGGAACGAAGCAACTGTAACAGGTGATGGCAAGACATATCGGAGAAATGTCAGTCACATCAAGAAAATTAACCAACCTCCTAAGTCACCAACAACAGACTCGGACATGATGATACAACCAATGAAGCTACGGAAAATTGGAGGGATGTGGCAACCTGCGAACGACAACCAGACGGCGGAAAAATGATATGGCAACCTTGATATAGAAACGAACACTTGAGAGTTTCAGTGAACAAGAGTGGCTGTGATTTTTATTGCAAATAATAAAAATCTAGAATAATAGTGCAAGTCTAGTAAATAATAAAAGTGTTGTTTTATTTAAATAAAGAACAGATTAAATCAGGTTACCACAAAATTGATTTATGGTTCCTTCTGTAGATGGAGCGGAAATAGTCCATTTAGTTTGGGCCAAGTTGTAGAAAGTTTTATGAAGATCTACGACAATTATAGTTTGGATCAGTCAGTCACGCAGCGGCCAACGCCCAGTCGACTTAAACGGTCATGAAATACATTTTGTAAAAACAACATATTAGAACTTTAAACGCTTTATTCTGTTAGTTTTACGTCATATCTGATGATACAGACCCTATTTTCTCCGGGTGAAGATAAAGAAATGATTTGACACCTCTAATGGAGATACCATAGAGTAAGAATCCGTTGTTATAAATACTGAAAATTTAACAAAATTTTCATTATCTTAATTTTTATTGCAATATCTGATTAATCTTGTGGTGGCAGGGCATGTGAATAACCAATAAAAATAAATGTTTATCACTGAACCGATTTGAAATGACTACATCTTCCGAAAACAGAAACGTGCAGAAATATATTCAGTGCACGACCAAATTTTATTGATTTTGTTTATACACTTTCAACTTTTTTAACTTAAGGAGATACGTTTGTTGGATCAATGCTAGCACCAATTTTTTACACTTCTTTGTCTCTCAACACATTTCTTTTTTTAGTACAAAAAACCAATCGAACTTCTGCGCAACAATAGAATCTAAGCTAACTTTAATTTATTTTTTAATCCAAATAAAATAATGCAAATAATATCTAGGTGGCGGTTTTCTAATGTCATTTTGGAACTCTGAGCTATCATTGGAAACTTAAAACAATTTGTTTCAAAGACTGTAATTTAAACAATTTCGTATATCTAAGCAATTTATTAACATCCAAACACAAAAGTGTACCCCATTTAATTTATTTTATTTATTTATAATGTGAACAGAGACGTCATCTATTCTAACGAATGCAGACAATTAAATAAAAGTTTACTTTTGTTAATTAGGCCGTGTAAAATGAATAAAGAAATAATGCTTCTCTTCTTGGAAATATGTAGAAAGCCAGCTGCTCAGCTGCTTGTTCTGAAAAATGTTATGCTTGCATTGCGGTAATATGCAAAAGTAAGTATTATTCAAAGCGAATTTTCAGAAATTTCTATTTGCAATTGCTAATAATATGAGAGTTAAAATATATTAATAGTTTATTCTTCTGTTATTTTTATTAAATGTAGCCAAATATTTAAATATAGAAAGTGTCTGTTGATGCTATGACATTGCGAATAAGAAAAGTGTTCGCGAAAATACATAAAAGTATTTTCAAAGACACTCTTGAAAGGTTTGCACACGTTTGTGTAGAAAAAGCAACCATTCAGTCATTTTTCTACATGAACAATTTCTAAGAATACACTTTCTACAGACAAACTATTAACGCACACAGTAAACTCCTACGTCCATGTTATCTTCCCAGGATTGATGAGTGCCACATTACGGATGTTATTCATCGGCCTGCAGTAACAAATCCAAGATCCTAGTAATTGTTAAATGCCCCGATTTACCATTGGTATACACAGCGCATATATGCGAATATATCATTCCGTTATTACACAGAAAATGGGCCATAAAACTATTCGGCACGAGTGGTACATTTACTTACATTCAATGTTGTTATCAACTTGCATAATAACTTGTCTTCAAAGCGATTCGGAGACAAAGCGAGCTTGCAATAGCTACCATCAGCGATGGTTAAATTTCCTCTTTAATTTCAAGAGTACGGAGCACCTACCTACCTACCTATTGGGAAAGTTTCTCACATTCAGAATTTTGTTAAATAAACACAATATTGTTTTGGAATTTGTATTTGTGTATCTTTCGCCGTTATCCTACTCCAAATATTAACTTGTAGGAATCATGCCCAAGCTACCTCAGTATGATTATCGATAAATATTTTGTCGAAACATGTTACATTTGCTATCTGAAGTTATCGTTGTCGTAAATTTCTGCTTCTTTAATTCAAGATTACTTGGAATTATTTATAATAAACCACGTAGCTGAAGCAGATTTTTTGCACATCTTGCGAGTTTATGATGTACAAAAACACAAAACATAAATTTTGGAAACAATTTTTCAATATACTACAAATATGTTGAAGCTTAAAGCCTTTTATACAGGGTGTCCGTCGGGAAGGTATACTACTTTTGTTTGCTGTCATTTCGGTAAACATTAGTCTTGACAGTTCATATTTGACAGTCGTGAGGTAGAGACGTTGCAAATTTATTGTGGAAAAATATTCGATAAACCAAAGAGCATTTTTGGTAAGAAATTTTTGGGAGAAACAATGTGCCAGCCAGACGCAATATTTATCGTGTAGTGAATGATTTCGAAGAAAGAGGGTCTGTATGTGATAGGGCCAAGCAAGGACCACAACGTATTGCAAGATCGGCTGAAAACATTACTGCTGCTCAAGAAAGTTTTCAAAACAATCCATCAACCTCAATTCGATGCCGTGCTCAGGAGTTTGATCTTCAAAGAACAACTTTAGCCGCAATTTTGCACAAGTATTTGCATTTGTTTCCATTTGAGATTCAGTTGACAAAAGAGCTTTCTCCACAAGAGAGCTTTCTCCGCCGTACATATGCCAATAGGATATTACAGCTCGCCCATGACAACCCCGATTTTCATGAAAAAATCATAATGAATAATTAATAATAAATCATAAGGACGAGGCACATTTTCATTTGAATGGGTATGTGAATAAACAGAATAGTTGGAAATGGAAAATCCTCAAATTATTTATCAGTCACCTTTCCATCCATTAAAAGTGACAGTCTGGTGTGCAGTTTAGTCAGGAGGAATCATTGGACGTTACTTCTTTGAAACTGAAAACGACGAGTTACCGTTACAACTGTCAATGGGGAGCCATATCGTGATATGATTGAAAACTTTTTAACGTAACAAGTGTATGCTTTGGACTTGATTAACATGTGGTATCAACAAGATGGTGCCACATCGCATACAGCTAGGATTACAATGGAATTACTGCGGGACCTATTTCCACAACAAGTTATTTCAAGAAATGGTGATGTTGACAGCTCCGGACTTTTTCTTGTGGGGATATCTGAAAAGCAAGATTTATGCAAACAAACCAAAAAAGCTTGAGCAACTCAAACAAAATATTCGAGATGAAATGTGCTCAAAAGGGCTCGCATTTGTGAAGCTAACAGAGGCGGATATTTATCTGATGTTGTATTCCATACATAATTGCCGACATTAAATAAAACATTTATCAATATAAGATCAATTTTTTTTTTCATTTAATCAACAATTATAAACAAACAAAGTAGTATAACTTCCTGACGGACACCCTGTATAATATCGCGAATACGTGATATTGCACATCTATCTTTATATGTATTTTAAGAGTACATGTTTTTTTGACAAGAACGGAAAAAATATTAAAAAAGGATGAGATAAGCACCAGCTGATAAGCATTAGAATACGCAATAAAATAAATAAATGCATAAAAAATTAATAGCGCGTAGACAAGAACATAAAAAACAAACAAATTCAAATGCTTGATTATACAAATCGTTACCGTTTCAACATCACAACTAAAGTGCCTTTCATATATGCATGGAACACTGCAATTTATTTCCGAAAACATCGCCATTCAAGGGTTTGCACACAAAAGCAATATCAAGTATTGCTTCTTCTACTTCTTTTACTCTCAAGTATTGAAAGTTTAATCAACTTCAATCTAGTCTTCTACGAAAGAATGTCACTATCATATCACTGAACCGCGAAAGCAGAATAGCAAAAAATGCTTCTGTACAGGTTCAAGAGAGTTCGTATGTCCCCGGAAGTAAGGATTCCAAACAATAGAAGCCTATACGACACTGATCTTGCAAGAGATATACGAGTATATAGTAGTTAGATAATATGCCGATCAAAAAATACCTCTTAACAAAACCACATATAGATCTTGACTTATTGACCCATAAGCACAACCAGATCAGGAAATGTGGTAACTGAATACAAAAGCAAATAATAGCAAATAAAATAATTAATTATAAGCCAAAGCATTACCCCGATAAAAAGTCAAAAGTTGTATTCTGCACCATTCCACAAAAAGGTCAAAGTTATAACTATAACTACAGAATAATTTGACATCATCAGCACACATAAGAATGCCCCTATTTTGGTTAACAGAAGGAAGATCATGCAAACATAACAAAAATAGTAGGGAACACAAATGAATACTCCGCGAAACACCAGATGTAACATTAACCACTTTATTTAACAAATTAGAGAACATTTCTCTCTGTGTTCTATATGAAAGATTCAATTTGATCCAAAGAAAAAAACTTTGAGGAAACTCAACATGATTAAGTTTTATAATCAATATATCATGATCAACTTCATCAAAAGAGGTTTAAAAAGGTATAGATGGTTAATAAAATATTATTTCCAAAAAGATTGAAAATATGCAATATAGAATATCCAATTTTCAAAAGGTTATTACAAATTATGGTCAAAGGAAACTTAAGACTGGCGCACATCTCCTCAAGACACAAGCAGAGAGAACCGGCTCATTAAATTTTAGAGTTGCATTTGGAAAAACCGTCGTTAATCTACATACAAAATTGTTGCGTTACTGACTGACTGATTGTTCATTGCCCAGGCCAAACGACTAGGGCTAGAATCACCGAAATTGGAGTAAGCATACTTCTTATAGAATAAGGGCGCAATAAGAAGGAATTTTAAAGAATTCGTACTTTTAGTGCAAAAAAACGGAGTAAAAGTAGACAAATCTTTACCATCATCCAGCTCAGACGGCCAGAGTAACAACCATGCCACTTGGTGCCTGTATTCCCTCTCTAAAAACATGCGGTAGGACGGGCTTTTTCGAAATTCTTGCTTTAAAATAGGGTAAAAGAGGGCAACATCACAGCCTTCAATCAGCTTAAACGGCTTGAGCTAGAATCATGCTGTAAAAAGGAGGTTTTTGAAATTTGTGCTACAACGGGGTAAACACCCACAAATCAAATACCATAAACGGCTAGGGTCAGAATCATGCAAATTGGCATTCCTGTTCCACTTCTGGATTAGGTTAGACTGTAAGAAGGGGTTTTTCAAAATGATGCTTAAGGGTAAAAGCTGGATATAAAAAATGACAAATGTCTTGAACTAGAATCATGGAAATTGACGCCCATATTACCTTTCCAGATTAGATATGCTGTAAGAACAGATCTTTCCGAATGCATACTTTTAGGGGTGAAATAGTGTGAAATGAGAAAAAGCTGTTACCACCGCCGAAATTAAAAGGCATCGTGAAAACTGGCGCCTTACTAGGCGGACGATTAGAATGTCATTTTACAAATTCGGTGTAATTTAATTTGAATTTTAATTCATTTTAAAAATTCTGCTAGAGCTAGAATCATGGAAATTTTCTTTTTACAGACCAAACGCGGGATAAGGAGGGTGTGAAAATGGATTAAAACGGTGGCACTGGCCAGACTAAACGGATAAACCTAAAATCATGAAAATTGAATAAGAACGCAATTTTACGAAAATAGATTGAAGTTAAGTCGACGCAATTGGTAGCGTTCATTAAATTTACTGCATAGACACTCGATAGAGACCAATTTTTTAGGAATTCGTATTTTTATGGGAATTAGCGGACACGGAAGATGCATGGTACCAATGCAACAAATTGCTGAACATTATGGTGCACATTCGTTTTAGAATAGATGCACGGCAAGGAAAGACGTGACACAATTGTTAGCTTTAGATATTATTAAGGATAGAAGAAGCCCTGCTTTAATAGTTTAGTCACGTTTTAGAGGGTAATTTCTCCAAATTGAAACTTTTGGGTATGTGAAATCACTAGGAATGATAAAAAATCGTGTTTTTAGCGGATTAAACAAAAGTAATACAAGCGTACACAAGACACTCTATGTTGAGTGTACGGCTGCCAAATTCCGTGACATTGGCTAAGGCTGAGAAACTTCAGCCCAAACTGCACGTCAATTCATGAAAATGACCATTTAGTGGTTTCAATACCGCCGGTCTGGCAAGGTTTGTGTTATTTATTTAGTGAAATGTTTGCCATTTACGAATATGGATCGTTTCACAATCGAAGAATGCGTAAAAATAGTTAAAACTTACTACAAAGGTGGTGATTCAAACGTGGGCTTTCAATCGAACAAAATTTTCTTCAGCGACAAAGATCATTTTTTACTTTGTGGTTACGTCAAGAAGCAAAGTTGTCACATTATGGGCTCGTAGAACCCAGAAGTGATTGTGGAAAAGACATTGTGTCCGGAGAAAGAGGCAGTTTGGTGCGCATTATGGTCCGGAGTTGTCACTGGGACCGAAAAATAGTTGAATTCTCCAGCAATTTAATTAGCATCGCTAAGAGAGTGTTCTTGTCGTTTTCTAGTCTTTCAATTGTTGACCCATTTATTTCTTGTTTGAATTTGAAAGTTTATACTTTCGTTACTTTCTTCATGACTTCGACTTCTACAATTTGGCCCCAGACGGCTGTGGCATTTATGTTCCCTTTCTTCCTTATTTTTATTTACTTAACATTGTGCTACTACTGATGATTTTAGCTTCGTTAATTTTTATGAGGCTATCCCATTTTTGACCCCGTTTTATTCCTAAGAGACGAATTTTCGAAAATTCCTCTTCATCGAACGCATGTCTTGACATACGAAACTACACTGTCGGCTTGATGCATATTCATATGCTAATTTATATATATTTATATATATTGCACGTTATATGATTTAATACAATTTGTCAAAAATTTGGTTAAATTTGTCATATTGAAAATTTTAAAATTTTTTTCAACGGCAGATCTCCTTTCATTGATTGATTTGTAAGTCATCAAATGTCCAAAACTCTGATCTAAACAATAATCAAGCATTAATAATTTGTTCAAGAACAACACAGAGTTAGTCTGAAAAGTCAAATGTTCCATTTGCTCATTCCGTTTGAAAACTAGTAGGAATCTCGAGCGTATGTTTCGAAACGTTGAAAGTAAAAATTACAATGTATAATAAAATCTCGACAAATATTTTTGACAACGTTGTTAATATTCAGATCGTGTAAAAAATTGTTATTCACCCGAAACTCCATAACTAAACACTGTCGTAATCTATTCAGTGTGGCCTACTCTACACATCAGTTAATTTCGAAAGTACACTGATTTTTTAAGTATTGCAGCAGTTTGCATTACAAGTTTTAAAATATCTCAGCCAAAAATACAATTCCGAGTCGATATCTTCGGCGGCTTATCGAAGCCGATTTAGGCCGATCGAATCGGCGGGAGCTCCGCTCACCGAAAATACAAAAACACAACTTCCTTTGCAGTCCATGAATGTATTATGGTCTTTCTTATTTTTTCTGAAGTTTTAAGAGGCTTTTACAGGATCTGCGTAGTACCTGATTGCTTGAAATGATCGACCGCACACACAGAAGTACAATATAGGTGTTTGCAATGGAGTTCGAATAATTTCCTAGAAACTGATCAGCCATTGTAAAAAAATAAAATTAGCGGCCAGACACTACGTTCTGAAATACTTTTAATTACAGCAGATCCTTCTCTTTATGTAAGATGATGTTTGAGATTTTAATCATTTTGGCGTCTGGATCCCTAATTTAATAGTTATAGATGTGTTTATGTTTTAACTTTCTTCATTTTGAACAATCTCAGTAACTCGCAAAAATGAAATCATTTTCCAAATTGGAGGCCGTGTTTTCTTCTTTTGTCCATCAAATACCATTTTGCCACTCCCAAATACCATTTTAGAAACTAAAATTCATATACAAAAATACTCTAAAAGTAAAAGTAGATTGCCAGCCAAAAAGTCGATAATTCATAGCAATGTTCATTTCAAGGAGTTTACAAACGAAATCGGCAAGAACTTTTCTGCATAGAAAAATATCATTGTGCACTTTCAAGTCAGTACTATTTTGCAATATAAACTTCATTCCAAAAATATTTTATTACCAAATATTCCCGATGAGTGCCATCACGCCTCATTTGTATGCCCTTACCCGAAGGAATATTTGGATAAACTATTTGATGTGGCAAAACTGTGACAAAGAGAAGGAAGCGCCTGCACTATTAAGTATATTTTGACCTAATGAATTTCCTGCTTTTTTAAAGTCTTCAGTCACATCCACCTTTTTGGCTGGATGGTTGGCTTATGGAAATTTTCTAAAACTTGATACAGTCTAATATTCTGTCCGATCGGAAATGTAAATGTATATCGACCAGTGTAAATTGAGCGATTTATTTGAATTCCCCTGTAGAATGTATTTTTCTATTTATATATTTATTTTCTATACATAAATATATTTGTTTACAAGTTAAGAACAAAATAGGGGAAACCTTTGTTTTTTGTTAAAAAAAAAAAAAAAAATTAAGAAACAATCACTTTTTTCATCTTCTATTAGAAGATTGAAAAGTGATCGTCAGTACAAATTTTTTATTAAATCAATATTAGAAGATTTACATTTGTCTTCAAATCTTTGTGTTATATCTTTTAAAAACTCAATAACTAATTTGTGTTTGCATTTAGAATGCAATCGATTCGTTGAGTATCTTCTGCTTAGGTTATAAATACATTTCAAATTTTTGTTTTGCACAATTTTAATCTTTTTAAGGTGACAGTTCGCCAATTTTGGTGACCAAATTTAACATCCATATGATAAACTACGTCGAATGCACATTTTATAAATCAGAAATTTATTTGTATAGTTCAGTTTCGATTTCCTACTTAATAATGGGTACAGTGCTCTTTCGCATTTAATAGCTTTGTCGCAATGTGTGTTGTAAATGTTAGTTTTTTGTCAAATATAACACCTAAATATTTTATTGATTCTTCCAAACTTATGTCAGCTCCTTGTACAGAGATTTTCTAGGTTTTCTTTTAGGGGATTTGTTGTACAATAATTAATTATCTATTAATTATAATTTATAATTATAGATATTGTTTTCGCATAGTTGATTTTGATTTTCCATTTTACGAAATATTTTTGGGATACCATAACTGCTTTTGCCATATTTTTAACAATAGCATTCGATACCTTTCTGGTGGTGAATAGCGCTGAGTCATCTGCATAGAAAGCTACGGACCGACTTTTAAGAGTGTTAAAATCGGATGTAAATATCGAATACAAATGCGGAGATAATATCGATCCTTGTGGTACACTCGCTGGAATTGATCGTTCTGCAGCGATACTATCATTCACCTTTACCAAAATCGATCTCTCAGACAGAAAGCTTTGTATTATTTTTTGCAAACAAAGAGGATAGCCAAACTGATTCATTTTTAAAATGAGGCCATTGTGCCAGATAGAATCAAAAGCCTTTTCTATGTCTAGGAATACAGTGCTCGCGGATTTCTTGTTTTGTTTGTTTGCAGTGATGTAATTAAGTACTATTTTAAGTTGGTATGTATTATATTCTGTATTCATTTTTCAAATACTTTGGGGAGTCCGCATAAAATGCTTATTGGTCTGTAGTTGCTTGCTTGTTTTGCGTCTTTTCCATTTTTACAATGGGAACTATTTTCGCTTTTTTAAATTGTTTGGGGAAGTATCCGTTACTTAGGCACCAATTAAAAATTAAAGCTAATTTAATGAAGAATACATCCGGCATTTTCTTTAGGAATACTGGTCTAACACCATCAATACCAGAAGCTTTTTTGTTATTTAAGTTATTAACAAAAGATTTTGCCTCCTCACCAGAAGTTAGTGCATCAGACACATTGTTTGGTATATTTTGTGAGTCTAGCAATTCAAAATGTTTAATTACTTTATTTTCCACAAACGAGGAAGAAGTAAATTTTATGAGCATCTTCGAATATATCGGCTATATGATTTGCTTTACTTTCGTTGTGTAAAATATCACATACGCTAACTTTTAAATTGCCAACAGAGCATTTTCCCCCTTTGATCCTCTTTGTCAACTCCCAGAATTATTTCTTAACATGGCAACCCTTGTAAGAAATTATTCCAGCTGTTATTTCTGTCATTACATACGTGCCAAGCAATCAAAGTGGTCAGCTGTTTTATAACACATGTTAAAGTGTTTCTCTCTGGGGTATCGAAAGATCTTTGTGGTTTACGTTTATATCGCTTTCGTTGGCCAATTTAGTAAATACTAATCTGTGGAAGTCTTTTGTACCAGACTGGTGTTCGACTTTAGGAACTTTTTCCGCAGCATACTGGACAAATTTTGTTAAGCCGGTTAGAATATTTTCAACATTTAACGAAGATACATATATGAAAATATTCAATATTCTGGTTTCTAATTGCAGTATCGGTTCGACAACCGACCCGTATATTTCACAGGTGACTGGGACGTGGTCTGAAGGCTTCAGCCCCGGATGTGTTTCGAGTGGTGACACATTAAGACTGGACTTTGTAAGCAGGATATCCACTACTGATGGTTGATTTGCGGACGTACCTTGAGGAAATCGTGTGAAATCGCTAGGTGCATAAATATAATAGCTGGATTGCAGCTGATGATTGTATAAACAATTACCAGCTGTGTTGTTTTGACTGCAATTCCAACTTCTGTGATGTGCGTTTATGAAAAATTCGTCGGCTGCAGTAATTTTATTCAAGTCATGGATGAAATTTGCGTTGTGCTTAGGATTGTATGCAGATGTTAATCTGGTGGGACGGCGGTTTATATTTACCATAATTGAAATGTTTTCCATATCTTCCGTTGGATTGGGAGGCATTACTTTGTGCGGTATATTATTTCTTACAGCAATCAGTAACCCACCTCCTTGAGTTGATCTATCGTACCTACTCGTATATACTTTATATGTTGTTAATTTAAATTTGTGATACGGTTTTAGGAATGTCTCATTAATAAAAGCTATATGGATTTGTTTTTGCTGCAAAAAGGATTCCATCAGCTGAATATTGGAACTTCTGTTCGTTATGCCTTGTGCGTTTTAGTGCATAACATTCAAACTTTTTATTCTACTGGACTTATATGACATGACGAAGCATATTTCCAGCACTCTTACTTTATCATATTTGTTTCTACATTTTTCCGAATCATCGATAGCTTTGACATACATATATATCTCTAGTAGTTTTTCTCTAGATATTTCGTCTTTACTATAAGGCTTAGAATTCGTAGACTGCACATTGTTACCGGTAGGTGCGTGTTGAAATGTATTTGGGAAGTCATCGTTTGACATTGCAAACTCCGGTGATAAATTTAGCCTGAGTTGTTGACGTTGTTGCAGTGACTTTTTGCCGAATTTCTAAATATCCTTTACGACAAGGGCAGCGTGGGTCGTCGGTGTGGTGATTTATATTCTTTAACTTTCTATTGTTGCACTTGAAGCACTTGTAGAAAACAGCATCATCAGTTGGAAATTTCTGAAGTTGACATGTTGAATAATCGTGGGGCCCTCCATATCCCAAGCATGCTCTTGATCTAAAACAATTTGTGGAACCATGGCCATACATGGCACATTTAGATCACTGTGTCGGTCCTTTTGGTCGCCTCAGTGGATTTCTTCGCTTATCTTGACTGATTCAATGTTATATTGCGATCTGAACTTATCTGTAATTTCTGCGATTTCGAGTTTGGGGAGGCCGAATAAGTGAGCTTGAATTTTTTGCGATCTTTAACAGGATGGGTATAAAAAAGCATCACTTTACCCTTTAGAATTTTGATAATGTCGTCATATTCTGACATAGTTTTTGGTAAACGTTTTGTACCAATTGGCATTCTTTTGTAGCTACATTTTGAACCAAAAAGTTTGATAACCGAATTAAAGTTGTGGCTATTATCCTTAACAATTGGAGGAACTTTGATGCCTGGAACAGCGTTTTGTTCCTCTTCCATATCATCACTATCGTCGGAATCAGATAAATAGCTAAATCGGTTGGTGTGGGCAACTGGGATGGTTTTCTTCAACGTCCGCACAAGTTGATAGTCAACAACGTTCTGAAAAATTTAGTTCTTAGATTGTAGTGACTTCAACCTTTATCAATAACATTAAATTTTAATGCTCGGTAAAGTCTGGGATTTTTTTAAATAATCTTGGTGCTAAATCCAGTATGTCTTAGCAGGCATCAGGCTTTCATTAAACAGTTTTGCTATGAAGGGCAGCAATCATAAGAACTTGGCTATTTACCGCACTGCTTCTACCACTTCGTACACTTTTGCGCCATTGTAAGAGGACGTTGGATTCACTCGACCGAAATTTCTATACTGATTTCTAAAAGTGATTGACGCCATTACATTTCTGTGAAATTTAGTGTGTGTTTTCCTAGGATAATTATTTGCCTATCTTTATCCGATTGTTGCAAAGTATTGTGTATTTGACACAACAAATGGTTCTTTTGGCAAAATAATTCGGACTTGCATTTACTGTGTACCCTAATTGTATATTAGATCCATCGACTAGCATTTTCATATCGCCCACTTCTAATAACCGGGTTGTGACCAGGACTGAAAATTGAAATTTTGTATCTGGTGATGACAATTGCCACAGGGTACAATCTTAGAAATTCTTAAAAAAGGACACGAACATCAATTTCCGATGCGGAAATGTCAGCTCCTTATCCTTAAAGGGAAATGTGGCCATCACATGCGACAAAACAAAAGTGCCAAATAAGTGTGGTTGTGCGAACATGAAGGCAGAAAAAACATAAAAATTAAATATAGGTCACCATGCCAGGGGGCGACAATGGCCTTCTACCTACACAAAACTTTAATTTTACGCTTTAGAACAAATTTGTGGTGTTTCCGACCAGAATTAAAGAAAAGTTGATGAGGCGTAGACAGTTGGGAACGTTGTAAGGCTTCCAAGTGTACTTAGCAAATGTGGCTCTAGCAACAAAAAATCCCTTCACTTCTTCTCTTATCACCATACATTTGTAGCAGTGGACGGCAACATGTGCTGTCGTATGAGAGAATTTAGGTGCGCGGTTGCCAGACTCTGGTGCTGCGGCAAGCATTTTGTGTCTTCTTTAACTTTTGGCAGGAGTCCAAAATCAATATTACCAGCTAAACCGAAGAATAATGTTTGTTTTGATTATTCGCTTCTCCAACTCACAGATAGAGACAATCTCACAACTCTGCTCCCATCCACCCACTAGTGCAGAAGTTTATCAATGTGTCAATTAAGAAAAGTCTGATATCGATTTCAATGTAGCCAGGGAAAAGTTAATAAAATCTAAATGAAATACGATATCCGAGTAATGTCCTGGTGCCAAAGAGTGAATGTTTAACTTAGCAATTTAAGCTCCCCCTGTGAGACACAGGAGGAAGTAAAAATTACTTTAGTGATATCTGAACTTAATTTGCTGCGTCGTACTTTTCCACAACATTCTGTAATATAAGTTTAAAATAGTTCCGTGGGCGTCGTCTATACATTGAGTAGATATATTGAGCTATGTAAAGACAACTAAGTGCAACGGAATGTTTGCAATAGTTGAATAAATATTTTGCTACTTTGATGTAGGTGTACACATATTATCTTTGCTGGATTTGATGTTAGACAAAAGTTGTTAAATGTTTGAAATTTAGACATTTCGCAGTGCTAATCGAAAATATCTGGTAATTTATTCTCAATATTGCTAAAAAGATAACAGTTTGCTAAAATGTGTTTTTCATTGAAATTATTTACTCCAGCGAATACACACATCAAACAAATGTATTCTAGGAATCTTTCAAATGAACTAACTAGATTGTACTAATATAGAGTTATCCATTTAGTGGTTTCAAAACCGCCGGCTTGACATATGAATCGTTTAACAAACGAAGAACGCGTAATAATAGTCAAAACTTACTACAAATGCGGCAATTCAAACGTTGGCTTTCATTCGAACAAAATTTTCTTGGTGGCTACGTCAAGAAGCAAAATTGTCGCAAATGGGGCTCGAAGAACCCAGAAGTGATTGTAGACAAGTCATTGCATCCGGAAAAAGTGACTGTAAATGGAAAATGACTGAAAATTGAAAATGACACTGAAGAAACCTCAAAAGGATCCACTGCCGCAACCAATCCAGAGGCGGTCATTTAAATGACATTGTGTTTCGCACATAAGTTGTTGTTATTGTGGATTATAAGTACATTTTGAATTTCGAATTTAAGATAAATCGGTTAAAAGGAAATGGGTGCTCATGAAGGTTGAATTTTCGAGAATTCTGAAAAATTGCTATTCTCGTTTCCAAAATAATATTTAAAAAAAAGCGGAACATTAGGCTTGAATTTTTATTTATTTTAATGTATAAAAGATGTAAAAAAAAACAAAATAATATTTTTACCGTATTCAATGCACTAATTAATTTTTTATTGTTTTGAACCGCTTCTAAAGGGTGTCCCAACAAGAACGCAAGTTTTAAATGCCTGATGCAGCAATTGGATTGTTTCTCTGGCTGTATGACATGTGGCGCCGTCTTGTTGAAACCACATTCACTTCTTCAATTCTAGGCACGAAAAAACTGGTTATCATTTCTCAATATCGAACACCATTGACTCTTTGCGCTTGACATGCCTCATTTTCATAAAAAGTTCAATGATTCCTCCAGCCCAAAATCCACACTACACAGTGACACGTTGAGGATGCATTTGCTTTTCGTGAATCACTCTAGGATTTCCCTCACCCCAAATGCGACATTTCTGCCTATTGATGAAGGCAGCAAGATGGAAGTGGGACTCGTCACTGAAGATGATTTTATCGGCAAAATCAGCATTTTCATGTTGTCTCTCCAATACCCAATTAACGAACTCCCTTCGCTGTCCATGGTCAGCTGGCTTCTGTTCCTGAGTCAATTAAACTTTGTATGCATGAAGATGCAAATCTTTCGTCAAAATTCGCTGCATAGTGGATTTGGAGACACCAATTTGCTGAGCTCGGTGTCGAATTGATGTTGATGGAGTTTGAGTTTGACATCATCACGTACAGCTGCGACATTTTCGGTCGATCGACCTGGTCGAAGGTGCGTTGTCGTCTTTACATCACTAACAGACCCAGTTTTGGCAAATTTATCCATTAATCTTTTTACAGTTGACTCTTTCGGAGCATTATTGTGGCCCTAAACTGATCGCAATTTGCGAACTGTAGCCGCAAAGCTTTCACCATTTTGGTAAAACAATTCATAATGAGAATGCGTTGTTCATTCGTGTAGCGCTCCATTTTTACCTACCTCGTACGTTCTACTAGCAAACAGAAACAATTGTTCAAATGTCAAACAATGACACTTCGAATGGCGCCAAATTTAAATCTTGCGTTCTTGTTGGGACACCTTTTATTAAAGATGTTCGTTCGTTAAATTCGTCAAATAATTTTACTGCTCTCTCCGCTGTGTCATTAACTGCGCGTAAATTGTTAACTTTTATTTTGCCATTAAGGTTTCAGGAGGAGAATGTACGAGTAAAAATGAATCGTTTATTTTGAGTTTGGAGAGCACACGTGCCGTTCTTTTTGTGGCGAAATTCCCCCAAAAAGGACTAGATATTTAAAATTGCTGGATTACCTCTTACAAATCGCGAACCCGGTTCGACATTCATTCGCCGAATGATGTATGGTTTCTCAGGGCAAGTCACATTGTCGGAAAACAAAGCTAAACCGACTAGCTCGTCAAACAAATACCATAAATGGCGGTCTTAAACCTTTCTTGCTGCAATTCCAACTTCAATAGCTTCGTATGCCTTGAAATTTTTCCACAACTGCAGGTCACAATACGGCTCTTCAGCCGCCAATGGAGCTTGCTTTAGCATAAATGGTCGCTCCAAACTGGACAAAGCGGGAAATTTGCTTTCCTTCTTCCTCGGTAAGATTGAAAATATCCTTCTGTTTTTTGAACAAAAATAATTTCATGGCATATAAGAGTTTAGCCTGCCATTGCGCATGATGATGGGTCCTGGTGCTCGCCAATGAATTTTCGTCTGTCGTTTGCTTAAAACAATCAGTGTAAGCTCCATTAGTTCGTAGTAATCATCTCTAATTTTTTCTGTAGTGACAGCTTTTGTTATAATTTCTAGAGTGTGGTCAACTATTTCTTTAGGAACTACGTTCAAATCGAGGCCTTCGTAGCTCTCTCGTGAAATGTTTTCCCAAAAGTCCCTAAATCTTTTAAAAAAGGCGAATATCCGAAGAAGTTGAGGATCCAAAGCAAAGCTTAAACACTTGAGAAAGAATTATCTCCAGCATATGATGTCTACACGCAAGCTATAGAAAGTGATGGTCGAGTTTTGTCTCGAGTAGAGTACAAGCTCCTTTTTGATTACCCGTATTTGAAGAAGTAGTGTCGAAACTCATACCAATTACTTGATCATTCACTTTCCACCCCAGTAGCAATTCATATACGGCATTAGCAGTTAGTTCTCCCGTTCCTGATACCAATTTCGGAATACCTAGCAGTTTTTCACTTCCGCTTCCAAAAACAAGTATTGGTAATCGGTCCACTTTCTTATTGTTAACAGAATCAGGCAAACATTTTCCGTCCCAGTGCGCAATAAGTGGATAACCTGGTACGAATGAGTCTTTTATGTCAGCATTGATTTTTATTCTAGCTTTTTTCCTTTTTTTCAATTGACTAAAACAAAAATTATGTAATGGGAATTACAACCAGAAGTTATATTTGCACTCATTGAGCACAGCCTTCCACGAATTTTGGAACTCTGAAATTTCGCAGAGATAATGTGATGGCATAAGATAACAATATTATAAAGTGGCCTGGCCCAAAATCGGGAAAAAAATTTGAACCACCCTAATGATTACTAGTGAAAACCGCATTTCTTCGCAATATATAATTTGAGTGTGCACAAGCATGAAATAATGGTATTCTTATTAATAAAGTTCAGTTATGGCATTTTTGTTATTCCTTTCTCATATTAATCATAATTGTCTGGTGCAATGGAATGCGCAGAATAATTTTGGAGGTTTACGTATGGCATTTAGGTATACCAGGAAAATGTGTGTGTGTTTCTTTCTAAATGCAAAGTATGCAAGAAACGAATGGAGGAAAAATGAAAGTTTAGAAGTATTTCTGAGAGATTGGAATTTAATACAACTGAAACTGAACATGAATCAAAAGGGGTCCTTTAGCGCCCCTCCATTAATCGCCCTGATTTTACTGACCATCTGTCACAACACCTATTTTGAGGAAAAGTTTTATGATTGTTAGCCTGTATCTGTATCGTTTTTATTAGAAATTTTAAATGGGCTGGTTAACTTCCGACGATCAGAGCGAGCTTAATGTTAATAAAATGAATGCTAATACCAGCAGATAAACTCCAGTCAGGGGTGCCCAAAAGCGGTGGCAAATCAATCAGTTCTTATCAAAAAACAATCTGTTAAAAACTCTCTGCGCTAAATCGTCCAATTTGTATATTTGCTACAGAATTAAGTTTATCAGAATTAAGTTTACTAAATGACTGATGTAACTTAAATTATAAATGAAAGATAGGAATTTAGGAATATGCCGATTGTATTAGGTAAATTGTATTGAAAGTGCCAAAAGTGTTTCAAAAAGTAGTGTTGCATGCCAAATTGAAACGAAACCAGTATGACTACCTGTAAATATACGAAGCTGTAAGTAATCGAAGGTGTTATTGTGGACGCTTGTCTCAGAGGTACCAGAAGCGGCGTAGTTATTTGGTAGGTTTTTCTTATGTTTTACTATAAATCTTTAAATATATAAATACTTATATATATAAATCTTTTTTACTATAAATCAACACATTGAACAAATACTTGAAAGGTATATAACCGGCCATTTGTATTAGCCGCACCAGAGGAAGCGTGGCTAATCACATGATTTTTCCAAATTCTGCTTAAAGTTATAAATCAATAATATAGACAATAATATAAATTACTGCAGTTTGTGTATAAAGAGGCGACAAAAGAGGTGGGTCGATATAGTCTATTCAAAATTCCCGACTACAATCTGGTTTTAAGAAGCTTCAAGAAGACGGTGTTATCGTGTATTATCACTAGTTAACGTTTTCTAATTGTTAACATGGACACAAATTGTGTGTTTAAAGCGTTTAATTCGTCAATAATTTTTTAATTTTGTTTAGACATTTTGTACCTTTTATTGAACCAGAGCATTGCGGCCTTCTCGCCCCTATAGCATTAATCAACACCCAATTATCTATGCAAAATAGTCGGTTAGTCAACTGCAAGGAATGTGACCACTGTAGTAATCCCTATCCAAGAAAATGTACGTTTAATGCCTGTACCTACAAACGATTAGAGGATCATATATACGTGCAAATTTTGTCCTGATTGGAAAATCTTTTCTGCCATAACCTAAGGATATTACATAGATAATTTGAATTTCACTATATCGTAGTTGATATATCCAGCTGACGCGTAGTTGATCTGAATTAACTGATGTTATTGTACCATTATAGGGATTATTGTGAAAGACCTACCGATAGTCGTCTATATGAGTTGTTTAAACTTGAATGAAAATCTTAAGCCAAAATTCCTCGCTTCCTAGGGATATGTGATATGTTGGGAAGCTTCTCACATTCAGCGAGCTTACATGTATTTTATTTTTAGATTCGCTCAACGAGACTTGCAGTTTAACGACATTTCCGAACTTAAGTTTGAGTATCACTTAGTGAGCTCGTCGATTGATCGACTACTCGAAGTGAGCGTTAAATACATCGAGATGACCGCCGATAAAATAACGGCGGTTTGTTGCATCGGGATTCGAACCAATGATTACTCATTTGTAATAGTCGTGTATTCTAACCAACTTGTCGCCACCAGTCACAACATCTTATGGGCCATAAATTACTTCACATGCCAATAGTTACTAGTCTTGCATGAGATTGGCTTATTACTAGCTGTTATCTAAACGTAGACGAATGGGGCTATGTAGCCTGAACACGACTTACTAAATGGCCCAAAATAAAAATTTCACTGCTAATAACTGACGATAAATATGCTGACTTTTGCATCATATGAATTTTCAAATTTCGCGGGCTACGTACATTCGACTTTCGATTATTATTTTTTTATGTTGGTACACTCAAAGATATATTGACGGTTTTATCCATATAGCATTTTTAGTTTGTTTGTGAGAAGCAAAAACAAGACAAGTGTTTTGCGTGTTCGGCGATTTTCTGCCATCGAAAAATTGGATTAAAGAAGTTGCACCAAATTTTGTGTAAAAAATGGAAGTAAGTGCTCAAAAGTACTTGAGATGTTGAGAGAGGCATACAATGAGAATACTCTGAGTCAGAAAAAATGTTTACAAGTGGTACAATCTTTTCACAGAAGGTGGGGAAGATGTGAATGACGACGCTCGCTCTGGACGCCCCAGCACATTAACAACCCCACGAAAATGTTGAGAGAGTGAAGAAAATTGTTATGCAGAATCGTCGAATCACAATTAGAGAAGTTGCTGAGGATGTCGGCATATCGTTTGGCTCATGCCATGCAACCTTTTCGGAAATTTTGGACATGAAGGGTGTGGCAGCAAAGTTTGGTCCAAAATTGCTGAATTTTGACCAAAAATAATGTCGCATGAGCATCGCTCAGGAATTGTTGAACGACGTCAACGATGATCCAGATGTGCTTAAAAGAGTCTTAACTGGTGACGAATCATGGGTGTATGGTTATGACATCGAAACCAAAGCCCAATAGAAGAGTCCAGGAGAGCCAAGACCATAAAAGACACGCCAAGTTCGATTAAATGTCAAAGTGTTGCTCACTGTTTTCTTCGATTACAATGGCGTAGTGCGTCAGGAGTTCCTACCACTAGATCGTACGGTAAATAAGGAGTATTACCTTGAAGTTATGCGCCGTTTGCATAAAGCAATACGAAAAAACGCCCGGAATTGTGGAAAAAATTCCTTGCTTGATAATGAACCTGCTCACTCATCTTTGCTTGTGAGAGATTATTTGGCCAAAAACAATACCGTTATCATGCCTCAGCCACCGTATTTACCAGACTTGGCCCTCTGCGACTTTTTCCTGTTCCCAAGATTGAAGAGACCCATGAAAGGACAGCGACGATTGAAGAGATAAAAACGGAATCGCTGAGAGAGCTCAAGGACATACCAAAAAATGCATATCAGAACTGCTTCGAGGATTGGGAAAAAATGCCCAAGTGTATTATATCTGAGGGGGACTACTTTGAAGGAGATAAAATAGAAATTAATGAATAAATAAATATTTTTTGAGAAAAATGAAAATTCACGTTATGTTTTTAACACACCTCGTATGGGAAACAACTGAATATAATATTATTTAGTGACGTTTTATTAAAAACTCCACTTCGCTCAGTTTCGCTCAACGTCTTGAATGCAACTTTGCCTCGAATTTAGAATGCCCAAAGTCTTGAAATTAATATTAGGTGCACGAATGTCTAAAGATTTACGATCCAATTCATAGTAATTACGAAGCCCGTGCAGAAATTTCGGCCATTTGACTTGACTTACACAACGTCCCTTTGGGTTGGTGCGAATGGTTCCACATCTTAAGAAGTTTCTTATAGCTGTCGTGTCTACAAGCTAGTCAGATTAAATGTTTCTTTTTTAGGGGTTTTTTTTTTACTTTTTCGGTGAAACTCCATTTAAAAATGTTTTTCACCAAACAGCACTATGTTTTTGTTTCGCAAGAAAGCTTTTCTTAAGCGGAAATGCCACCTTTTTTGTTGGTTTTCAACTCTGAAATCGGAATAAACTACTTTTTACATCACAATATGTTCGATAATATGCATGTTTGTAAACTTGTTAAATGAAATTGTAATACAAAAAAGTACAATTTTTCAATGTTTTGTTATCGTACATATTGTGGCGTAAAAATATTTGTAAAAATATGGTTTCTAACAACAAAAATAGTTAACAACGGCACTAAACTTTTTCACGAGGAAACAATGTCCAGTGAAATTTTTTCACCGTGAAAAGAACATAGCACACAAAACTGTTTATGATGTGCAACCAAACCAAACAAGGACCAACACAACATTAGGCAAGATATAGCCAAACATTAAGCAATACAGGGGTAAAATATGTAATAACTGGAACAATTAATAATAGCTCTTCCAAATATATAAGAAAATAATTAGGATTCCAAAGAAATTGTTTTAAATTGTCCGATAATCGGTTATAAACAAAGAAAAAAGTACATCTTGTTCGTTGTTATGATTTGGTACTTATTTTAAAAATTTTAAAAAGAGCTAACAAGTGCAAGCTCATAGGTTAATGGAATACGAATAAAATTGTAATAATTTCATTAGAAGTAAAATAGCAAAGAAATGCTAAATATTTTACAAATATTTGGAAACTTTTGCTGTGAGCTAAAACTTTTGTCTTTTTTAAGGTGGCATCAATCAATATTTAAAAAAATGCTACTACGTTTGAATTAGTAAAAGACACTCCTTTGGAGCTGAAAATAATTCTTTATTGTATTTCCAAGAATTGAACGCATTTGCATTTTTAACGATTTCATTATTCAAGAAAACGTTTCGTAAGTGTTCCTTGCTATTGCCTTGAATTGCTATTGCAATTTCACGAAATTTCAAGGGATTAAAGATAGAAATGTGATGTCGCATTAATGAAGTACGATAATATAAACAACGATGCTGATAAAATATTTTTTTAGTTACATGATTGTGACAATTTTCATCGCAAAGAACACATAAAAAACAAAATAAGCTAAAAAGCAGAAAAGGTATTTCAGTCAGGTAACTTATAAATTCCCTCAACCTTGATTTTCTTTCCAAAAAACTGATAATTTATACCCTCACCTATAAGGATGAGAGTCAGGTCAACTGATTTACATATAACTTCATCCAACGTCGTCTTGTGTTGCTGCAAAAAATGCTTCAAATTAATGCGAAATAGTAACGTTCCGAAGTGCTGTGGCATATTAAGGTGTGGTAATGCAATCTATTACTTCGAACAAAGGAGATCAATAAAACTCCAGATAATTGTAATCAACTGTAATTGAAATTTCTTGTATATAAATAACAGCCTGTGGCTGACAATGTCAATTTCTTCCTATTGTCAATTGTCAATATAACTAATGTTGTAAAAAGTGCTAAAATACTAATATGATCATATGTCCTAAATGGATGGGCTGAATGGATGGATGAGATTCTAAGGAATTTGAGAAAAATATTAAAAAAAAATGCTTAAAGTAGAAACCTGTACATCACACTGGAACCGAGCGTTCAATTGTTAAAATAAATTAACTTACTTCCTTTAAAGTCTAACAAACAAATCATTTAAATAAACAGTCGTGTTCATAATTCTTGAAAATGTGGTAGTTAAAATAACTAAAATTTTTACCTTTGGCAGAAGGTTTCATCATACGATTTTCATAAGCTTAAATAAAAGCTTACTAAACTATTAGGAAAAAAGTTATCTAATCGGGAAAAGAACTTTGAATTCGATAAACAGATGCTTGCTTGCAAATTATACACGTATTTGTATTTAAGTGCCTTTATTATAGTAGGGTACAAAAACCAAAAACTGTCTCCGAGGAGCAAAATTAAATTTTAGGATTGGATATTCCATTAACTGTTTATATATATATACGCGATTTAATGACTCTTCAATACAACGATTTATTCGTGGATAAACGATGATCATGGCTGGCTAGCTGGTGAATACAGTACATGTTTTGCCAAATAATTGCTGGAGATTCGAAATGGGATATATAGGATTTACATATTCTGGTACTGCCCATACAAAGGGGCCAATTTTCTAAAATTCAATTTTCCGCTTGTAAGTGCTAATTCGTAGACTGTAGCAGCCTAAATTTCTATCCATTATATTACTCGATAACGCTTGCTGAATTTGAAGAAATCGACCGATTAGCCATGCCCTCGTGTTACTTCCCACATAAATGATCCTATTAACCGATATATTCTGCTCTTCATACCTTTTATTTAGCTGCCCTAAATTTTAATAAAATTTAGAGTGCTTTGTTTTTTGTGGTACCTCCCATACAAATTGTCCGATTAATCGATATTTAACTTTTCGTTTTAATCCCTAATTCGTAGACTGCAATTATTTGAATTGTTGTCAATCGCATGGTGTTATAACGTTCGGTGAAATTTTTAAAAACTTGACTCAGAAACCGTGCTCTTTCTGATATCTATCATATAAATTATAATACTTTTCCCATATGTTTCTATACGCATAGCTTACAGTCAATTGTATTAAATTTAGTATAATTTAGTATACGTTAAGCATTTAATAAACCTTAATAAAAATCAACTGTATTATCACACAGGCAAGTTAGCCTATTTAACAAAAACTAGTGGTTCATTTATAATTTTTTTACAGATGACTTCAGAAAGCCATTTCAAATCTTCTTCCGACACCCCTGATACTTTTGCATCGACACAAATGGGCGCTGAGTGAAAGTATTTATAAGTCAGTTTAACTGGCTGAATGTTCTATACTGATTGCACAACATTATTATATCATACGCTCCAGTTTGCATTCGTAGGCTCCATTATATCAATCTTAATATTTTGTAGAGCACAGCGTAACTTGTGGATCTGCGAAAAATTTTTCGAACTTCCGTAAATATGTGATATGTTAAACATTTCATATTTTTGTTTTTATTTCTAAATTACAAATTGTACAAATTGTTCGATTCAGAGCATCCAATCGCGGTTTAAGAGACATGTTTATACGTAATAATTCCACATTAGAAATATTAGAAAATAAAGCCCACGGCAACAACAGTAAAATATTTTACTAAAAACAAAATAGTCACCCGACATCGTGTTTAATTGCATAAGAATTAAATCAGGTCAGTAAACAGATTTGTCATTGAGCAATTCTGTGACTAAAACATCTGTAAACACCACTAAATACGGAGCTATCGTTTAGTGATAAGATAACTCAAGCTAAATATTAATCACACTTCCAATAGCGGTATGCATGTTTCACCAGGTGCCAGTCTATCTTGAAGATGAAGATTGTGTAAGGGTGTTTTTAAGATATACATATTCTATAGATATGTGGCTAATAGTTATTTTTGCAATCCCATTTTCGATAGTAATACATGTATTATATGTATTATATTATTATATGTATTATATGTAAGCACTTGAGGCTTAATGTAATTTATAGTCAAGTTAATGTGAGGAAATGGCCAAGGGAATCAGTTATTTGTTAATTTTAAAAATATTTCACTACAACCGAAGTCTAAGCAGACAAACTCTAAAATTTCTTTGCATAACAAACTCTCGGATACTTGACAGCAATAAAGAATTATCCAAAAAGAGTAAAGTAACCGTTTTTCGGAACCAGAAGCGGTCCAATTTAGACCGTGAATTTAACCTATGCCTAATGAAAATGTGATTTTACGATGAAAGCCTGATAAATTGGATCAATTCAATTAGAAAATTGATAAAAATCGTTCAATATTTATATCACTATTCCGATATCTGTGGAATTTCTTTAAAATAACTTTGATTCTAAAATAACCCAAGGCACCATTTTATAATGAAACATTTGTAGATCAAATCTTTGATTTGAGAAGTACTTCACTTTTTTCCTTGAAAGTTTTAAATAAGTTAATTAGTTTATGCATAGTTGGCTCCATATTGTTTACAACATTAAGGAAGAAAGCCAAAGCAAAAGTACAACTAAAATACATTTTTCAAAAACATATTTTGTTTAATATCCTGCCCGAATTAATAAAGACGATGGTTTGTACATTTGGAGTGGATAAAAAAAGACACTCACAATCTTTTGCTTTATATAGCATATTTAAAAAACTATGTACTCATTGTTAAGTATAACACAAGTTGTTCACCAGTTCGTCTTGTAATCACCGATCTCTTTGCTTACCAAATCTTAATCAACAAGTCAAGCGTATAAGCCTACCTAAATGAAACATAAGCGTACATAAACATAAAGGTGACCTAAATTATGCATAAGCGTAATAAGTGTAATTAAGTATGTTAACTTATACAACACTCATAATGTTTGAAGACTTAACTTTTGATCGCATTTCTTTTCGCATAAGGCGTAGTAAAAGAAATCCATTATTTTTCTCACGTCTCTCGCGTTATATTATTGTTATAGAGTTATATTATACATTAGGCGTTTGGAGGATAACATTTCGTGCTCAAAAAAAACCCCTCAGTTCTGAAATTGTACATCAGTTCGAAATAGGCCATATTTTACACTTTTTCTTCAATGAAGGCGAAAACGCTAGCCAGGCGGGTGAAAATGCGAATACTGCTTTTGGTCCTGCTATAATAACATTCAATTATGTGCAATTTTGTCATCGTCAGTTCCGTTCAGGTGATTTTTACGTTAAAAATGCACCACGCCCACCAGACAATCGTCAAGTCCGATGATTATGTAAGCGCTGTTTAGCACAGGGGTTAACAACTGAAAAAAATCGTTTGGAACCACTTGAATAAGGCTGGATACAAAAAGAAGCTCGATATATGGATGGAATACAACATGAAAAAAAAAATATTGGACCGAATTTCCATCTGCAAATCGATGCTAAATCACAACAAAATCGGCCCACTTCTGAAGTGGATGGTAACTGATGGAAGCGGGTCACCCATGACAATGCTCAGTATGGTGTTGCTGTGTGTTTGATGGGATTGACGCAGAATATATTCTCCTATGAGCGAACTCTTAATTCGGACCTCCACTGTCAACAATTGAACCACAATCATCCAGAAGAGGTCTGATTTGGCCAATAAGAAAGGATTTATGTTCCATTAGGACAACGACAGGCCACGTAAATATACAGCATCCACTTTATCGCAGCAAGTGATTACCACATATTTCCGTCTAGAGCGAGCGATTTTGCTGATGAAGAGAGGAGCTTGCAAAATCTGAAAAAATATTGAATCGGTTAACCATGCAAATGGCCGATTACACACATTGCGTTACGTTTATATCTTTTGTTTTGTTACACTAAATTTGATAACATTTGGTGCTCATTGATTGTTTGTCATATTAGGGCCTCAGGTGAAAACAGAGCGCAATGGCATAGTCCTTCTGTTATCTCCCATACAAATTGAGCTATTTTGTGAAATTCAATCTTTCCTCTATGATTAGGAAGTAATAGCCTGCAATAGCCTTGATTTTTGTTCATTATATCGATTTATAATGAGTGCTTGATTAAATCCGAGAAAAATCGGCCGAATGGCCATTAGATAGCATTAACACTACGATCGACGCAGTGGCCTAGTAGGCTGCTCATCTTAAATAATGTTATTCTAAAAACACGAGAGAAAATATAGAAACCTAATCCTTAAGTACGAAAAATGACTTTTGGATAAGGAAACGGAATGTCTCGACTATTTACCTCTATCCGATTGGCGAATGTCCCCATCAATATAAGGCTGATATTGCAAATTCATTCATTCGTTACGTCTCTTCTTGTCACACATCACGTGACAATTTTGTCTACTTTTATACTAAGCGATGGTGACAGTTTTGTTCAATTTAAAATTAAAAAAAGAAAAATATTTTTGCTGCACCTACGCCTAAGAGGAATGGGCACTTCCTATTGTACAAATCAACCTCGAAGTGTTTGTTATGATGGTACCATTTTCCTGCCGTCTAATTTTCTACCATCTATATGTAGAAGTACGAATAAAAATCCGTTCTTATACTGTTCCGTTCTTAATCCGTTCTTTAAGAATTCTAGCACGCCTTTTATGAGAGGATTCTGTACGCCAGTGCTCATGATTCTAATTGTAACCGTTTGGTCTGGGCGATTATCAATAAATCAATATCGCAACTGTTTTGTTTATTTTGATGTTGGGTGGAAGAAAGGCTGAGTAGACATTTACTATTTTTGAATATCACGATTTTTTAGTGCATGTGTGTTTGTATGAATGTAATATATTATTTTGGGGAATAGTTAATCGTATAATCATTTGATAAGTGACCATGTCTAAAAACTTCAAATACTTGGGCTTAATTACCAAATTTTTTTTATATTGTTATCAGAATTCGGAAAGATCGGCGCATAATACACTTGCAGTCAAATCAT
The DNA here is from genome assembly GCA_019455685.1 of Philornis downsi. Taxonomy (NCBI): domain Eukaryota; kingdom Metazoa; phylum Arthropoda; class Insecta; order Diptera; family Muscidae; genus Philornis; species Philornis downsi. The sequence goes on from JAHXMU010000751.1 coordinate 1,626,140, forward strand.
TTGAAACATTCCCTCTGCAGCAATTTTATGGATACCTTGATGAAAGTGATCCTACAAGTGTTAGGAACCTGGATTACGATAAGAAATTTATACCATAAATTCCCTTGCACGGCATGAGTGGGATATGACATAACTTCTCACATTCAGTGAGCTTACATACATTCTATTTTTAGATTCACTCAGGTTGCGTTAAGTTTCACGACGAAAATGAACGTCACAGTTTGAGGAACATTTACCAGACTTTTTCGATTATTCGACTACTCGAAGGGTTTGTTAGATACATCGTAGGTGGCTGTATCGGAGATTAAGTTCGCGATCATGCAAACGATAGTATGTGGTAAAAATATTTGAGGTTTTAAGCGCTACCAATTGAGTGCGCTATAACGGCAACATAAACATTCTATGTCTCCAATTGTTATAGCAACATGGAATGATGGAGACAGTATGTAGTGTAATAATCATAATGATTTTAGTAATGAATAGACACTGCTTGTTCTTAGTCATAGTGAAGGGAATGGATAAATATTTGCGACAATATTCAATATTTTACGTTGAAGAAGTTTGCCATCCCTGATCCTCTTTGGCTTATAATGCTCGGCCGAATTTTTGACCACCTCCCACCTACTAATTTTGTTACGTACTATTCTTTATTTTCTTATTATATTATTATTCTTAGAAAAACACCGAATTTCGCAAAATAAAGTGTGTGAGTTTATTCGACATTGAGAAATTTAGATTTGTGAGCAGATGAGTTCCTGATTTTCAAATATTATCCAAATATTATTCATGCTAAAGCGCAAAATATTCTAGTTCCATATAGAATTTTAGTTGTGCAAAACATGTTGAGGAGCATGTTGGATGCTCAAGTCCCATATGGATATCGCCATTGAAGCCTCAGAGCTATTTTGAAGAAATTCCCTTCCCAGATCAATATTAATTCCCATCTGCTTAAACAGACAACAAACTATGCTGTTTTTTGCAACTATTTTTCTCGAGAAATGAAAAAAGAGCTTCTGATGAATGTTTCAAAATTGAAATAAAACGAGATTGACTCGTATGCTGCCATCACCATGGTGTGGGTTTGCCAGTGCTTTCATCAATTTCCGTTTATAGCGATAT
>JAHXMU010000751.1:1640037-1716090 GCA_019455685.1 Philornis downsi
CATTCACCCATTCAAAATGTTAATGCGTATAGGCGGTACCTCAATTAGTTTATCTATCCTTTGCCTAATATTACATATGCAAATTTTATGATTAGTAGTAACTTGCCGTTAGATTTTTATGACAAACTGTTATTTACTTTGGCCGATGTAATGCATTTTTTGGAACGGGCGTGGCATCGCCCACTTTTTGGTCGAATGTATTTCTTTCGCTATCTACCATGCGTGCCAAATCGCGTCTGACGTGACACGCCCCTTTTCTCAGTCTTAACCAAACGTAACAATTTTGCGATTGATTGTAACATACTTTTCAATTTGTATGACGATCAGTTGGTCGGTTTTGGTTACCATAGGAGAATTTTAAAAAGGAGTCGCCCGCTTTTTGTCCGGACGTTCTTCTTTATGCATCTGTAGCATATTCGAGGTGTGTTCAAAAAATAAGGTGAATTTTCAAATTTCGCGGAATTTTTGGGCATGAAGCGTGTGTTCGCGAAGTTCGTTCCAAAATTGCTGATTGCGAATTTGCTGATTTTGACCAAAAACAACGTCGCATAAACATCGCCCAGGAATGGTTGAATGACGTCAACGATAGCCCAGACTTGCTTAAAAGGGTCATAACTGGTCACGAATCATGGGTGTGGGGCTATGACATTGAAACTGAAGCCCAATCATCCCAATAGAAGAGTCCAGGAGAGCCAAGACCAAAAAAAACACACCAAGTTCGATCAAATGTCAAGATTTTGCCTACTGTTTTCTTCGATTACCACGGCGCAGTGCATCAGGAGTTCTTACCACAATGTCGTACGGTAAATAAGGAGTATTACCTTGAAGCGCTGTTAAAAATAAGCCCGGAATTGTGGAAAAAAAATCACGGCTTTTGCATAATGATAATGCACCTGCTCACTCATTTTTGCTTGTGAGAGATTATTTGGCCAAAACAACACCGTTATCATGCCTCAGCCGCCGTATTCACCAGATTTGGCCCCCTGTGTCTTTTTGCTGTTCCCAAGATTGTTCTTCTGTTCTTCTTTAATCCACTTGTCTTTTTTATGCCTCTAACAAATAAACTAAACATGCCACGAGTGTATGGATATTTTCGAGACGAGTGTACCAACATAAAAAAAGATAATAATCGAAAATCGAATGTACGTAGCCCGCGAAATTTGAAAATTCACCATATTTTTTGAACACACCTCGTATGTCAAATTGCATGGTGTACAACCGTTCAAAACGTTGAGGGGCAGTGGCACGTCCCTTTTTCCAATCTTAACTTAATATAGCCTATGACAATTTCTATATTGATAATAATATACTGTCAAATTTTTATAACGATAGGTTGGTTACTTTGGCCACCACAACCGAACTTGAAAAGAGGGCGGGGCATCGCCCCTGTGAAAATTTCGTGACGATCGGTCCATTAGTTGGGATGGCTATTCGGAACAAAGCCACAAATACATATACAAACATAAAAACATTTTAAACAATTTTTTATATTTACATAGATTTAAAAGGGTAAAATGTTTTAAAGGGTAGTACATACGATAGATTGTGACATACATATGTCAAAGAAATTGTAAGAAATACAGGCAGTGATTCGCTGTTGAATTTTATAATTTGTGTGAACAAGGAAAAAATCAAATATCAGATTCAAAGCTGTTGTCTAAAGTGAAAAAAAAAAATTCATTCTAAGCCGACATTGTTTCTACCACTATTGGAAGAGTTACTATTTTTAAATCAAGTTATATGGTGAATATGTAAAGGAACTAAATTATATTCAAATGGTGTATTGCAGAGACTCAAAAAATAAATTCAATCAATTTTTATTGTGATATGTGACAGCAATATTGAAATATGAGGAGAGGGAATAGTGCTTAGGTGCCAATAATTATCGTTAAGAACAATTGATTAAAGGGAACGATAATTCGCATTTAAAATCGTACTTAACCATTACGCTTTTACAAAGTATTGTTTGTGTTCACAGAGTCCACGTTAATGATAACTCTTAATAGCTTACGGAAGAAGATGGACCTGTCAGAAAGTCCGAAAAGCGTCATCCTTGTGGCTGCATTAACTGCTACCTCAACCAAATACTGTATTTGTATTTGTATACTGTATTTTACTCACACTGTTAATTTAGTGTATGTTTTCCCATACATCACCAAGAATAATCATTTTTTATTTGTTTAAGCTATCATTTTACTGCTCACAATAATTTCCTCAAAATGCCTGTTGAAAGAAAAGTTCGATACACCTGAGTCGCAGCGAACTGAATTAATACAGAAAGTATTCTTTTTTTGTAAAATTACAAAACAACGCACCTTAGTAGGATCCATTAGTTTAATGTTTTAAAAATAATTTAATTCACCATTTCATTTTTTTTACTTTCAGCACCACATAAATGTAAGTATTGAACGTGAATTACCATCATACGATTATTGATGAGGGAAATCCAAACTTTGCCTCATCGGAAGCAAAATAACTACATCCAAATAAAATATTCAAATTTACTTAAAAAATCACAACGAAGTTAACAAGTTGAGAACAAACGAAAGAAGTGTCGGATATGAGAGATTATACAATATCCCATAATTTTATATCTGAAGAATGAGAAAAGTTCTTGCATGAGGACCATATCATAAAAATTGTGGCGCGTCCCAGATGGATCGTGATAAATCGCTAAATTTTTATCAATGAATGCTGTCAGTTAAAGCACAATAAAGCAATCAAACTCACTAGTCTTAATTATTACAACTTTTAATTATAATATCGTATTACCTTTCGCTCTGATATTATATAGAAACGATTGATGTTTGCCAAATCGGCTAATCTGTAGAAAGCATGCTCTAAGGGTTGCGGCAATGCAGACCATTTGCATTCAAAACCCATGAAAAACATAAATGATTTTTTACATTTAAACAAGTCTTTTTTTCTTCTTCTTAGGTGGTAACTTGAATAGACATCCTTATCTATTATATGCCGCCCGTAGAATATAATTTCAAGCGCCTCGATCTTCTGCGCTTCTCCTCCAATTCGTCAAACCAAGTTCTTGGTCCTTCCAATGGAGTTTTGGTCGCCCTCTTTTGCGCCGTCCATCGAGTTCGCTGTCGAAAACTTTCTGTGCCGGAGATTTGGGTCCATCTGTATAACATGACCCGGCCAACGCAATCGATACCGATACTCTCCGTTAACGGTGATAGGTCCATATATTTTCCGGACTATTTTCCTTTCGAAAACTGCCAATACTGATTCGTCCTCTTGCGCCATAACCCAGGACTCTTTATCGAGAGAGGACTTTGTCATTGAATCACTTGCTTAGCCTATAGTAACATCTGTTAGTAAGCAATCTTCCCCTTATCTCCATGCTGACATCAAAATTATTGTTGTCAACGTTCACACAAAGTCCCAAACGAGTAGACTCTTTGTTCGTTAAAACCAATAACATTCTTTTGTCCTCGTTTACCACCAGACCCATTTTCGCTGCTTCCTTCTCTATGCATGAGAAAGCTGCAGTAACACCTCGCAGTTTTCGGCCAATAATGTCTATGTCATCTGCACATGCGAATAACACATGGCTTTTATTAAAGATGGTACCAGTCATGTTAACTGCACTTTCTTCATAATCATCTCCAACAGTATGTTGATCCTCGTTTGATGTAAAGAGGCTCGCTTAAATCTTTTGTTTATTTTTACTGATGAGCGTCATCCTACAAAGACGTATAAGCTTCTTAGGAATTCCAAACTCTGACATAGCCTCATACAATGTTCGCTGCATCGGGTTATCGATAGATAGTTCTTCTCCTGAATTTGCCGTAGTGTGAATATCTGGTCAGTTGTTGATTTACAAGGTCTAAAGCCACACTGATAAGGTCCAATCAGGTCAGTTAGAATCGGCTTTAGTGTTTCACATATCGCACTCAACAGGACCTTATAAGCAATGGGTAAAAGACTGATACTGCGATAGTATTTACAAACACTTGGATCGCCTTTTTAAACACAGGACACTACACTCAAATTCCAATCATCGGGCATGTTTTCTTCGAGCCAAATTGTATTTACGAGCTGATGTAGGCGGTTTATCAGCTCATCGCCACCAATTTTAAACAAGTCTGTTGGCAGGCCATCAGCGCCCGCAGCTTTCTTGTTCTTAAGCCGCAATAATGCTGTTCTGACCTCTGTTTGGCTCGGAGCTAGGCTATTTATGCCATCGTCGATAAATGGGGTGATTTCCTCACTCGTCCTGCCATCCGGAACTAAGAGCTTATAAAATTGCTCTTTCCATAGTTGCAGCACATTCTGCGTATCTGTGACCAGATTTCCCCGCTGTCCTTACAGGAGGGGAACCCTGTTCCATACCCTGTACTTCTTATCTTTTGGAAGAATTTTCGGGCTTCAACTCTATCCCTGTACCTTTCTATTTCCTCACTCTCACGCTCTTTCCACAACCGCTTCTTCCGCCTAAAGAGTTGGTGTGCCTCTCTTCTCTTCTCCCTGTAGCGTTCCCTAACTGCACGCGTTACAATTGGCTGCAACGTTGCCCTGTATGCAGCATCCTTTTCCTCTGACACTACGCGACATTCTTCATAGTACCAGGACCTGTCTGAGCGCGGTTTCTGATACCCAAGTATGGTTCTTGTAGCAGTTGCCGTAAAATGCGCAATGTGTTGCCATTGTGCGTCAGCAACATCGGGCTTTTAATTGTAGTAGTGGAGAGAGTTTGGTGGAGTAGGCTGTGGCTATCTCAGAGGTATGCAGCCTACCGACGTCAAGCTTCCTTTGTGCCCGGTTACGAACATTTTGCGAACATTTCAAGGCTTGCTTGTTTTGAAAAACAAAAATGTAAAATGTGATTGCAATGTGTCATTCTAACTGTCCGACACTTTATTGCACTTAACTAATGTGCTGAGTTCCTAAATATAACACTTTAGTATTGGAAGAGTTATTCCATTCCTTGCTAGGCATCTACATGTTATTCAACCCACGTAATGTACTTGCACATGAACATGGTATCTTGTCAAGGCAGAAATGATGCAACACAACAGAGACTACTGTTCGGTTTGAAGATAGTGTGGCAGTGGCAACGTAATCAACTTAGATATGAATACCACAATAGCAAATACAATTACTTTTCCATTACCGACATGACAATTGTTGACGATTTATCGTCTCAATTATTCACTTTAGAATCATTCTATAGAATAGTTCTTCGCCTTATTTTCTTACAGGACATTGTGGCAAACCACAAGAATTGCGCAGCAGCTTATGAGTATAGAACAATAAGTGCGTTCTATTTGGGATTACAAAAGTCGTAACTTTTTCAAAGTGACACAATTTCTCATGTGTGTTGCCTAATAAAAAGTGTGAGGAGTACAAGAAGGTGCGTAGTATATCTCTGAGTTAAAGCGCAATAAAAGAAGAAAATTTTGAGGTTTTCCCCTTAGAAATTATAGAGAAACCAATGTGTTTTTGGTGAATGAACTAATTTGTATTCGTGATACCCTAAGGAGTGTGGCACCACGGTCCGTTGTCACTCGCAAAAACCAAATGCCTGAAGCGAGCTACATTATCCTCAATTTAGGGAAGGATACGAATATTTTAATATGTGGTTTAACTTACGTAATTTGTATTGGAGCAACTGCAGCGTACTGCAGTGTACGAATTAGGTTTTAGAGTAGAAAATCAAATTACAATAAATTGGCCAATTTATATGGAAGTTACCAGAAAAGTGGCGAAACACCCCCATTCTCATTTTCAAAATTTCGTTTAGCAAATGGGACTGAATTTGTCACAAGTTTTTGAAAGATATGTATCTAGTAATATATGAGTTAAAGACATTAAATACATTGTTAGCTACTTCACGCACCTGTAGTAACAATGCGGCTAATGATAGCTCGCTCATTTTTTGACAAGCGTCAGCTTGTTATGTTGTTACGTACCCATGTGGGCTAGCGTTAGCCTGTTATGTTGTTTACAAACCTAAGGAGGTACAACATTTACGTGTGAACAAAAGGTTGGTGTATCAGAACATTACTCGTTAACATGAAATTGGTAGCATCAAAAATTGCACGAAAGGTTCGAAATATAAAAGCCAGAATTCAACGCTGCTTATCCTGTTCAGAAAGTTATGAACCACATTTAGCTGAAATATACGTGGTTCTTTCACCGCTTACTCCTGTGTGCCACATTTTTACCATATCAAATGATATATACATTAATTTCTTCGAGTGAAGATATGCTCGTAAACAAAGCATAGAAGTGGTACCTGTTGGGATCGGAAGCTACAAATTTAACATGAGTTTTTACGCTGGCATTTCATTAGTTCTGAAGCAATGGCCGCAAATATTAAAGATCTTATTTTATTATCAAGATCCAGTTTACTACAAAATATCTTCAATATTATAAGCATTATTTTGCCATCTGTAGAGGTTGTTCTACACTATTTATGCGTAATTGGAAATTATTCGTACCTAAATAATCAAAAATTTGCGGAGGTAATAAAAAATTAATGTGATTTCTTTTTTTTTTCTAAATGTTGATATAATTCGTATTCACGAATTTCGCGATGATAGAGATAATTAAACGAAATACATGGGGACTGTGTACTTTTTATCGCATGAACTGATATGGAATTTGGCGGCTACTAAATCTAAGGCAACCATTATTTTCTGATTAATACATTGAAGAAATGATGTCCTGGCCTTTCTTCTCTACTGCTTCAAAACGGAACAAACCATATGGGGCTTAAAATGTAAAACGATAATACTTACCTTTCAGCCTATTCGTAACCAAACGCAAATAAAATAAATAAATAATAAAATATAAATACAAATAATAAAATAAAAAAATAATAAAATATAAATATAAATACATATATATATATATATATATATATATATATATATGTAAATATATAAATAAATAAATAAATTAAATATGTTATCTATCCAATTTCCACATTCCACAGCAAAAAAATTCAGATTATAAGAAATTTTAAATCTCTTTTCTTCAACATCTAAAAGTCCCCCATTTCACATATACATATAATTTCTGTTGTAATACATAAGTGGGTTTTATAGAGGGTGTCCTTCGGAAAGATATACTACTCTGTTTGTAATGAACGCAAAGGTGACTGATGAAGAATTTGAGGTTTTCCATTGTCCAGAACCGACTGTTCTGCTTATTCACATATCCATTCAAATGAAAATGTGCCTCGTCTCTCATTATGATTTTTTTTTGAAAATCGGTTGTCGGGTTGTCATGGGCGAGCTGTAATATCCTATTGGCATATGTACGGCGGCGTAAATGGTCTTGTGGAAGAAGCTCTTGTGTCAACTGAATCTTAAATGGAAACACATACAAATACTTGTGCAAAATTGTGGCCAAAGTTGTTTTTTGAAGACCAGGCTCCTGAGCACGGCGTCGAATTGAAGTTGATGGACTGTTTTGAACAATTTCTTGAGCAGCAGTAATGTTTTCAGCCGTTCTTGCAGTACATTGTGATTCATGCTTGGCCCTATCAGCTACAAACCCTCTGTCTTCGATCGATGATTGATTTTGATAAAATGTTTTAACGATTAAAACACGTTGGTTTATCACATATTTTTCCATAATAAATTTGCCACGTCTCTACTTCACGACTCCGAATATGAACTGTCAAGACTAATGTTTACCAAAATAGCGACAAAACAAAGTAGTATACCTCCCCGACGGACACCCTGTGTAAAATCTGGAGTCATTCATTCATAGATGTAAAACTATACAGTCAGATAAATACTTTTTTAAAGTTGTAAGAGTTATCTGTTTTAAATGCTTAAATTGAAAATTAACATCCAATATTTTCAAAATATAGAGTTTTTTTCACAGTTCACAGTCTGCTGTATATGAATAAAACATTATTTTTATAAAGAAAATTTGTAAAATGTACTCGTATTCTTAAAAATAACTAATCGTTCGATAGTAATGTACTCGTACGTGCATTCTCCAGCAAATTTTAAATTAATTTCAAATGTTTTGAATAAAGTATTTATTTTTTGAACAAAAGTTTTCTCAACTAACAACAATTAATATATTCTCTCAAAGAGGTGCAGAGAATTGATTATTTAAAAAGTCCATTTGAAGGGGTTGTCAAAATTATTTTTGTCGCTAAGTTTGCACAACTGTTACATATAGTTTGTTTCATTCAGTTTGTTTATAGAGCTCGATTGTGTCAGTTCATCTCAAGTATGTTTTACGATTTTTACCATGGATACAAATATTGAACAAAGAATTTGTTTCAAATTTTGTATTGAGAATGGAATTTCCTATCCATAATAACTGAAATTGTTACAAAACGTTTGCGGTACTTACGGACTTTATCAAAAAACGCGTACATATGGCTAGTACAGACAACCCAAAAGCGGCCTCGCTCTGGTCGACCATCAACTTCTTCTTCTTCTGAAATCAGCTCGATAATGTGAGGGAAATTATGACTGACATTTAAGTTTGAGAGAGATAGTCACAGGAATTTCTGTGTTACGAAACGCATTGACGCATTTGTTTTCAAAAGTACAGTCACACCAATGTCTCTAAACATGCTGGAATGAGTCAATTGTGAAACCGTAATCATAAAATGCATTTCAACTGGTAATGAGACGTTTGTTTTCGAATTTAACATGGAAACCATTTCTAACTAAGCCAAAAAAAAGCCATAAAAACCATGTCAATCAAAAGTCAAGGTAATGAAGATTATTTTTTTCGATTATCGAGGTACTGTGCCAGAAAATCGGATGGCTTTATATGACATTTGAGAGAGCAAATTCATCCAAAATTCTTCAAATCAGTGTGAACGAATTACTGGCTTAAAACTTATCACATATAATGTCCTGTCGATTTCTTTCTCTTTCCACACAGAACTCGCATCGGGAACTGAAATCCTTTTCGGAAATAGCGTGCAAAAAATGTTTTGCTGCTCTCAGATTTTGTTCATTAGCTAAACACAGGTAGTCATATTCGCGAAAAATTATGTGGGAGGTACCAGAATGGGATTGACTCAACCTGTATTAGTTCCAAGAAATTACTGCTAAGAAAATTTTAGATGACTTTCGTGAAAATTTCACGAATTATGATGTAAGCGATGTTTTGGGGTTAAGGTAATTTCGATGGGAGACTGTAGGAATCTCATTATCAACCGTTGTATTAAGCGATACAATATATTAAGACTGACCAATTTATACGAACCGGGGTTGCCGGTTTGTCAAATCTGCATTTTTTTTATGGAAGTACCGGTAAGCTTGTCCATAATGATACCAAGGTATAGAGTAGAAAAAAATTACCATCTGCCAATTTTGTTGAAGGTACAAGTCATAACCAACGACTTTAGAAAGTGGCAAAATTTCCCGCTTAGCAGACAAATCGCATTATTACGATGAATAGAATCATAGAGTTAAATAAGTATTATATACCCCATGAATGTAAATGTATAATGTATAAACATATGTATAATGTATAATCATATAACGCTGAACACCATTTAACGCTGACAACCATTACCGTCACAGGTGATGGCATAAATGATAAACATTCTAAAAGGGTACTTTCTGCAGTACCATCCTATTTTAGTCTTTAATAACATTCTCCTTAAATGGCTATGCACACTTTATGCCCACATAGCCATCGCTTACATACGGGTCGAGTAGTAAACGAGTACCTATTTTAACATTAATCTGAGGACGGGAAACAGACGACAGGTATTCTGACACTAGAAATTTCTTCGAGTACAATCCTTACTATTGCCTGGGGAATTGTTAATGGGCGGCATCATGTAAATCAAATCTCGCTGTACGTATAGTCAGTCATCACCTGCTCATCTGTTATCTAAATGTAAAATTTCGCGGTAGATTATTTTATATTTAAATTTTGATTGAAATTGCATTTAATGTTTAAATTAAAATTGAATTCTAATTTGCATAAAATTGCAGTTTAATATGCATAAAATTGCAATTTAATTTGAAATGACTGAACGTTTGAAAAAATGACAAGAATGCCAACTTATTTGAACTAAAGTTAGATTACATATGTTATGGTTGAACTTGTCACACTCAGTGGATTTGTATGATTTTTTTGTTATATCTAATGCACTGGTCTTTCTAAAGCTTGTAACTTCAATACTGGAAAATGTCACTAAGACAAATTGGTCGCATTCTGAACTTTTATATAAGGCACTTTTGCGTAATATTCCTTCTTTCAAACGATTGAAGTTACGTATTGTTTGATAAGGTAAAATCGTTCCATCTGGAAGGAAGTGTTTTAAGCTGTAGGAGTCATTTGATACACTTTTATACACTTTTATTATTATGTTTATTCAGCCACACTAAATTAAGTGAAATTTGGCGCTATGTAAGCATTTGTTAAATTATTTGTCGATTATTGTTGTTATAAATTAGAATATAATTTGATTAATAGGATAAAATTTAATTTCTTCAAATCTATGTAGTTCACTAATTCTTCGAGTGAAAATTTCAATGCTTCTAAGATACCACCCATACCGATTGGCCAATATAGTAAAAATCAACAGTTCCTCTATAATTTGTAACCGAATGACTTTAGTAAACTATAATAGTGTTCCCTTTATTGCGCATTAATTCAAATAGTTTTCTTATGAGAACTTATTGATTTGCCCCATTTCCTCTAATATTCCGGACACTTTTGGACCAACGTGAAAGGACGTTTGGTGAAGGTATGTGAAAGTTAGTTCACCCGGCAGAAGTTCTTGTACTGATCACTTGTTATATTATAGTAACTAACGTAATTTATCACCTAAAACCCCGGAATTCTTTTCGAAAATTGTGAAAGTTTTGGAAAATAAAAAAACAGAATTCTACACTTATAAACTGAAAGAGGAAAGAAATTTTAAAGTAGTGTTAAGAAATCTCCATTATTCGACGGATGCGGAGGATATTGTTGATGCTCTTAAAAATTTAGGACACAACGTCAAATATGTCCATAATATAAAAAGCAGGTATACCCAACTTCCCTTGTCATTGTTTAGGATTGAATTAGAGTCCCATGAAAACAATAAGGATGTATATCAAATTAAAAGATTGCTTAACACGATCGTGTCTTTTGAACCCCCCGACCAACGAGGGAAATCGTACATTGTTCTAATTGTCAACACTACGGACATACGAAGGCTGGGTGCCATAGAAAACCTAAGTGCATTAAATGCGCTGGAGAGCATCTATCAATAAATTGTTCTCGAAAAGCTCCAACTGCAGATGTAAAATGTGTTTTGTGTGAGGGAAATCACCCCGCAAACTATAAAGGTTGCCAGGTCTATCAAAAGATCATTAACGCCAATAAAACCCCTTCGGCCAAAAGAGCCGATAATTCTGCCCAGCAGAAAACAACATCTCGCGTTGTTTCTGATAAAAATGTTACCTTTAGGCAACCTCCTGGTTATTTCCCCGTTTTACCAGGCCCTCGTAAAGCTGGCAAGCAGCCTGACAAACACCCCTCGTCAGGTCCCGTAGAGTCAGCCCCTCTTATTGCTGAAAAGCAACCTGGCACCCCCGTGCTAGGCACTTTTCCCGCCTTAGGTGCAAATTACCCGGCACCTCTGCAAGGCAAGGCCGCCGAAAGGCGCCATGGATTCACATATGCAGAAACCGCTAGAAACGGAAACAATCCAAGACATAATATAAGAGAAGCTGATACAAATCCAATAGAGAGCAAATTGATCACTACACTCACTGATGAATTCCGCGAAATGATGGCGGTAATGAAGCAGATGATGCAGCAAATGACTGCAATGACCACAATGCTGGTAACTCTAATGTCTAAAATGCCATAAATTCGATCGATTGATAATAGTCTTGTGGAATGCAAACAACCTGGAAGTCAAAACACTTGTAGATATGCATAATATCGACATTCTGCTTGTCTCTGAAACTCATTTTACCCGTAAGGATTATTTTTCTATACCGAACTATAAATTCTATCACACAATACATCCAGATGGTACAGCACACGGAGGCTCTGGAATACTTATAAGAAACAACATAAAACATCATTTGTCAAACCCATATGCAAGGGCAGAAATACAAGCCACAACAATAGTGGTTGAAGATTGGTCCGGCCCAATAAGTATCTCCGCAATATATAGTCCCCCCAAACACAAAATAAGCTGTAAAATGTACAAGGAGTTCTTCAAAACACTTGGTAATACCTTTGTCGCAGGTGGCGACTACAATGCCAAAAACACCCTCTGGGGCTCTAGGCTAACAACAACAAAAGGTCGTCAACTTCAATATGCAGCTGAATCAATGAACCTATACATGGTATCAAGTGCACAACCGACTTATTGGCCAACAGACTGCAGCAAAATCCCCGATTTACTAGATTTTTGTGTGACAAGAGGTATTAAGAAAGAGACAGTGCAATGTGAATCCATTTATGACTTGTGGTCTGACCACACCCCAGTAAAGGTAACTCTGGGCAGAAAAATATTGCCTGCATCAAGAAGTTGTGTACTCCATAATAAACGAACTGACTGGAATCTCTTTCGACATTTGGTAAAAGCTAATGTAAATATACATATTGCATTAAACTCAGATAACGATATAATAATAATATTATCCAACAAGCAGCTTGGAATTCTACCCCTTTGAATGGAACAAATATACCCGAACGGAACAAAGTTCCATTGAGTATAAGAGAAAAAGTGGCTGAAAAGAGAAAGGCAAGAAAAAAGTGGCAGAGAACTAGATATCCGCCCGATAAAGTGGTTCTAAATGAGTTAACAAAAGAACTCAAAGAGATCTTAAGTGTAGAGGATAGTAGAAAAACTGATAGAGATCTGGAAAATTTAGATGCAACTGCAGCTACCGACTACTCTCTATATAAAGTAATAAAGCGTACGAACAAGTCCATAAAACACAATCCCCCTGTTCGAACCATACAGAATACATGGGCTAAAAGTGATTCTGAAAAAGCTGAAACTTTCGCAAAACATCTGGAGAAAGTGTTCGTACCTAATGAATAACATGGTAATGACACTTTTTTAAATGAGATGCACAACTTTCTAAATGAAGATTACCAGATGGACTTGCCTATTACACAAATTACCACCTGCGAAGTTAAAAACATAATTGCGGATTTAAAAGACCGAAAAGCTCCGGGATACGACTTGATCACTGCTAAAGTCTTAAAAGAATTGCTTCAGGAAGGCTTACAGCTTCTAACAAGAATATACAATGCAATCATTTTAAAGTTGTACATTCCGCCACAATGGAAAATATCTCAGGTGAAAATGATACGAAAACCTGGAAAACCACCTGAAGAAACCTCTTCCTACAGGCCCATAAGCCTCTACGTATACCATCAAAAGTCCTCGAAATTTTATTTCTCCGAAGATTAAACCCCATAATAGAGTCAAAAAAAAACTAATACCTGATCACCAATCTGGTTTTAGACAGGGACACTGGACGATTGAACAGGTTCATAGATTAGTTGAACTGATAAATAAATCTTTCGACACGAAAAAGTATTGCAATGCGGCATTTTTGGACATTTCACAAGCCTTTGATAGGGTATGGTACAAAGGTTTATTATTCAAATTGAAGAAAATGTTACCCACGAATTTCTTCATTTTTCTAAAATCTTATCTATCTGAACGAACCTTTTTTGTTAAACACGGCGAAGATACGTCGGACATACTTAAATCGCATGCGGGAATACCTCAGGGCAGCATTATTGGTCCTACCTTATATCTGATTTTCACTTCGGACCTACCCACAGAAGAAGGGACTCTTATCGGAACGTTTGCAGACGATACAGCTGTTCTTGCCACTGATGTCAACCCGGATCAAGCATCTAGAAAATTGTAAAATCATCTCGATACCATAACAAAATGGCTGCAGAAATGGAGAATAAAGGCAAACGAAACGAAATCGGTTCAGGTAACGTTTACACTTCGGAGAGGATGTTGCCCTCCCGTGTCTATTAATAATGTTGAAATACCTCAAGCAAATGATGCAAAGTATCTAGGCATTTATTTGGACAGAACACTAACTTGGAGAAAGCATATATTTACAAAAAGACTGGCTTTGGGGCTCAAACTAAGATCCTTAAATTGGCTTTTGAATGGCAAATCCAAATTATCCCTAGACAACAAATTAAAAAATCTATAAATGCGTCTTAAAGCCCGTATGGACATATGAAATCCAGTTATGGGGGACTGCAGCAAACTCCA
Organism: Philornis downsi; assembly: GCA_019455685.1. NCBI lineage: Eukaryota > Metazoa > Arthropoda > Insecta > Diptera > Muscidae > Philornis > Philornis downsi. The sequence continues at coordinate 1,654,259 of JAHXMU010000751.1, forward strand.
ACCTTGAAATATTACAACGCTTTGAATCCAAAGTACTGCGAACCATTACTGGTGCACCCAGATACTTCTCAAACAAACAGTTGCATAGAGAATTGAAAACACCCTTCATTAAGGAAGAAGTCCAAAAATACTCCGCTAGATACATGAATCGTATTCAACAACATCCGAATCAGCTGGCGTCCAATCTGATGAACGAAACACCATTATTTACCAGACTAAGGAGGAGAACCACGCAGGACCTGGTTACTCAGGACGAATAAAGCAGTAGGGACACTCAAGGAAGTGTTCCCGAATAAAAAATAAAATTTTAGTATATAAGTAGAATGTAGGCCAATGTGAATATTAATGAATGTCCAAGGACAGATTGTAATAAATCCAGAATTCAAAAAAAAAAAAAAAAAAGAACGTAATTTATCATAGAACAAACATAACTAACTTCATATTTACTAAAATTTTTCAATCTGCAAACAGTTTCATCTATTATAGATTGCTAAACATAATCATAAAAATTAAGAAATGTAACGCAAAATGTTTTAGCTAATGTAAGTAACTTCTTATCGCACTTATAGCTCCAGCAGATGCTAGCAGACATTTCAGCCTGTAGAATTTCGTATATCTGTTTCTATCTTATCATGTACGGTAGCTGACATTGACATTAGAACAGTTCACAACCACAGTCGTAAATAATTTGTTTTACCTTTGTCAGTGTTGATAAAATTACTGAATAAACATTTTTATCAATTGTAAGGCACTGATTTTATGTGGCGTAAATTTGATTTTTGTTTTGAGAATATAGTTTCTTTTAGAACTGCCTCAAGAAGTAAAGTTAAGTTTCAAAAGTAAAGTTAAATAAAACACATATAAAGCTATGGTATCGATGAGGCTTTTATTTCATTATAATCCTTGGACCTTGCCATTATGTACGAAATACCACTTAAATGACCGTCTCTGGATTCGTGGTAGCAGTGGATCCTTTTGAAATACGTTTCGACTACTTTTTCACACATTTCGAGCGGTACCTCGGCTATAACTTGACGAATGTTGTTGTTCCAACGTTTGAGAACTATCCGCGTAAACACATTCTTTGACGTAACGGTAATGGCGTCAAATCGCAAAATCTTTAACGCAGGAAAAGTGCCAACGTTTAAATCACCACTTTTGTAGTAAGGTTTTACTATTTTTAGGTGTTCTTCGGTTGTGAGACAATCCACATTCGTAAATGGCAAATCTTTCACTAAATAAGTAACACTTCAGATGATAGGTATTTAACAGCTGACAGCCTTGCCAGAGCTGTGGTTTTGAAATCACTAAATGGTTGACGCTGTATATCAAAGCATCAGCAAAAATCAAGTGCCTCGCACCGATACTATTTGACACTAACTTATTGGTGACACTAACTAATGATGACCGTGTCATATTAGTTTTTGCACCGAACACAAAATGCGTGGTGATTGTTCAAATTGCTGTTGAAATGGAATCTGCAGTTAAGTCTATTTATATGGAAATTACAAAACTAAATCTACAGCAGTGTAAGTTTGGAATTTGAATATTTGATATTAAGCTGAACTGTATAGGCATTGCCTGAATATAATATAGAATATGATGTTTGCAATAAATTGTTGTTTCTAATTGGTAAAATTTTTATTTTGCGATCTTAACAAATCTTTATAGTTTTTGCCCAACGTTTGTGGAACTCTGAAAAAAATATTTTTGAAGAAGGTTTCTGCTGCATATACCTCTAGAGCACCCACTTTTCGAAAATAGAAAAAATCCTCTCACAAAAACGAGGGTTACGTAAATCAATATGTTCATTGAAGATGTAGCGCAGATAATTTCTCAGGAGATCGTCAAGGCGAAAACTCCATAAGATTCAGGTTAAAAAAATAAAGTAATTAATTTAATTTTCAATAAAACCCTTACAATTTGTATTGGTACAAAAGCATGACATGTAAATCAATACGTTTTTATCGACAAATACTCTGAAATAATGCAATATTCTGAAATTAATACTAATAAATGGAAAATGTGAATCCAGGAGCATTGCGTTAAATGAGGTAAATTGTACCTAAAACGGCTGAGTTATCAAGTTAAATTTTTTTCAAATTTTACCAAGCATTACGTTGAATACTAGCAGCTACAATGTATGTCACTGCACTTTAATCAATGCGAGATGCTCGAATGGGCTTGGTACTGCAGTCCACATTCATTCACAGAACTTAGTTAATCAAACGCTTTACGTGTGTTTAATTTGACTGAATTCAGTGATTTTATTTTAATGATTTAAAATAAGAATATATGGATTAACTTGTTTTGTGTGGTTACTTGACATATATTACTTAATTTCTTCCAGACATTTCAAAGCAATACAATAAGCAAACATGTGGGTTACTGCATTCTACCAATTAGCCCGTTTACAATCCCAAGGCACGATCTGGCAATATATTTGGTCGCGGCAAATTTTAAGAAGTTTTATAATAATTTACGGCAATTATCGCGTCTATCGCATCCCACTATCGGCTTAAAAAGTCATGAAACACAATTGGTCAAAAGATACTCGTTACACTAGAAAAATTCTTTAGGAATCGTCGTAACAAAATTTCTGTAAGATCACATATAAGCTATAAAAATAAAATAACCAATTTTTGTTCTCGAATTAAATAAATTTAAAATAAAATTGATTAATGTGCCAAATCAACATAAAAATATATATATATTTCATTTATTTTTTATTTGGATTATAATTCAGCACTCTGAACAAAGCCACAAAATTCTGGGGTTTCCTCAATACTTGCTTGCACTCGGGCAATGGTCACTTCATTTCAAACTATACGAGATCTTCCAGCACGCGGAAGATCACAGACAGTCCTCTGTTGCGCAAAACGCTGAACCAATCGGTAAATTGTTGGAGCGCTAGGAGCATATCGAACATGAAAGATATTTCTTTGTGTCTGAATAATCGAATGCTGACTTCTAAAGTAAAATTTAATAACCTTGGTTCTTAGTTCTGTGCTGAGCCTTTCCATCATAAATTTATTTAGTTAATTCTGTAAAGAGACCAAAAAAAAAAAAAAATACTTAAACAAAAAATGTATTCACTGATCATATCTTAACGTTACTTATGCGCCATCCTATATAAGTCACATGGTGACTGTCTCAGCTAATCAGCTTTTGGCAACTGCGATTACAAAATATAAAGTCGTAGCAACTTTATCGCTACCTAAGAGATATTACATTATTTATTTTATGTAGGCATAGATGTGCCAAGCACGGTTTGTTTTAATTATCTAAATCACTCTTATTTGTTTCAAAATTTATTTCGTTCCCAAAAAACTTGACGATAATAATGCACTTCTCGGAGAACCAGTACAATAACTTTATCTCAGATCAGTTTGCGTTGGTCCAAAAACATGTGCTGCGAGTGAGGCGGAAGGTAAATCGCTATGTTGTTATAAAACACACAAATTACCGAGATCTTCCGTTAAGAATTTAATGATTTCTGCAAAATCCACCAATTCATATGTGGGGTACTCTGAGGGAATGGATGCCAACGCGGTAAATTTTTATTTTTAGCTAGGAATATATCATGAAATATATCTGTTCAATATATATTTGGTAATTTAAATGCGTTTCTCTGGGTGTTTAATTTTTATTGGCTTATTTATATTTACAAATAAATAAGAATTTAAGTTTGACTTAAACGTTCCAATCCTGGATATATTTTGCGATTGTGATGGTTTGTATTCAGAACATCCACCATGCTCAATTCCTTTCTTTGTAGTTTCTAGTCTACATTTTATAATAAGTAGATTAACTATTTGTGTTTTAAATACATTGCGGTTATTCAGCGACGTGAACATTTATACTAATAGCTGAAATTTGCATAGCCCATAAATTGGCAATATTGCGTTCGTCATATCCCTGTCCAATGCAGATGTGGAATATAATATTGAAGGATTGAAAACTGATTTAACTGCTTTTTTTTGTGCTATTTGAAGAGCTGCCAAGGCTACAGCCCGTTTATGTGTATAAATCAACGGAATGTAACTAAAATTACTATTTACATGTGCGTTATAAATTAATGATTTCGTATTCATATCAAATTTATTTTTAAATTTGTAAAGTAGCTCTGATTAGGAGCATCCTAAAAGCATGATAATGATGACATCAATATCTATAATAACACAAGGTTGTCATATTCCCAAAGATAGGAAAACATATAGTTTCTTATTTGTTTGTTTTTTCTTTTTATTTAAAATGTGAAATCTGCAGACGGGGAGTTTTACTATAATTAAGTTTAATATTGCCATATACCGCCTATTTGAAATTGGGAATTATCTTCCAGCACTACAAACTGTTCTGTTGGAATCCATCCTATTAAAAATGTCTAAATGAGGGAATTTTACAATTTCGTTACGGTGTACAAACTGGACCCAAGAAGTCTGAATCCATTTGTGAGAGTCTTACTACGTATGGATTTAAAAAATATGAATCTGTTCCAACAAGCAAAAGACAATATTTGTTCTTCCTTATTAGAAAAATAGAGAGTTTGCATATTACTTTTATTTTTTAATGTAATATCTATCATGTTGGTGTTGTTTATATTGCACTCGACTGAACTACCATGTTATCAGAAATGTATCAGAATTTCCAATATCATGCAAATGCATATTTAACTCAGACTTTCTTATCGTAATGATAGATTACAAAGATGGTGAGGTGTTTATCGTGAGTCTCGCCATGAAGGCCTTACCTACGGTGTGCTTATCGCTTTGGACAGATTACAAAGATGGTGAGCAAAAATTTTCTGTTTGCTGACGGGATGCGTCAAAACATTATTATTTTTTATTATTAATTTATTAAATGACGCCTCCTTCAAATTGTTCATTCATAACATGCGTTCCAAATGAATTTTATGCTGTATCCTGACGTTGCCTATCAATGACGTTAAGTGTGGAACGTGGCATCTTTCTTATGGCGGCCGTGCCTTTACTGGTTGATGTGCATCAGAGAGGTCCAATTTTGAACGACTCTGCAGCACGGTGTCGACTTCAACAGCGTCGGTCATTTATGCCCTATTGGCGTAGACCAGCGAGTTAAGGAAACACCTCAAGTATGGTCGATGGTCTGTCTATTCTTCTGCATGATATGGCCATGCCCTCAAATTACTTTCGCAGGACGTCACTTATGGCATCAGCAGTGTGACCAAGTAGCGCCGTACTGTCGAAACCAAATCCATTCACATCTCTGTCAATTTTGGTTATAATATCCGTATCATCTAATGATGTTGATACCAATGCCATTATCATTTTCGAAGAACCAAGTAACAACTTTCTATGGAAGAGTTGCCACTTGTATGGACCACGTGTGGATCTCGACCCAAATTCAAACAAATTTGCATTCCATACAAAAGTGATTGTGCAGCATACGACCTATGTTTAGTGCATCAGTCGTTACTCAGTTACATTAAATTCAGCAAAACTATACATTTTGCTAAAATTAAGGTCTGGGAATGAAAATGGACCGCAGTGCGATGTTCCTTCTGGTAATTCCCATGTCAACTGACCAAAGTTTGGTACCTCACGTACAAAAAAATGAATTTAACCCATATATTCTTAACGTCATATCATTCAAACAATTGCACATTATTCTGTTAAACTAGACATGCATCGCGCTTTTAATAAGCGTAGTTACATATTGAGCGTCGTCTACCTGGACAACCTAATAGTTGTTGTCTTTTAATGTATTGTTGCCTTACCATACCTTACCCAAAGGATTATAACGAAGAGACGAAATTTGCATAAATCCGTCCCTTGAAGCTTAACCTTAAATGATGAAAAAATATGGATCGAAATCAAAAATAAATTATAAAACGAAAAATCCGTATTTTTGTCTCTGTTTCATCTTTAAACCCAATCCGGCAATTATTTCATTTACGCCCCGGAATGGACTGGTAGCCCTGCCCTTTTTGGTTACCTATTTTATCTCACATCTCTCTATATCTTTACCTTTCAACCAGTTGGAATAAGTTCCATACGGCATAAGGCTTTTATTCAAATTAATTGTACGAATGAAAATTAGAATTAGAAAATATCAATAGTATCCTTATAAATGAGTGGGTTATGAGTAAATTGTAACAATTAATTTCAGTAAGTTAAATCTTGCGGTTTAACTAGTCATGGTACATCGGGTGAAGGTAGTTGTAAGTCAGTCCACTTTACTGAAATGTCTGTACTGGTTATTCTTGCCCGATTACAAAGTAAGAGGAATATATTTGTACCCAAAAGGCATTCTGTTAATTTCAGATTCATAGACTTGTACCAGGGTATAGTATCATTTATGCCCTGCATTTTATCTCCTACATTTACGAATTTGTATTATAAGAAAAATCCCTCTTCAGCATTATTGTTAATTTTCGTGATTTTAGATTTTAAACTAATTCAGAACGCCAATTGACAGTTTAAGAGGGAATGCTTCTTTTGTACGCGGATTCTTCAGAAGTGATGTTATATCAAACTGACTTTCAATACTGCGTTTTGATCGATATAAATTTTGATAAGTAATGTATCAAGTCCGCCAATTAGCTACGCTCTATCAGTTTAAATATTAGATATAATATATCTTGATATATATCCGCATATTTAAAAATAACCCTGAATGACAAATTTAGGAGTGTTCTTCCATTTTGATAATATATATCATCCTATTCTGTTAATGTGGATGAAGGTTTTCAAAAATTTGAGTAGTTGCACAAACTTGAGGTTGTATTTTGTTTGGATTTGAAACCTGTCAATTTCAATATTTATCTATCTATGTGTTAAATCTCGTACATCATTTTAAGAGAACCTAATTAGTTCTGCGCATTGGTAATGCAATATACATTAATTATGATTTACCTTTAAATTTTCTAGATTCTCTCCCAATACTGCCCCAATTGGGTAACCTAAACAGTTTGCACAATTTAAATACAACTCGACTAATGTGAGTACCATGATTAAATTACTCTGACTTTTAGTACAGGGTTGCCCATATTCGACGGACCCATCTGGCAACGCCATAACTTTTGACAGAGATGTCAGATCGCTTAATGACATACCGCGTTTGAAGCGTCAGTCCAAGCAGATTTTTACCATGGAACAATACACGCCACGCGAGCGCTCTGAAATAGTTGAAATTTACATTCAACAGAAGAAGTCAATTGTGAAAACTCAACGTGCTTTTAAAATATTAAAAAATGTGAGAAGTGCGCCTTCTAAGAACACCATTAAGCGTTTATACGAAAAATTTTCGACTGGTGAGGCTCTTTCTAATCCGAAGAGGCCAAATAAAAGTCGACCAAGGCGATCGGCCGAGAATATCGCTGCCGTACGAGCCAGTGTTGAGAGGTCCCCAAGAACATCCCAAAAACGCCGTTCTCAGCAGTTGGGCATGGCTCGGTCCACTTTACAACGGATTATTCGCGTTGATTTGCATTTGTTCCCGTACAAAATTCAATTGACGCAAAGATTGTTGCCTGCGGACAAGCCTCGTCGATTGGAATGGGCCCAACGAGTCATCGAAATGGCCGATGATGACGAGCAATTTTGGAACAAAATTATCATGTCCGATGAAGCCCATTTCACATTGAATGGGACCGTAAATAAGCAAAATTGCCGTATTTACGCCACTGAAAATCCTCAGGAGATTCAAGAATTGCCTCTTCATGACGAAAAAGTCACAGTTTGGTGCGGCCTTAGTGCGAAAACGGTCATTGGGCCGTTTTTCTTCCAAAACGAAAATGGCCATGCTGTTACCATCAACCAGGAGCGTTATCGCGACATGATGACCAATTTTGTGATGCCAATTATTCGTCGAAAGCGTATGAGGCAGTTCTGGTTTCAACAAGACGGCGCTCCACCGCACACAAGTCGCATAACAATCGATTTTCTGAAGAATTTGTTTCCGGGCCGTTTGATGTCGAAAAGTGGTGATTTGGACTGGCCACCGCGTTCGCCCGATTTGACGCCCGCTGACTTCTTCTTGTGGGGACATTTGAAGTCAAAGGTTTACGTTAACAAGCCAAGGACCGTAGAAGAGCTCAAGGACAACATTCGTGAAGAAATAGCCGCTATTCCGGCCGAAATGTTGGCGAAAACGATGGAAAATGCTGCAAAAAGGGCACAATACGCCATCAACGCCAGAGGCGGCCATTTGAGAGATATCATATTCAAAAATTGATGTAAACAAATCTACTTGGAACAAATTAAATGAATAAGATTGCCAACCGCCAAATTTTTATTTTTTTCTTTGATTTTTTTTTTTAAAACATGGGTCCGTCGAATATGGGCAACCCTGTATTGTGGAAATTAGATGGAAGTAAATGGTTTGTAGCACTATTAGGCCCTTTGTGACAAACTCACTCGTTCCAATTATGCAAATGGACAAAGGAAGGTTTCGCAACTATATTAGGTTGAATAAAGTCTCTATAAATTTACGTTCGCCTGTACTAATGTACATATGTGTGCTGATGCACCAACAGTCAGTCTTACATATCATAATGATGTTTATCTCATTAAACTCAAAGTTGAATCTTTTGTGCACAGAGTTAAGGACAAGTATGCTAAACAAAATGCATATTTGTCTTTCTTTCCAGCGTTTCAAAATAAATCTCGGAGTGTCTTAATGTGTTCCGTCGACGTGCTGCTATGAAGCATATTTAAAATGAGAAAGTTGAACGTTTTTAATGACTCGTACGAAATATGCTAATTTATCTTTTAATGCAATATAATTTTCTGCTTTAAACACAATTTGTAGGAAAATGTGAGGTGTGTATTCGGTTTAGTTTGAATGACTTTATTGTATATCAATGCAACATTAAGAACATATTCAGAACAATAGGGAATATAATTTAAAATATACTGCGCATTAAAAGATGTTCCTATGTGAATGAAGTCGTAAAGATATCCATGTAATTTCAGTATTAATGGTTCTGATATATATCAAATTTCCGGCTGGCTCGAGTTAGGACCGAGTTATTCTCAAATTATTTTTTTCAAAAGTAGGATATTTGATTTGCAAAAAAAAAGATACGAATATAGGAAAGTACGGGTTAAATTAGAAAATTTATACGGGAGTTACCAGAGTGTAAATGGTTATCCGGTAGATTCTTTTCGTACATATTTTATAAGGTATTACACCTAATAAACAGAACATTTCGATAAATCGGTCAACTTGTTTGGAAGATATCTGAACTTATTTAACCAAATACCTGATGCGTGAGAAATTTGAGTAAATTCATTGCAACTGCATGAAAATATCACGCTAAGAAAATATGATTATTCATTTATGTTATCTCTATAACTAACAAACGTTCAAATAAGATATGCTTCATAGATAGATATAAATAAATATATATATAAGTTTCAACATGTTGGGTCCCAGTGTCTACAAGACATAATAGAACCAAGTTGAAAAAAATATACAATTCAACATACTTCAAAATAACATTACCATCAGCTGTCAGTCAAAAAAATTATTTTAGATTTTGTAATATAAAAGTGTTTTACAATGAACTATAAGTTTTACTAAGAATTTTCTCAAAAATTAAACTGGTTATTCGTACAGCAGGTACCAGAACAATCCGTCAATTTGTATAGGAAGTGTTCAGGATGCTATGTTGAGAAATATATGAACCTAAGAATTTGTAAGTTAAATTGGTTATTTGAATGGAAGGTACCGGATGGACCATAGATAATAGATTCGGTTTTCAAATTTTGTAAAATTTTCTAAATCAATTTATTGGATATTTTAAATCAAGCGTTATTTTCTACTAGTAGGAAGTTACAGTAAACGAACCGAATTTTGGAAAATCGCGCAATTTGTATAGTATGAATTCTAGGCATTAACCATACAGTTCTATAATAAAACCGAGTTCCACTCATTTAAAAAAATGAATTTTTTTAAACAAAATCGGACATGTAAAGTAAAGTTCGGAAATGCATCCCTTATGGAATGTTTCATTTGAATGGATGGGTTTCATATAAACAAATTCCCTTACATATCATGAATGGTATAAAGGAGAGTTTCTCACATTACGTTCTATTTTCAAACTCATAGGAAGAAAGCTAATATAATATAATATATAATATTATAATTATACTATATAATATCTTGTAGCGGTTTGTAACTTGACTATTAAGGAACTTTTATTATGCATGTTCATTACTCAAGTAAGACCACCGACCAATTGTTCAGTGTAAGCAACATTTTATTCAATATGAAAGTTTTTTTCATATTCAACGATGTTTTTAAAATACTGTAATTTGTGCTCCCCTTAGAAAAACAATAATAAACTGTATGTTTTGCGCTTTAATGCATTTTAACGCTCAAATATTTTTATCGTATGTTTTAAAATGAGTACGTTAGTAGATATGCTTTTGTACACCAAAGTTGTTATTTCTTTTGTCGTAACCGTCGTAAAAATCGAGGTTAGTCTAAATATGTCCATCGTTATGGTCTTTCATCTGGGAATCTAAAATTTGTCATAAAAGTGAGCAAAATCGGCTACTAGAAAAAAACTTGCTTAAAAGAAGATTGAACCCAATTCTGGACGAAAGGTATTTTAGATATGGCGTAAAATATTCCCAACGTATAATTACTGATACATTTTTTAACGATTTATTGAAATTCTCATATCACGTCCAAATAAGTCTTTAACAAATTGCGATGTTTCTATCAAAATTTCGCAAACACAATTGTGCAAATGTTACAACTCCATACCGCGACAGAATTAATTGCCGTTGATTTTCCTAGGTTTGAATCCCAGCTTGCGTAGCTAAATGTTGTTCCCTACCATAAAAAACTGCAAGAACCTAAAAAATCTTAAATAAAACATAAAAAAGAAATCATTTAAAAAATGATACACGGTTCCAGTTTAGGTCAAAACTGGATTTGTCAATTTACTTTACAAGAGAGATTGGAACGGTGAAGACAACGGGACGACAGCATGGGCATAAATTACCAGTGACACAAAAGAAATTGCTTGTGTGCCAGATGTTAATCATCGATGGTCGTTATCGTTTCCTAAAATAATAAAACTTTTATTTTGAATATGCATAAGTTTGTAAAATATGTCTAATCTCATTTAAAAAGTTGGAGAATAATGATACTGGTACAAGCGCTGTTCCTAACCAATATTAAAGCATATCTAGATTTTACACTGGGGAAGTCTGCTCCTTCGTTTAAACGAGGCCGTACGAGCTGACGAACACCGTAGCGGTCGACCAATTGAGGTGTCCACGCCAGACATGGTTAAAAAAATCCACAAAATGGTATTGGATGATCGTCGGCTGAAGGCGCTTGAGCTAACTGAAATGATAGGTATTTCAAAAAGTGCTATACATCGTACATTGACCGAAGATTTGAAGATGAGAAAGCTATGCGCAAGATGAGTGCCGCGCTTGCTTTAAATAGAACAAAAACAGCGTCGTGAAGATGTTTCAGTAGAATTTGGTTGGTTTGGCGATATTTCACCTCAATAAAACCAAATTTGTGCGTCGATTAAAACCTTGGATGAGACACCATTTCACACCTGAGAAAAAGAAACAGACGATTTCTTCTGCAGGCAAGATCATGGCGTCTGTTTTTTTGTGATACGCATGGGATTATTTATACTGATTATTTTCAGAAAGGAAAAAACATCAACGGCGAATATTATGCTAATTTATTGGAGCGCTTAGGTGATGAAATTATAATTTGGGGAAAAAGAAAGTGTTGTTTTATCAAGAAATGCTTCAGTTCACACATTTACTATTGCGATGGCCAAAATAAATGAGTTAAAGCTCGAATTGCTTCATCATATACTTTATTAGCCAGATTCAGCTTCCTTGAACTATTTACTATTTCAAAACTTCAAACATAGCTCGGTGGTAAAAGAATGAGGAGGTGGAGTACGCAGTTGATGGCTATTTTAAGGAGTTTGACAGTTCTTACTATAAACAGGTTATGGAAGCTTTTGAATATCGCGGGGAAAAGTTTATCAAGTTAAAACGAGATTATGTTAAAAAATAAAAAAGGTTTCCCAACTCCTTGTGTATTCTTTGTTAGGTCGGCCCTCATATCTTATAATCCCAATTTTGTGCTAATCCAAGATGTCCTTTGAGTTTTTACAATATTTCATAAATCTACCGTTTAAGGTCATTTAGTGCGTGTTGTTGGTTACAAAATGAAAACGCAAATTCTAACATTTGAAGATTTTTGTCAAATACAATTCAAGGAGTAACTGAGCTAAGTTCTTAATGAGATGATTTTCGAAGCCGCTTGCTTACGTCTGACATTTCTCTGACACCTTAATCGAATTTGAACAAGATTTTGAAATAAAACCTTCTACATATACTCAGTACATATTTCCTCTCCATTCCCAGAAGACTTTTAAGTTAATAACAAAACAAATAATATTTAAAATAAGGAAAATATATTACTACTCATGCACGAAGAAATATTCCAGCAGTTTTCAATTTTATTGAATAGTTCCCAATTAAATACTTTAGTTCTGAATTCACTTGTGCAGCTGTTTATTTCATTCCTACAATTGTCTGTGAAAATTGGCATTTATGTCACATTTTTATTTTCCTAGACCACATTTTCGTAACAACATAATATTAATTAGCCTAAAATTATTTTACGGTTCATGCTTAAGGACATTTCTTGAAATAATTTATATTGATAATGTAGTTTGTTTTTGTTATAATAACCTAATAACTGGATATTCTAGTTAAAAATATTTATATAAAAAAATGTGTTTTTACTGTTGGGAAATGTAATGGATTGGTTTCGGCAGTGGATCCTTTTGAGCAGAAAAACCGCGGCCCACTGATGCCTCCAGACCATAATGCGCACCAAACAGTCACCTTTTCCGGATGCAATGGCTTTCCCACAATCACTTCTGGGTTCTCTAAGCATCATATGCGGCAATTTTGCTTGTTGACGTAACCACCGAGTGAGAAATGAAAAAATTTTGTTCGAAAGCCCACGTTTGAATCATCAATTTTGTATTAAGTTTTAATTTTGTAGTTGTTGAATGATCCATATTCGTAAATGGAAAACCTTTCCTGCCAGACTGGCGATTTTGAAACCATTAAATGAATAATCCTGTATATCCAATGGAAAGGAAAATGTTATTTTTGGCTTGGTGGCATTTTTTTGGCAATTCTTGCTTGACGATTCCAAAAATATTTCTAGTTTTCATAATCAGCTTTATTTTTTATTTTTATTTTTTTTTTGTTGTTTTTTTTTGTTTTTGTTTTTTTGATTATGATTATGTTTGTACTTTCTACAAGTTACTTTTAAGCAGCACTTTTTTAAGGTATTTGTTAGGCCATTTTGCTTTTATATTTATATACATTATCAAATTTTGGTTAATTTTCTAAATTTGAATTTTATTCCCAAAAATATATCAACATACCTTTTTTCAAAATGTATTTTTTAGTTTAATGCCAATTTTTCTTGTCCTAAAGTCCTGTCAAAAAGTTTTTCTATTCTCCTTGTTTTCGTCTACAAGTTTGCGGAATTCATTGTTTTTTTTTTAATTTTATAACAAAAACCACTGTGAACTTTAAAACTGAACCAACCACTAACTAATTTTTTTGTCGTGCAGTTCTTTGATATTTCTAAAACAGCCCCAGTCTTTGTTTTTATAAAACTTAAAAACTAAAAACAGTCCGTAAATAATAGTACGGATGAAAAGTGTTCTTGACATTAGATAAATAGCATATGGTGACCGAAAGTGGTGAACTTAGTGCCTCAGACCCGCTTCAGGTCTTGAGAAATCGCGGTTTTGAAAAGTGGTTATTGTTGTTTATCGGAAAGCATAGATTTTATATAGGTGGTATATTTTAGTTCATGAAGTATGACAAACTAAGTACTAAATTAAACAAAACTTAATTTTGGGCCTGATATATTAAAACTCCAAGATTTGACATTTTGCATCAACAGTAGTGTTCGTGAAGATTGCCTTTTAGGAAATACCACTATCAGGGATAAGCTTTTGTCACCAAGGATGGAGATAATGTTTAAAAGTTCAATTAATGTTCATCCCTCATTCTGGTATCTCCCATGCAAATTTGCTGATTGTTCGATTGTTCAGTTACTTAAGTTAATTACGCTTGGCGGAAAAAATCAACGATTAACTTTGTCACACCCCTTCTGATGCCCCCCATATAATTTGGGAAATCTTCTGAAATTCAATCCCGGCTCTGTAATTTCTAATTGGTAGGCAGCACTAGCCTAAACTTTTGACCACTGTATTGGTTTATAATACTACTGAAAACTTGAGCAAAATCGACCAGGTAACCAAGCATCACTGGTACTTGCCGTATAAATGATTTTTATATCATTCAAACAGTTCTACTAAATTCATTCAAATTTGGTGAGTGCCAAGGGTTTGTTGTGCTAATTTCTGACAATGAAAATGGGGCTGTAATCCCTAATACGGTATGTTGACCGGCTGAAATCCCTAATGTATATATATAGGTGAAGCTGTATTATATGCTTAGAAAAATTAAAAAAAAAAAAATCGCTTGAATAACCATGACCTCTCTGGTAACTCCCCTGCAAATTAGATATCAAACAACATATTCCTGGTTATGCATCTTTCATTAAAATGCACTGAACTCAATATAGTTTTATTTTTATTATTTGGTTATCTTATTCCTGAAATAAAAATGTTACGCCCCTTACCATATATATAAATTGACTGATTTATCAAAACTCATAGATATCTGAGCGAAAAATTTTAGGGAGTTATGACTCTGTTTCTTTTATTGTGTTTTAATTCGCAGTATTTTTTCTCATACTTTTGCGAGGATGCGGAGGATGACATTTGGTGAAGGTATGTGCAATTCTGTTCATCTGAATGCAATTTATGTACTGGTTACAATTACCAATTGTAAGGAGATCACAACAATTGTTCGTTTAATAACAACCGTTGCTATTCCCAGCAAAAAGTTGTCCTATATTGGAATCATATATTTTTGAAGAAGGCATTATTACGAAATCGATTATTTTGCACTTTGTAAAGAAATCAACTCTAGCTATCTCATCGCCGTCTTATTTTATTGACAGAGGTTCGACAAAGAGAAGCCTAGCAATATCAAACCTTAGGCACAAGCAAAGTCGTCTCTAAAAACAATTCCAAGTGATCATTATTTGTTCTCACTGTTAGATACAAACGCAAATTCCAGGAATTTCTTCCATTTTGATTATTTGATTTTGATTAAAAATGTTACTGAAAACACATCGCGATTGCAGCTAAAATTAATGACGCATTAGGATTAAAATTGAGGAGAGCCAAAACTCCGAATGTCATCTTTACTTTGAGTACTTGTCAGACGCGTCAACTTTGTTTACAGCCATAAACGTCCACATCAGAAAGCGTTTTTTTTTAAAGAAAAATTAATTTGTTTTGTTCAATAAATTCTACTTTCTTCTCTTCTTTTCTTGGAAACCTCATAGATTTATTTGTAATACAAAACTTCTAATTGCTATTTTTTTTTAATTCATATAAGTTATGTGTTATTCATTCATTTGAATCAGTATAGAAATTTCAGTTATTATAATTATAAGAATACGTATGTTATACTATATATAGGTATATAGAATAGTTAGCACAAAAACTGAAAATTCATATACACTGCCGCTGAATTGAATAGCACCCCCCTAATCATTTAATAAAAGTGACAACAATTTAAAGTACACTTCGCATAACGGTTCAGTTTTTACTTATTTGTTTCTCTTACTTCCAGACATCACATAAAAAAAATTTCAGGCCATGGAAGTGTCCCATTATTTCAATTCACTCTTTTCTTTTAAATGAGTAAAAAATGTCCAAGTCCAATGTTTTGGTCCATTTGAATAGCACTCCTCACGTGGTAATCAGTTTAAGTGTAAAAGTCTTTTGCAGATCATCATAAATCAGATCGGATTACTGTAATTGTGTATAACTAAATATAAAACAATCGATTTTAAGTAAAATGGGCCGAGCTAAATCCTTGAGTATCGGGGAAAGATCCAAAATTAAAACATACAAGGATTGTGGACCTTCTATTCATCAAATACCCAGAAAAACTAATAGAAGTCGCAAAGTTATGTCGACATACGATATTTACGTGACACAGAAGGCCATGGAAACAATATGAAAGGTCGGACAGCAAGTGCTATTACAGAAGCTGGCAAGTGGGCTACTCTGAGATATGCCTCAAATTCACACGACTCTGCTACCAAAATCAAGGAAAAAGTTGGGGTAAGGACAAGTGTATCAACGGTAAACAGAGTTATTTTCAAAACAGCACACTTGCAACGTTTGAGACTTAAAAAGAAACCACCGCTAGATCATCTCCGTAAGGAACGTCGCCTTAATTTTTGTCGTACGACTATGACGTGAAGTGCAGAGTGGAATAGAATTACATTTTCCAACGAAAAAAAAAAAATAATTTAGAGGGTCCTGATGGATATAATTACTATTTCCACGATCTTCGACAAGAGGAACACCTACTCAAACGATTACACAGCCGGGAACGTGGAGTTATGGTATGGGGTGCGATATCTTATTACGGCACAATAGAGCTCAAGTTTCTTTCTGCAAAAATGAAGTTTAAAATGTTTTCGGAGACTCGGAATGAAAACTCCATCATGACAACACGTCAATCCACGCAACGAGAGTCGTCAAATAATGGGTTGAAAGCCAAAATATTGAGATTATGAACTGGCCGCCTTACTCTCCAGACTTAAAGATAATTGAAAACGTCTGGGGATGGCTAGTACGCAAGGTGTACGAATTAGGCAACCAATATTCAAGCAAAAGTGAACTTATTAATGGTATTAAACAGACATGGTCGTGTATTCCGCTAGACCTAATGAAAAAACTGTACGATTCTTTACCGAATAGAATATACGAATGTATTCTCAACCAGCGCGGAAACACCCACTACTAAATTTTACTTAAAATACGTATTTTTAAATTAGATGTAAGCAAACAATAATACCTTTAACTTAGAATTAATGTTAATGAAATTGAATTTTTGACTTTTTTCTGTGTTTAATGTTTTAGTACTTAATTCATTAAAATGAAAGAAAATTTATGTTATAGGATTACAGCAAATACGTGAAACGTGATTTATAAATGCACAACCAGTTCTTCATAATTATTATTTGGGAAAAAATCGAGCTTAGAAAAATATTTAAAGGGGGTGCTATTCAAGTGAGCGGCACTGTAACTTGAATGAAACCAATGAAATATTTGATTCAACTTTTTCTTACAGAGACAAGACTGAGTTCAGCTTCGGTACGAGATAATCAGCATTATCTTGCTCCAATCAGAAGTTGATGATCGGCATTTCCCCCTTCCTTTTCCTTTTTTCCTTTGTAGTTTTTCCCTTTTCTTCTTCTTACGTTAACGCAATGCTTTGTGGGTTATTTTCATTACAAACACAGCTCTAAAATAGCCAAGCATATCATAGATATTGGAAAAATAATTCCTTTATTTTCCATAATATTGAAGGCTTTATTTAGCATAGTTAGAATGATCCGATTTAGGCCAAATATGCACCGTTTTATTTGATATTTTTCAATTGTTGCTATTTCAGAAGCAAATCTATTATGCACCTCTCCCATAGAAACCCTACAAGCACCACTTGAGGCGAATTTTTCATTCGTCATAGACAGGAACAGGTGGTAATCACTTGTTGCCAGGCCCTTTGCCGGAATTCCTTTTCTATATTCTAAAACTGGGAATTTGGTCCATGATGTTTAACTACAGTGGCATCCATGCATGGAATTTTTTTTTTTTTTTTTTGTATTCAGGCTTATTTAAGTTGTTAAACCGGTTTTTTGTGCAATGCTTAACTTCTGGGCAGTTGGAACACTTATCTTATCGACATTTTCGACAATTGATCTTCCAGATCGTGGTGCATCTTTACATCAAAATTACCGTCACGAAAGAAAGCCTATAAAACAAATTCCTTTTCGAATCAAAATAAATAGTAGTAAAACAGTAATGAAACCAAACGTAGTAATTTGTTACCCCGCCAAAGTAGATATACCACTTTTCTTAGTCATTTTTCTTTTTTTAATGTTCTTCGCACCACATACCACATTCTATTAATTGGTCCCAATTTTAGCAGTAATCACTACTATTAACTACTGCCTTTTTGTGCATTTTGGAACATTAGTGTGCTTTGGAATAAATTTGTCTTTTACTCATTCAACACCAAATTGTTGGACATACCATTTCCGTCTGCCACCACCAATTTGCAATTTCAATTTACGATAATAATTATTAGTAATTGCTTTTACATGAATTGTTTTCATAATTATAAAAAAAAAATAACTTTGAATTGATTTCTTTTCCGCATAATCAATGCAGCCGCAATTGCGTATCCTTCCGAATTGTCTGAAGTGTACATTTCAGTGAGTTATGCGCAAAGCATTCTTCTTCAGTTCAATTATTCTTTTTAATAGCTGCATTTTTTAACTAATAAATTCTTGAAAATTTAAATTAATTTTATATTCGATTACAACCCAGAGTATGAGCAGTGAATTGGAAAAACGCCAGCCTTTACCATAATGCCATAAATATAAAAAAATGGAAATATGGAATATGGAAATATGCTATAGTGCAGATGTTTTTGCTGGCTTCTGCCAGCTACACCATTGTGAGTTATTGCTATGTGATATGAATCTTCTACAAACACTTGGCAGGAATATCGAGTTTTGCTTGCGGTGTAAAATAAACGTGATTAAGTGAAATTGTTTCTCTGCCTAAACTAGAAAATTATTGCAAAATACTAAAAAAGCCATATCGTTTTGCTGCATATAAAGAAGTTTGTTTTCGGATTGTTATCATCAGTTGCTAAACAAAAGCTCTGCTAGGGAGAGTCACACAATTATAAACTGACGACACAGAGCACAAATGTATTCATACGAGTACACAACGGGAACATCCTTATTTTAATCACACAAATCATTATTGCGCAAGCTGTTAACATTACTTTGGTTATGAAATGTTCAATTATTGCTATGTATATGTATATAGAAAGTGCACCTCAAAAAATAATATTGAACGAACAGTGTTGAATCTAAGATAGATAAAACTCGTTTTTCTGATTTATCCTTTTGGCGGTTGTTTACGAATAGGGTATACTTTCCCCGGTAGAAAAAAAAAAACACATTTTTCTTTGTATAATCTTAATAAGAACAGAAAATTTTTATTATTTCAATGTTTCAACGATAATTTTAAAAATAGCAAGTTTTTGTGTTGATTGCTAAAGGATCCAAACTAAGATACAAATGTTGCTAATTTGAGTGAAGTTGATCTTCTTATGTATATGTATATGTAAAGCTAGTTTCAAATCAGCAACAGGATGAACAGCAACGCAAGCATGCATTGACTGACTTCACCAATGCAATTCAAGGGCAATGAACGCATAAGCTTAATCCCTTTCTTTGTTTCAAACAAAACAACAACAGCACAACAACAGTAATTAGCATAGACTGATGGTGTGACGTGAATGTATCAGGGATTAAGATGCTGGGAGTTTAGTGGTTTAGTGTACAATGAGGGAAATTAGAATAGGTGCAGTATATACAGATGTTAGAATAGCTTTGTTAGGTTAGCATGGATATTACATAAGATTAATAATATTCTTTAGGAGTTAGATCCATTATTTCAGGCGAGCTCAGTAATAATGTAATATTTTCCCCCCGATGAACGAATGTTTATAAATAATGTTCTGATGAAGGATGGTCTATCGTTGGAAGTGTTTTAGTCGAGATTTTTACTCCGCTGTGTGGAAGAAAGCACGACCGATATCTAAGGTCGTTTTAAAATTTTGCTTCTGGTCAGAACAGATATCACACTAATATTTCCGTCAGCACCTGGATGTAGTTCACGTATGCGTCCAAAAAGCCATTGCCCGGAGCCACATCTTTCGTCTGCTATTAAATTGCATTCATTTTAGAATCGAACTCTTTTTAATCTCTTGATTTGTTGAAAGATTTTCACTTTGTGAGAAAAATCGACACTTTGTGTAAGTTCTACATAAAGTAGTAACGATTTATTTAGTTCCGTGCTGTTAATGGATATATTTGTTGTACTTGAGGATTTTTACAATTACAAACAATTCGGAAACAAAGAGCAGTGACACGAAGAAGCTTTTGCAATTTAGAGTATTTTGATAATGTATCAGGATAATGAATTTCATTACAGATATGAGTGGCAAGTTTAAAATTTCTTTCCTCTTCATTAGTTTGAAAATTTGGTACATTCTTGGGCCATGAGGAAGGGGGTTCATATACAAAATTGATTTGGTTTTCAAATATCTCGTGAGAAAGAATTCCTCTCGGTGCACAATCCGCAGGATTTAATGCAGCTGGAACATATTTTCATTGAACAGGATTACTTGATCGTTGTATTTCTGCAACTTTATTAGGAACGTACAGTGTCCAGCACGAAGGAGGTTTGCGGAGCCAACTTAACACGGTGGAACTATCGCTCCAATAATAAACATTTTAAACACTTAAATGGTTCAATGAAATTTTTACCACCTCAGTGAGTTGTACCAAAAGTAATAGGCGAAACCTTTGATTTTGCCTGTAGTATATTAACGAAATTACCAGTAGAAGTTACGATTCTGGAATAAATAACTACTGCATAAGCTACCATTGATGCATCACAAAAGCAGTGTAGTTTTATTGTGATGCTTCTGACCAATGAATCCACCTAGGAATTGTCAATTTAGCTAGTTTGGGTAGTGACAGTCTATACTGTAGCCACTGATTTTAGAGATTACTTGTTATATTAGTATCCCAGTCTAAACCTTATTCCCATAGGCTTTTAAACATGGATTTAGCAACAACTGTTGCTGGTGCTAACCATTATAATGGGTCGTATAACCTTGCGGTTTCCGAGAAAATAGAAACATGAGCTTAAAAGTTGAAGGTGTCACTTTTCGTATTCCACTGAATAGCAAGAGTTATCGTGATCAAAGTCTAGAAAAGAAGAAGTTCTCTACAGTTTGTTATTTATTTGCGTAAATTGCATTCATCCAATTTCAGCAACTTGCACAAATGTTTGTACAAACTTATGGCCTCTTCAACATTAGTTGCAGCTGACATAATGTTTCGATTTGAAATCTTCTGAAAATTCTTTTAGAACACGAATCTCCAAATATGGGGCTGATTTTGTGCCATAAGTCACCGTGTTTAGTTCATAAATAGAAATATTATCAATGGAATCATATCGCCATAATATTTGCTGATATTTACAGTGATCTGGATTGATTTCAATCTGACGAAACATCAATGTCAGCACCAAACTTAATTTTATGAATTCTCCATGTTGTTATAATTGAGAGAAGATCGTTCTGAAGTGCAGGTCCAGAAGAAAGCTCATCATTGGGAAATTTACAAATATTTGAATGGCTGCTGTCATCAACTATCCTTAACTTCGTAGTGGAACTTTTTTTGAAAACCTCATGATGATATGGAAAATGTGAATTTCGTCGGACATCTTTTGGATAAGCCCCGATTTTGGACATATGTCCTAAGAATTCATATTCTCGCATGAAAATTGTATAATTTTCAGCAAACAGAGGTCGTTTGGAAAATGAGATTTCCAAATTTCGTAGGCGCTTGAAAGCACTTATGATATTGTTATTAAGTCCGGGCAAAGTATTGTCACTTAGGACAGAATTAAATGACAAATTTACCATGTGCTTTGCCAGAATCTGTTCGCTTAGTAGTATTTTGAAAGTATTGTTTGCAAGACAATTCTTCATTTGACAAATCTTTTTTCACAGGAACTTCCTCTTGCTCCCAAAACGATATTAATATGTTTTCCAAACTGGTATTATGAATATGTACTCTACTTGAAGGCTCTTGGTAGGTAGATCCAGAAAATACCCAGCCAAAGTAAGAAAAGAAAAGAAAAATCATTACGTATGAACGATTCATAAGGTATTTTAATCTTAGAGCAAATATCTGAACCGAGTGTCATATCAATTTCATCAGACTTATAAAACAATGGGCCAGCTAAACTTTAGGCATCAATATTTGGCAGTGATATGTATATATCTTGAGGAAGGTTCTGGCGTATAAGATGATAAAGTTGTTAGCACTAAAGCTGTGCAAGAAAGTTTTGGCCTATACTTGCGAGAACATAAATCTAGAGTCACAGTGTACCCAGATAAATTATCTTCTCCATTTCCAATACCAATTATTTTGCTGTGCGACCTCTTTTTCTTTGGACCTATTAGTTGAACGGTAGACTCGGGTACTAGGCTGTTCTGAGGACCCGGATCTAGGAGCACTCTCAAAGGAAAATTACCACGAGAAGTTGTTACGCACATTCGAATTGTGTAAAGCCAAACGGATTGAAAATAGTGCGCGCCATGAAAAGTGTTTTGGGGAATTGAATTGTTATTAAAAATGGATAAAGACGGCAATTTATTCGAAGCTTGATTCGTTTGGTTACGGAGGCTGTTTACACATAATGCATCGGAATGTTGGATTACATTCATTGTGATCATGTCCACTAGACAAACAATTACGGCAAATACCTTTCGCTTTGCAAGAACTCATTTTTTTATTATTGGCAAGACCAAAAATATAAAACATTTGCACATAAGGTATATGTTTGTTCGGAAAATTTGCTGGAATGACATGCTGTCTTCTTAGTTTGAAAGAATTTTTTAACAGATTGAGTGTTTTTTTGTTTCCTCGTAGATGGGAATTCATCGTTCAATGATTTCAGCATGCGAAAGGTTTTTTTCTGGGAAATCGAACACTTCTGAAGATGGTTTGAACTTCGGTAGTGGAATTTAAGGATCGTTCCCAATCTTCACGGGTCTGAAGGTAAAGTTTTTGAGCAAAAATATGCATACACTAAAATTGGGTCCCTGCTACGGGTATTATTCCCAAATTCTTGATTTTGATAAAATGTTTTAACGACTAAAACACGTTGGTTCATCGAATACTTGTCCATAATAAATTTGCCACGTCTCTACTTCACGACTACCAAATATGAACTGTCAAGACTAATATTTACCAAAAACAAAGTAGATACCTTCCCGACGGACACCCTGTGTAATGTTGATAAGAACAGAAACTTTTTAGTATTTCAATATTACAATGATATGATTAAAAATACTTAGCAGTTTTTATGTTGACTGCTCAAAGATCCAAAAGAGAAGGGACTGACATGGTGTTAAGATACAACATAGTTTAGTGTACAATGAGGGAAATTAGAATGGGTGCAATATATACAGATGTTAGAATAGCTTTGTTAGGTTAGCATGGATATTATTTAAGATTAATAACATTGTTTAGGAGTTAGACCCATTATTTCAGATGAGCTCTGTAATAATGTAACAACGGGAGTTTATGGTTTTGCGAGTCATTTTTAATATGATATATATGTATATTATATGATATTTTTGCCGTTCAGAGTTCATAAATAAGTGGCTGATATTGACGTATAGCGTAATATTACGATAGTACGATTTCGTTAAGGTAAATGGAGCCAATCGAAACATAAATGTTCATAGGCACAACGTGTGCGCTGTTTATATCTTTATTCGAAGTAAGGAAGATGTGCAATTGGTAATTTTAATGAAATTATCCTTTAAGACTGATTAGAGTAGTGGTAATTGAACAAACTTTTATTATAACTGGTTTCAAATAACTACGATGCAATCTTCAATTAATTGGTTCAAGCAATGAAATGGTCCTATGTATTGTCTAAATAGACCAAAATATTAACCGATCAACTACGGGACGGTCATATTTAGTTTTTAGTATTAGAGTGGTACAGTTTCGCAAATCACCTATTTTACCAAACGTTATTGAATAGTTATCTTAATGATCTAAGACACTTCTCACTACTGATAAACACATTCACAATAGATGGTGCCAGCTGTAAGTGCTAGTCAATACTGCCATAACATAGACGTCATGAGCCAAGCTTAGACATATAGTAAATGTACCGCCTCGAAACAATAGTGATTTTCTTTTGACGTCATATTTGGGTTGTGTGAATATGTAAGATTATGTGCCAAATAATCGTCATATGCGGGAAGAATTGATTTACTTCTTTCAATCGAAGAAAACGGCGGCTGAAGCTCATCGAGAGCTTTAAAACGTTTACAGAGATGCTGTTTTAAGTGAAACAACGTGTCAAGATTGGTTGCATTGCGTTAAAGACGGCGATTTTGAAGACCAAAAACCTTCAAAGACACTGAATTGATGGCACTACTTGATGGAGTTCGTGTCAAACGCAGGCACAGCTTGCTTCAGTATTAGGAGTTACGCGCCAAGCCATTTCTAAGCGATTGCATGCGTTGGGAGTGATTCAAAAGCAAGGAACTTGGGTTCCTTATGGGTTGAAGCCAAGCGACGACGACGCAATCCAAAGAAACGAAAGTCATGGGGACTGCCCGGTCATGCTTCTACTTTGTCGCCTCAGTTGATATTCACGTTGCGAAGGTTATACCCTGTATTTGGTGGGACCAGGTCGCTGTCACTTATTATGAGCTATTGAAACCAAGCGAAACCATCACTGGAGATCGCTATCGACTTCAACTAATGCGATTAAGCCGAGCTCTGCCCGAGAAACTTCTACAATACGCGGAGAGGCACGAAAAAGTGAATCTTCAGCATGACAACGTTCGGCTTCATGTGGCCAAGTCCGTTAAAACCTACCTTGAAATGCTGAAATGGGAAGTCTTACCCCATCCGCCATATTCTAAAGATTTTGCGCCGTCCGATTATCACTTGTTCCGTTCGATTACACATTGTCTGGCTAACCAGCAGTTCCACTCATATGACGACATCAAGGAATGGCTAGATTCGTGGATAGCCTCAAAAGATGAATAGTTTTACCATGACGGAATTCAAGCTTTGCCAGAAAGATGGTAAGCAGTAATAGCTAGCGATGGGCAATGTAAATATGTTTTCATAAAAACCTGAATTTTTATAAAAAAAAAAAAAAAAAAAAAAAAACAGAGAAAACTTAGTTCATCTCAATGTAGTACATTGTACACTTTATTTTCTTACATTCAGTTATTATGGCAATTCCGGGTTAAAATTTCGGTCTACTTTCACTATAAACCACCATCATTGCAAACCTGTACGTAATTTAATAATGAATAAAATGACTTCAACAAAATTAAAATTTTTCAAAAATTAAAATTATAAGTTTTAATTAATTTTTTCTACTGCCGCACTTTCTTAAATTGTTTTCCCACCTCATCGGCATACTTTACAAGTTTGCTTACTATGTTAGGTGTACTATCTTTCGTGGCAATCCAAAACCAGGAGAAATTTCTAGTAGTGAAAATAAGCAAATAATAATAACGTTAGAAATTGAAAGAATATGAATCTATAATTTCATAAAAAATCCCCCTTTTAATATTACCTTTGCAAAAATTTTTTTGTGAAATTTTACCAATGTTTGCTTAAAAAGATCTTTCAGCAGAATATATTTCAAGATATTTATAAGTGCTGATAAAATGAAGAGTGCGATATTTATAGCAATTATCATGTAAACGATTTTATCTTAATAATAATAAGAGTTAACTCAATATAGATTTGTTCCCACTTCCAATATCCGGTAGTCTGACTTTCCTTCCTCAAGTTGAGGTAAGTAATCGCGCATACAAAATACTTCATACAAAAATGTTTTCCTACATTGTTAAAAATTATATCGCATGGCTTTGCGTAACGCTTTGCTTGCAGTTTGACTATAAATGAACAGGATTATGAAATATAATAAATATATATTGTATTGAAAATAATTATTCGATACATTTTGTTGGAGTTATTTTATTCAAGCTATGAAAATCTTTCTTTTCGTATAATTACACCACCGTACCATCAACTTGTTAATTGAACTTTTTGATTAATCAGTAAATCGAATAATCACAAATTTGAATTATTCGTTGACATGAGTAATAAATTACATTACAATTACATTTTAATTAATCAAATTTTAATCATCTATTCAAAATTCAAACGATTTGTTCATGCAGAAATAAAAAACAAATAATAATAATCAACCTGGGCAAGGACTGGGCTGAACTGAGAGGCCAATAAATTTAGTTTTACACAGTGTCGTTGGTGATGTATCGACTCATCGTAAGATTTACGGGCCTGTTAAAAATTGTCTCTTCTCATATACCTATACAATACATACTCGTATATAGAATTTGCCCCAGATTCCAATGGAAATTAGTATTGTTTAGCATTTTTCGATAAACGAGCTCATAATTAGGACGGTTCATTACAAAGCTTCTGAATATTTCCGTCACTTATTAATTGCAACCATTAGTAACCTTTAATTAGTTTCAAATAATAAATGTTGGAAAAAATCTGAAAAAGGTCATCTTATAAGTGAGACTTAGAACTTTTTTTGAGAAAGTCCTTTGCTATTGGGCCAATTTGTTTTATTTGTAATACTTGAGAACCACAGTATCGTGGACTACATAGTGACTCATCGTCAGATAAGTGGATGAGTTAAAAACACTCTATTCTAGTGTATAATACAGAGATTTCACCCTTTTTCTACAGATAATTGATTTTTTTTAATGTTTTTCAACAATGCCGACTACAGTTGGGACAGTGTTTAAAAAAGGTTTGAGCCAAGATGGACCCTTCAGGCATCTATTAACCACAACTATAGATAGGGTTTAGTCAATTAATTAATCTTTCATTTCCAAAGGCGAATTCCTTCCACCATATCGATTTTGACAGCTGCCACAGGCTGTCCGAAATGTACAGAACGTTCCATTGGCCTATCGCCATATAAGGAGAGATATCAGAAACGCTCCCTTGTCGTATGTTATATGTTTTCGTAGCTACTTTTGTCAGTGACAATATATATTTATAATTTTTGCAGTAACACCACCTGAAATTATGTTAGTCCCTCTGAAAATAAGTGAATTGGTGAATTGGCATTCGTGCAATATTACCATATACTGATTGCAATTGACGAATAAGTAATAAAGTTACGCCGGTTTTGTCCAATATTGAAATTAACTTCTTCATGCTCTCGGTTGGTTTGAACAATCACACGAATAAGAGGAGGGACATGGGTCTCAAATGAGTTACAAAATGATAAAGTTATAAAAGGAAATACTCCTGAAATCGAACTTTGAATGACAAAAATTTTGGTTACTGGCAAACCAAAGTATGAAACATGAAATTTTCAATTACTCAAATTCTAGCCATTCATTTTTTCGATTCATCAACAATCCGAATGTATGACTAATCAGCAAATTGATTAAATCGAATTTTCATTAATCGGTATACCCCATCGCATTTCTCTACATATATATATATGTTCTTGTACGGGTATTATTGGGTATTAACTTTAACATAACACTTCGTATATATTATATGCGGAGAAGTGCGATATATCGATCAAGCAGGTATATAAATATCAAACGGCAATTAAGAGAACATTAAATTTTCAGTGGAAAAAACTTTCAAGCAATATATTAAATATTTCGAGTTATTTGTAAATATTATCATGTTGTTGCTGCTATATTGTGTTTGCGACTGTAATAGTCCTGTAGATTGATGTGTAATTTAATTCGCTTACTTAGCTTTCATTTTTGATTTGGCGGTTCAGATATCAAATATGATGTCTCAGATATTCATCAACATATGGCACCGGAATGTATTTACTTCCATTATTTATTTCATTCTTTTCTAACCTTTTTTTTTCTTTATAAATTGGTACAAGAAATGATGTTTGCAAAAATAGACTTGTTAAAAAAATATGGATAGTGAAATAATAAATTTGGCAAAAGTTCTTAATGTGGCAACAACATTTAAATTTGCAACAATATTTGAAAGCAGAAACAAATAATATGAAAACAAGCTAAAATACCATATCTGAATTGTTAACTCAGTTTCCTGAAAAAAATATTGAATTTAAATATATTCAATAGGTACGAAAATTAAACACATTTCACGCGAGCAACATAGAATTGTAAAGAATTGTTCAATATGTGAAGCTGTTGATCTCGATAATTTTGTTTAGTTATTTTTTAGTGAAGGAATTGGGGATTGTTTTGATTTCAAATCACCTGTTACATACTTTTGTTAAGTAGTCTGTTATTAAAATATTTGTTATCAAGTTTCCAAGAATATTAAAAAGTTGCTTTATAAACAGCGATCATGGCCAATTATTAAGTATTGAATCGCATCATCTGCCGAACATACATTCTTGAAAAAAACTAAAATGGCAGCATGTAAAACTGAGAAATTTATCGTTAAACCAGTTGCTGTAGGAAAAGCGAAAAAAGAAAAGGGAATATTTTATATTTAAAGCATTCTTCCTAATCATTTGATATTCCATAAAAGCAGCCTAAAGTGAGAAGACATTTTTTGTCTTTTTTTTTTTTTTATTAAATCACATTTAAGATAATAAATGTATCTTAAATAACAATAATAAACAAGATTTGTTATTTCAATATTACTATGTCTTTTGCTGACAGACAAATCAAATATATGCGATAACTTAAATATGCTAAATTGCGCGGGACTTGGTGAAAGACTGACCTAATGATAAAACCGTCGGCCATATAAACTAAATCAAAACAAATTTTAGGCTAATAATCTACTTGAAAAAAGATCGTCTACCAGTTAGGGGTTACAGCCGGAAAACTAAACTTTGAGACATCGGTCAATTTGCAATTCTCGGCGGCGGATTGACAAAACATTGGCTGTGCCATTTTTTAAGAGGTTTTATAAACTTTTAAAACAGTTTAAGGGAGGTACCGGCCACCCAAAAGACAGACATCGATTAATATACTTAAAATGTTATGATACACATTTGGTTAAAAGGTACGATATTTTAGGCGCTTCTTTATAGTTGTTCCGTTTTTGCCATATCAAACGATATGACCTTTCATTCCTTCGGATGAAAGTATAACAACACTTTTACAATTCTGACTGAGTTTTTCAGTCACGCCTCACTTCAAAAAGGTCGAAAAATACTTTACTCGTTTCATATTCGTTTTAAAAATTTGTGAATTTCTTAATGTTGAATGAATATTCATGTGAAACAGAAAATAGGACAAAATTTCAAGTATTCTTATTTTAAAAATATTTATTTCTAAGATTATTTGCTTAAGCAAACATTGGCCACACAAACTGACAACAATTTTGCTAAATTTTCCAGAAATTCAACCACAAATCAGCTAAGATTTTAATTTTTGAAGAAAACAATCTGGACTAAATTTTTTGAAATATTTTAAAAATACTTTTTTTCTTGTCGATATTTTCCACCGGTAAACGTTGTTTTCTACATCTTATTGCTGTTGCCGATCACAACTATCGATATATTTGCAAAATAATAACTCACATGCTTCATACAAAATATTACAAAAATTACTTGTTGGCACGCCATGAAAACTTATGGAATGACAGTAGTTGAAAGTTTACATTTTCGAAAAGTGTAAATTTTTCATTATTATTCATTTAATTGGATTTTTCCTTAAGTGACATATAGGGATATCCATTTGGTGGTTTCAAGGCTGTCAGCTGTTAAATATCTGCCATCTGAAGTGTTATTTGTTTATTGAAAGGTTTGCTATTTACAAACTTGGATTGCTTAACACCGAGGAACACGTAAAAATAGTTAAAACTTGATACAAAAGTGGTGAATCAAATGTTGGCACTTTTCGTGTACTACGGGATGATTCTAGCCATCATAGTCGACCTACTTTGAAAAGGAATTTCAAGAGACTGGAAGCGTTACAGATGTGGTCAGGCCTGTGCATCATCGCAATGCACGCACTGCCGAAAATACCGCTTCTGTTCGTGAAAATGTAGTGGATAATCCATATATTACTTTTATATTCAACACAATTCTAACCAAAAGCATGTTTCCAGTAAATTGGAAATATGCCAAAATCTTGCCTTTACCAAAAGCAAATAAAGACTATCGGCCAATAGAATTTTCCCATATTTATCAAAGGTGTTCGAAAAAATAATTCATAAACAAATGTATGACTTCTTACAACAAAATAATCTTCTCACAAAAAAACAATCGGGTTTTCGACCGAAACGTAGTTGCATTACAGCCATTCTCGATGTATCCGAGGAAATACGCAAAAATGTCGATGTTAGAAATATATCGTTTCTTGTCCTTTTAGATCATTCTAAAGCTTTTGATTGTGTTAATAGTAGTATTCTTTGCAAAAAATAAGAAACAATGTTCAATTTCTCACCTTCAACCCCCAGCTTAATTTCTTCCTACTTAACCGATCGGTGTCAGTCTGTTTACACACATAATAAAACATCGCAGAAACTACCAGTATTAAAAGGTGTTCCGCAGGGATCAATACTTGGTCCACTGCTGTTTGCAATGTACATAAATGACCTTCCGAATCATTTAAATTACTGTGATTTAGATTTATATGCTGATGACTTAATGGAGATTTACACTTTGTTCATAATTGGGCAACTGCAAATGGTCTTTGCCTTAATCCTTCAAAATCTAAGTGTTTAGTAATAAGACCCAAACAAATGAAACAAATATTTGATCCAGAAATTGTTATTAATAACCAAAGGGTAGAAGTGGTGGTGATGCCGAAAAATTTAGGCACCATTTTCAATAAAACACTTACATAGTCACATCACCACATATCTCTGCAACTGGAAAAACTTATGGTATGTTGAGAACTCTTTGGAACACACCTTATTTTACACCCATACATATACGTCTTCTCCTGGCTAAAACTTATATTATGCCCACTTTGTTATATGGGTGTGAAATATTTGTTAGTAGTGATTCTGCAAGTCTCAGAAAGTTAATTTTAGCGTATAATGCTGTGGTAAGATATGTGGACGGTTTGAAAAAATATGACCACATATCGTTTTATGCAAAAAAATTGTATGGAGTTACTTTTCAAAATTTATTGGTGATACGTGTTCTAATTCTTCTTCACAAGATTATATACACCCATGAACCTCCTTATCTATATAATAAAATAAAGTTTACACGTACAAATAGATCAAATGATTTAATACCGGAAAGGCGCAGAAGTTTGATGTCTGAATGACAGTTTTATATAAATACAGGGTGGCGCAATACAACGTGCATGTTTAAAAAATAGATTAAAAAATAAATACAAAAGCTATGGTTAAAATAAATCTAAGGCATTGTAGAGTAGTAAATGGAGTTTATTTTTTTTAAATAATATCATCTAAATGGTGACCCTCTCTACGACGGCACTCCTCTAACCGCAAACGAAAAATTTTGAAAACTTTCTTCAGTAATACTGGTGTAATGGCTGCCATTTCAGCACGGATATTCTCCTTGAGCTGAACGATGTTTCTTGGATTATTACTGTAGACTTTGTGTTTGAGGTATCCCCACAAAAAAAGTCAAAAAGCGTCAAGTCTAGACTACGTGGGGGTCATGGGATATCACCTCTTTTCGAAATCAGTCTGCCATGGAACATCTGCTTCACCACCGCCATGGTGTCATTTGATGGGTGACAGATAGCTCCATCTTGTTGTAACCAAGTTCTGGAATTCACTATTCTTGAACTTTCAAATTCTGGAGCCAAAAATCCGTCTAACATCTCAACATAGCGTTCCCTATTAACCGTGACGTTTTGGCCCCGCGCATTTTCGAAGAAAAAAGGACCAATTATTTCTCTGCCAGAGATTGCTGCCCACTCTGTCACTTTAGGACTATGCAATGGTTTCTGGTGTTTGATTTAAGGATTTTCACTGTTCCAGTAACGACAATTTTGACGGTTTACGAACCCATCCATAAAGAAATGAGGATATTGTCAAAATTGGAAAATCGATTAAGCATTTCATTAGCCTTGCTATGAAGTCAGACTCTTTCAATTCTTGTGTTAATTAAAATTCGTTGCAAACTTCGTCGCGATAATTGTAAGACAGACGATCTCTTGCGAGTTGACATTTGTGGATTTCCTCGTACTGACTCCATAACTCTCTCAACATTGTCTTCGGTTCTAGATGTTCTTGGGCGACCATTTGCTTGTGGTTTAAATGTTGAACCGGTCTCTTCAAAACGCTTTACCATATTTTAATTAAATTAGCACTCGGAGCTTCACTAATTCGCCGTAGTCCATATTCAGCACAATATAGTCGCCTAGTAGCAATATATGAACGAGAGTTCTCGTAAAATGCGCGACGCTTCCCGTCGAAGTGATTCATAGCGACTAAAACTCCATGAGCCCGCCAACCCAACGATGTAGATAAATAAATAAATAAATAAATAAATAATCCGAATTTCAATTCAGAGCGCTATGACCGCAAGACAATCGTATTTTTTTGGCCGGCAATGGAAGATTATGAACTGAGCGATATGTGCCACGAGCCACACAGCATGACCGATTATGGCTTTATTGCATGAGAAGTTTCCACAAAGCATAATTTCACGTCTTGGCGACGTCAATCAGCCTCCAAGATCATGTGATTTGATGCCGTTAGACTTTTTTTCATGGGGCTACGTCAAAGACCAAGTTTACGCTGGTAATATTTGAAAACCAATATAAAATATTGAAAACCGCTGCAGTATTTGAAAATCAACATTCGTCAAGTTATCGTCGAGATATTGCCTGAAATGTACGAAAAAGTGGTCGAAAACCTCAACCTACCTGCAACGAATCCAGAGGCGATCATTTAAATGACCTTGTTTTTCGTATACAATTGTAAGGTCCAAGCATTATAATGAAATAATCAAAAAAAATCAGAAAAATGGATAACCCGATATCACATGCGATTTAAAGGGAGCAAAGCAGGCCTTGCTATTATCTAAACTTATTTTTCACTCCAGTTGCTTCCAAACACGCCCATTTTTTTCCACCAAAATTCAAATTTGAAGCAGATTAAAAAAATCATAAGTGTACAAGAACAATTTGGAGACTTGGTTAAGCGCTTAACAACTGTCCTTAACACGAGTGCGAAGTTTAACCTGTGAAAAGCCATAAATGAAATCAGTAATCAAAATTTTGTAAAATTTTTTTTGGGAAATTTTATAAATTACTATCTTTTGTAATATTTTATATCCACCAAAACTAAGATTTTCTAGTACGACAAACTTTTAATATATTTTATGTTTGACTTTTTATATATTATGGTTTCGACAAATTCCCAAAATATTCCCTCTTATGAATATTTATGTTAATTAGACACAATTACTTGCTCAACGAATACTCAACGATACTCGAACTTAATTCTTCGGATCGGATCAACCGCACAAAAGATTCTGATATATTTCCACTTATTTGCATTTGTGCCCAATATGCGAATACCTTTGAATACATTCTATCATTACACCTTTTTTGTTGAACACTGTACGCTCGAGATTGAAATTGCTTTCGAATGTATGGTATTCATGCAAGAGAATATATTTAAATGAATGTAGTTGAGTTATTTTAACATTCTGCTGAACTCTTCCATTCATCGGGTGTTCGCATGAAAAACACTAAAAATCAGAAAATGTACAAAAGTTAGAAAAGCTCCTATATATGGAAAACCGAATGTCCAAATACATAAATGACCTCATTTTTGCGGTTCACTAAAGCGATTCAATAAAGTAGCATCTTTCACGTGATGTCAAAAAACATTCAAAAATCGTCAAAAAAAATAACAAATATGTAAGAGTCGAATACGAACATAGCCCAAATAGAGCATCTTAACTAGTATAATTCTTTATCTCAGTTGAAGGCTACTACCATTTCTCATTCCCTTAGAACTCAACAAAATTAAGTAAAAAGAAGTCATGATTGGAATTACGGTATCAGAGTTATGGAACATTCCACTGTTGGCTAAAATGATTATAATCCAACGATTGTCAAACTATGCGCTTGCCAATTTTGCGTTCACCACCTATAATTTAAGAATCCAGTTGAAAAACTCATTGACGTTGACAAAAAATTGAGTTGCACAAAAATTTTAAACTTTTATTTTGCGTTTTGAATAGCAGCAGTCGTAACAGTCGTTATTATAACTGTGCTGGACTAGTCGAAGCGAAAAAAGAAAATTTTAAATTCCAATATTTTTTATTGAAGAAATGCTTATTTGATTATGTTGTGATGATGAATTTAATAGTAACGAACAAATACTTAAACCCAGAAATTGATTTCAGCACTATTTATTGTTAGGATTACGCAGTTTCGATGAAATAAAAAAAACAGAGCAATCTAAATTACTTGTGACTTTATTTACAGAAGAAAATGGAGGAGGAGCTTATTTACAACGGAAAGAAAGAAAATGTCATAATAATAGACAATAACATATGATGCATGTTGCCACCTTTTCAACACGCCCTCTCAACATGCAGGTCATCTATGTCGAAAAGCCAAGTCCTTCTAAACATTTTTCATGAGTTGAACTCGGTAACGCCTTTGTCATTATATCGGCCACCATTTGTTGCGTTGGAACGTGGTTGAGTTTAATTAATCCATTAGATACAGATTCGCGAACAAAATGATATTTGATATCTATGTGCTTCGTACGTGAATGAAAAACTGGATTTTTTGCTAAGTACAAAGCACCTTGATTGTCTATAAACATCGTTATGTCAGCTAACGATTCCATATTGAGTTCGCATAAAAGGTTTCTTAGGTAAAGTGCTTCTTTGGCCGCCTCAGCCAAACTCACATATTCTGCTTCTGTGGATGATTGTGCAACCGTACGTTGTTTCTGTGATTTCCAGGATATTGCTGCACCGGAGTATAGGAAAGCATATCCAGTATATGAGCGACGATCAACGGTACAACCACCCCAATCAGCATCACAATAACCAATCACTAGCTTATCAGCCTTTTGGTATTTCAATCCTATTTCAATAGTCCCAGCCAAGTATCTCAGTATTCTTTTTGCAGCACACCAGTGATTCCAATTCGGATTATTCACAAATTGTGCCAGTCGTGATACTGCGTTAGATATATCAGGCCGTGTGGCTACCGATAGGTACATTAACGATCCAATCAGTTCTCTATAGGGACGGTTATCACAATTTTTCTCTTGCTCCGTGCGAACACACCCACTTAACTCGGCAGGAGTCTTGACTGCATTACAATTCAGCATACCATATTCGTTCAACAAGTCTCTTATGTAGTTGCTTTGCTTCAATACAATGGTGTCATCCCCTTGAATAATTTCGAGTCCAAGACAGTAAGACGCTCGGCCGAGATCCTTGATCTCAAAATATCTTGAAAGCTGAGCTTTTATTGCCATGATAGTCGCCACATCTTGGGCTGCAATGAGAAGATCGTCAACATAAACTAATAAAAGTATAAACTTGCCATTAAAATATCCACGGAAAAGACAAGGTTCGTTAGTAAGTGGTTTAAGGCCCATGGTAGCCAGTTTATTGGTTAGTTCCGCACACCACTGCCTCCCAGCTTGCTTTAGACCATACAATGCTTTATTTAGTCGGCACGCATTTCCACCATTATGCAGGTCCCCAAGCATTTTTCTGCCTTGCTTACCAACATCAGAAACTTCGCCGTACTTTGAAATGATTCGTTCTAACATTTCCCCCAGCATATAAGGAACTTTCATTAATACTTTCTAGTTCAAAACTCCATTTAGAAACGCAGTTACCACATCAAACTGCCATATGAAAAGACCAAACTGCACTCCAAGAGCTAACAACAGACGCAATGTATCAAGTCTAGCTACTGGTGCAAAAGTTTCATGATAATTGACTCCGATTACTTGACTGTAACCTTTTGCTACCAGACGTGCCTTCTTTCGGTCGATGTCACCGTTGGAATTATATTTATTTGTTAGAACAAATCGACAGCCAATAATGCCCTTGCTCTCAGAAGCTTTCACGATGTCCCAGGTTTCATTCTTGAGAAGGCTTAATACCTCATTTTCAATGGCGCCTTTCCACTCTTCAGCTTCAGAACCCTTTAAAATATCTTTGACTTTGATCTCCACCACGCCCGAAAATACTTCGTCCTCTAAATCATCACTGCTGTCCCTCTCTATAGTAGGCACTTCATTACTTTCTGATGATATTTCTCGAGTACTAAATAGTTTCTTGGGACGCCCTCTGCTTCCAGTACGTACCAGTTTTGGTCTGCCGCGAGCCCTTAAAGGTAACTCTACTTGTTTGTCAAGAGTCTTCAAACTTTCTGCTGGAATAGCTGGCTCAGGATCTCTTACTTCAATATTAGAGAATTCGATGTATTTCGGTTGCTCCTCAGTTGTATCAAAAAATGTATCCACCTCAAGTTGTGTCTGCCCATTGCCAGTGCAATCTTCCAAAAAACGTACATCTCGAGCACATATTATTTGGTGTGAAGTAGGAATCCAAATTCTATACCCCTTCTGATCACGTGGGTATCCAACAAAAATACCGTCTACACCCCTCGGAGACAATTTATTTTTGTTTGGGTTCTTGTCAAGCACCACTACTTTGCTGCCGAATATTTTTAAATTCTGCAAATCAGGTTTCACGCCAAAAAGCTTCTCATACGGCGTTTGCCCATTTAAACTGCTAGTAGGACATCTGTTTCGAATATACTTTGCAGTTGCCACAGCTTCCGCCCAAAAAGAGGTATTTAACCCAGCTTGTAGCAAAAGACATCTTGCCATATCAAGCAAAGTTCGATTTTGCCTTTCAGCAACCCCATTCTGCTCAGGAGTTCGGGGAATCGTCAACCTTCTTTGTATGCCTTCATCTGCAAGATACTTGTCAAATTCACTGTTAAGATACTCACGG
Source organism: Philornis downsi (assembly GCA_019455685.1). Taxonomy (NCBI): domain Eukaryota; kingdom Metazoa; phylum Arthropoda; class Insecta; order Diptera; family Muscidae; genus Philornis; species Philornis downsi. The sequence goes on from JAHXMU010000751.1 coordinate 1,691,016, forward strand.
CCATTATCAGTTTGCAAACATTTGATTTTTCGACTCGTTTGATTTTCAAACATTCGCTGATAGGTTTTAAACGCCTCAAGAACTGCAGATTTTTGCCGCACACAATAAATTTCACACCATCGAGTGCAGTCATCAATAAACGTAACGAAGTACTTAACTCGTCCTGTACCTTCTTCTCTGAAGGGTCCTACGACATCTGAATGCACTATCTGCAATGGCTCTAGACTTAGATTATGCGTAGACTTAAAGGGTAAAGTGGTCATCTTGCCCTTCATACAAGTAACGCATCGAGTCAACTGCTCGCGATCCTCAGCCTTAACATCTGGTAATATACCACATTGCACCATTTTAATCAAATCTGCTGCATTAAGATGTCCTAAACGAACGTGCCACTTGAACAAATCTGAGCAGCTTGACTCTGCTAAACCACAATTTATGTTTTCATTCACAAAATACAGGCTTCCTCTGCGCTGAGCAACAAGTACTGTGTTTCCATTGGCATCTAGAACCCTCGCACCTTCCTTGGAAAAATTAACAGTGTGATTATTATCTGTGATTTGGGATACTGAGATTAAATTTGACCGCAGATCGGGAACAAACAGCGTATTATTTAATTTGATCTTTCGCTCAGACCCATCAAACGTCGCAACAAAACGCACTAGTCCCTCGCCACACACCTGTGTACTTGTTTGATTTGCAAGATTCAAGTTCATCTTGGTGGATTTTTGCATGTCTTCAAAACTACCTTTATCTTTACATAAATGAATAGAGCATCCACTATCCAAAATCCATGAACGATTATTAATATTACTATTTGCAAACAAAACTTCTTCACTTGATGCTGCTGTGCACACTGCAAAACTACTCTCGGCTGTTTTTGGTGTTTGTTTATCTTTATGCTTCTTCTTATTAGAACAGGCATTCGCTTTGTGGCCAGACTCACCGCACTTAAAACATCTGATGTACCTTTTCTTTGGTTCAGCATTAAATGGTTTTGAAAAATTTCCCCGAAAACTGGCTGCCATTGCTACAACATTTCCAGATTGTTTTCGTGCCTCGCTCTCCTCAATTATCTTCACCTTTAATGCCTCTGCATCCGGGAGCTCATCTCTTGTTTCGATTGCACAGCAAAAATTTTCAAATGAAGATGGCAAACTGTATAAAAGCATAATCGAAAGTAAGTCTCCATGTATTTGTACATTCATACTTTCCAGTTTGTCAACTGCATCAAAGAACCTTGCGATGTGATCTTTAACATCACCGCCTTCTTCCAATCTTTGCAACATCAACTGTTTCAGCAATGTAGCTTTCCTAGCTGGACCTTTAGACGCATATATCGACTGCAATTTCAGCCACACTTCGTGAGAAGTCTCACATCCACGAATCTGCTTTAATTCAGACGGCTGTATTGATAGGATGAGATCTGCTTTTGCCTTTTTGTCCATTTTTAACCAGGAACTAAACGTATCTGACTTTGCATCAGGCTTCACATTGCTCCCATTCACATAGTCCCACAAGTCATTTTTTATAAGCAGTGCTTCTACTTGCATACTCCATGTATCATAATTCTCTTTTGAGAGAAGCTCAATGCGTGAAGTACTTTGGACTAAATTTGTTGACATCTTTATTTAATTTGCAACGTAAATACTATTGCAATTAATATCGCCGTGTTTTATTTATTTGATATTTGGCACTCTGGGCCCATAACCTGTTAGGATTACGCAGTTTCGATGAAATAAAAAAAAACAGAGCAATCTAAATTACTTGTGACTTTATTTACAGAAGAAAATGGAAGGAGCTTATTTACAACGGAAAGAAAGAAAATGTCATAATAATAGACAATAACATATGATGCATGTTGCCACCTTTTCAACATTTATAAAAACTGGCTTGTTCCGAAGAAAGTCAAAAAATTGTTACACTCACTTTGCCCTCAGATTGCCCGCCGCTCCAAAATGGCGAGACATATATTTCTAGTTCGTGCCAAATGTCACAACTTTAGAAGAAAAATCGGAATCTGAAGATATAAAGAAAATTCCGAAAATCATTACAAGCTACAGTTAGCTTTCCACAGTCTTTGGTCTTATAGATGTTGGATCTTAAAATATTATTTTAGTAATTATCAGAATTACTGATAATTACAACAAAACATGGAATTACAAAAAAAAAAAAGAACAATTTCTTTGCAAACTTGTCCAATTATATGGACGATTGCCATATGAAAATGTGACTAGATTGCTCTAGATTCCTGATCGTCCATCGAGTTTACTATAGAATACTTTTCATGCTAAGTTGGCTTGATCCTGCGTGATATAACTTAGCCAACGCAACCATCATTTGCAGTTGATCGCATTGGTAACAATTATATGTCCATCAATTTTATGGAAATTTGTCTCTCATAATGCAAGAATGTGCGTTTTACGGAAAGGCTAGTGTGTACAACAGTAGAATTTTGATCAGCCTTATCCTGTAAACACTTAAAGGATTCGTAGTAATACTAAAGTCCTCCATGACTTCATTCATGTTTTCCTGTATCAGAACCTGGAAGCCAACTTTATCGGCGAGGAAAAGGTCGGTTTGGCTAAGGCGATAAAAGTTAAACGTTGGTTTATTTCATGTTGTTCTTGCGCCAGATGCCTGTTTACTTAATTTGAATTAAAATATGCTGTAGTTTTTCGCACATTACACACGACGAATCATTAATAGTGGGTTTAGAAGCTGTTGCTTGCTCATTATCAACTCGTCGACATCAGTCTTCAATGGCTTTGTCGGTAGGTCAGCGCTCTTTGTTGCCAATAATTGGCAGGATTTCTTAGTCTGCTATTCGTCTGTCAAAGAAGTGATTTCTTCATAATTGAAGCACATTTTGCATATCCAAGCTTATCTCAAGCCCCCACATTTGACACTTAAGTAGAATTTTGAGGCATCGTCTTTACCCTGTGTATTCGGGCTTCTGCAATTTCCGCTAAGAATATAATCCCCCTTTTCATCTCCTTGTAATCATCCCCGACAACACAAGTTACTATTGGTAGCAGCGTTATTGTGTATGCAGCATCTTTTTCTTTAGATACATTCTCGGTCGTGACATTGTTGCCTGCGAAGAGTTTTTTATACCAATTTGCAGTTCTTGCAACTACTTTTATGGAATTTCCAACACTTTTCCATATTTTGTTAGAAAAATCGGTGTCGGAGGAGTATCGTAGCAGTAACTTGGTTTCTCGGATTAGGCTCTGACAGAAAAGATTGTCGTTAACATGTAATCAGTCTGCACATATTAACGGATGTACTGCTCTTTGGTGGCTAGTGCAGCGAACATGTGTTTTCTCTAAGTACTCTTAAAATGCATTGTTTTCTGGTGGGGCGTAAGGACAAATATGAAATAGACTGCTGCTGCTCTGGTTCCATTACATCATGTGAATGAGATATGGGAGAGGTTTTCGCATTCAGTGAGCTTACACTCATTTCATTTTTAGGCTCACACAAAGGGAAATGCAATACCAAATATCAGTTTGCGAAATATTTACTAGACTTGTCGATTACTCACCTACTCGAAGTGTTTGTCAGATACATCGAAGTCAATGCGCCCAAATACTTATATCGGAGTTGGAACCACGACCTTATGCATGATTATCTCGTGTCCTAACCATCCTTGCTAAGCTGGTGAAAGCCTTGCATTTTAATAAAAGTGTTACCATTTTACCTAAGTTGCATTCGTGAAATCTTGTCATGAGAATGCCTCAACCAGTTGCCTTTTCGCTTTTGTTACCAGCAGAAGTGTATCTGATGTCACTACCAGAGAGCTCTAGTCCGAGGTCGGACATCTAGAACTGGTTAGGAAATTCGACAGCTATGTAGGGAATTTGTTTCTAGTGTGCTTTGTTTGGTTTCAATATCGTGTGTTTATCAGTATGTGCCGAAACCATATTAACATATCAAACATGTTTTAACAACAAAAATTTGTAATCAGAATATTTCTTTTCTGCTAATATTCCGCAAGTTTCTATGTTTTTAAGCAATTTGTACAAAGTACACATTTTACTTCAATATGGCGCCTGGATCTGGTGTGTTACAATTTTCTATCCCGCTAATGCAACTACCCACTCTCAAGGCCGTAAAATGAACTCATTATGATCTTTCATTAACAACTTCGCTTTTCTTCTAACGGTCTTTCATACCGTAAGTGTTCAATAAAAGAGAGCAAAATTTTAACATGCAGCACTTGGAGAATTTACCTGAAAATGCAATTATCTACTCTGTCTGGATGAATGTTTTATTAGTTATAATGAAGGTAATATGCATTACCGCTTCTTGTAACTTGAAATTCAATTTATTCGATGAATGACATGGGTCCGGAAATGTCCGGCGCTGGGGCAAAAAACAACAAAGATACATTGAGGTCGTATTGGTGCAGAATAATACAGTAGTATATACTTTGAGGTCACGCGCCTGAACAAACACAAATAACTCTCAAATACACACGTGAGCTTCAATGTTTCATAGTTGAAAACATGTTGCTTTAGGGGTTGTTTAATTGCTCTAGCAATTGGTTTCAAATGCGACGACGTGGCCTTAAACAGCTATCGTGACATGCGGGAGTTGAAGGTAATGTGGTGGTGCAACCTTGATTTACAAAGTTATGACATACAATGGAAATACATTTAAATGTCACCAAAAATGATATATATGTTAATACGCAATGTTTGAATACTTCTGGGAATTTGATGTTACTCATACGTCGACAATGGCAAAGAGTAGTACATTAATCAGGAGTGCGGAATGAAGACCTTAATTTTGTACTTTTCCGGCCGACGTTTTTCCGAAACATTTTATACATGTGTACTCGTGTATTAATCAATGTAATCAATTTTAGAATTTTTTTGCCTCTTAGCAATTATAAGTTATTGCTAACTTAGAAATGATCTTGAACCGAATAAGAACCATATATTTAATAATATATTTAATAATTTTTATTTAACCAAATTAATCTTAGAAAGACATTGCATTCTTTCTCTCACAAATGGAAAATAAGGTTCGTTATGAGGTGGAGAGAAATGTCGTCATTTTCTGCCAAAAATTGGTCATTTACTGTTGTAAAAGAATGGTAAATTTCGGAGTTGAACCTTAAAAAGTGCAAATAGATGGGTTTTTAACGGGGTAATGCTAATGTTTCTAATTATTTCATTCGCGGAATTCTATTGGACACAAATAATACAATTCTTTCTTACGAATAGGAAAATGAATTTCATTGGTCACGTGAGCGTGATTACTAATAAGTAAAGATCTGAATTTGGTTTTGTTAAGAAATGAACCAAGTTTTATTTTACAAGGGTACTATACATGCCTCTTGTAACATGCCCTTTCGATTGTAGGGGCGGGCAAGTGTACGTTTTTTTTTAATTTTTGAATCCGATGGTGGGGTAGGTCTTATCAATTGAAGAGTAGATCCTTAGATTTTTGCCGTCATCGCAATATAGGGATTATCACTATTATATTATCACGACACCAAGTTAATCTCGAAATATACACAACAAGAGTTTTTCCATGAATATTCTTCCTTTCCAAGATATTCTCTTCTTTGGATCTTTTCATAATCACTAACAACACTCAAAAAGACATTTCGTTTATGGTTGACAATCAGCACTACAGACATGCAAAACCTACGTTCAATATTTCTAGATGTAAATCTTGAATCATTCCTAAGAATCTTAAGAGCTGTAAAATGCTTGTGTTCCATTTGAGAATTCCGTTAAAAAAAGACAAAAAGGATAATTTGAAAAAGGTGGTAAAGCATATCCTTGCATATATGCAACATGCTTGCCCGATGTTTTGTTTCAAAAATTGGACTTTTTGATGCTTTTTGAAGTTTATTTTTAAAAACAATGAAAGAAGTGTATTCCAATTACAGACTAGGGTTTCCTGATTTCAACAATTCCTAGAGGGTTTCGTTGCGTAACAATTCATGTTACATTCCAACTTGCTTCCATTTTTATACACTTTTGGCAGTTCTTAAACGAAGCTCGTAACGGATTCTTTGAAACTTGAAATACGTCGTTTGAAGGTTCTACGAAATAATACTTGTTAAATTACATTGAATACATGTGAACACAAGAAGTAGATCAACAAAATATATCAAAAGAATTTTGAGTGTACTCGTGATTCGGACAATTTGTAATTGTGTTATTAAATTTTCATGGTTTTTGTAATTAAAAATCCTTTTTATTGCAATTTTCAGCCATCGTTGAAATCCGCCAAATCCAACCCAGATGATGTCAATGCTATTGAAAAGATAGAATGCATGTGAGCTCATTGAATGTGAGAAGCTCTCCCATACCTCATTCATGGCATGCAAGGGAATTTGGTTATTTTTTTTATAAAGTAATGCTATGGAATGTAAGACGAAGCTGCTGTATTGAGGAACTGTAAGCCAAAACAAGCTGTGTTGGTCAGTACTGAGCCAAAATTAAGATTAAATCAAAGATTCTGTGATAAGGAGCAGTAAATCAAAGCGCCTGTATTTAAGAACAGTAATCAAAACGAAGACAACAAACCGAAGCTGCTGTGATGATGAATAGTGAGCCGAGGCTTATGTTTACGGATGCAGTAAGCCGAAGCATCAGTTCTTGTGAATAGTAAACTGAAACTTCTATACTTCAGTGAGCCGAAGCTTTCTTGTAGAGGAACAAAGGGGCATAGGGATTAACTCCGTTAATGATGAAGCTTATTCATTTATACTATGCGGCGATAGCTGACCAGTCATGATTCCAATATTGTTCAGTAATTGTCGATCTACCTATTTGATTGACCGCCTTCTAGAGACTCAATTGTACTCAATTGTAATGAATGGTAAAAACTGCAACAGATAGAGTTTCTATTCTTCCTCGCACTGAGCATATGTCAAATGTATTGTTATGGGACTGTATACATATTTTTCGTTGTTATTTTCAATGTTCAATTTATAGGAAATAAAAAAAATCATGACTGAAAATAAACGCAATTTCAGTACTAACTAGCTCGGAAATACGCAACTTATATGTATTGGCAATCTTAAAAGATTGGCCGGTGCTCGCAAACAAAGCGACACAAGAATGCAAGACTTTGTTTCTGGTTCAGCCTTAAGGTGCTGTGGGGTTTGTTGTTGTTCACTCCAGTACGATCTGAACCTGAACATGGATTCATAATTCAGCCCCATCTACCTTTGTTGTAAATAGCCCATGCAAATTACACGTTTTTCTTCTAGAAACCACTAAGGAAGCACAGAATTGTATTGCATAAATGATCTGATCGATTTCAAATCATCTTTCTACTTTCTAAAAATGGTTTGAAACGTATGCCAGTAATTTTTGAAAGCGTTCTAACTCAAAACTCTTTTTTCATGTTTTTCAATGTTTACAACTCCAATTAAGGTATGTTGTCACAATTTTGATAAAACTGTGCGCGCTTTCTTAAAATAAATCTTTAGTGAGTATTTATTTGGCAATGCGATTTTCTTTAGTTAAAAGCTTTTTCAATAAAATCAGCACCGAAGTTGGTCGGTTAGCATTTTTGATGGCAGGTTGAGGCTATTCCTGCAATTGGGCATATTAATATTTCATTAATTTTTGAAAGAAGCATCTAAACCCTCAAAGCTAAAAGCACTTTTCTGTATTCCAATGTAAATCCTTAAACACATCAAAACTAAAGGAGATAGTAGTTGAAAAACAAAAAATCGACTTTATATACCAGTCATTGTGACATAGAACTTCACACATTAAATTCGCATGCAAATCCTCTTAATTAATTCAAATTTTTATATTCCAGCATATTTTACTAACTACTAACTAAAATATTACAAGGCCGGGAGAAGTGTATGTTTTAAGGGCATCTTTAGCATTAACACAGTTTATACGATAAGGGATTTTCAAAATGTGAAATAGAGAATAAAAATGCAAATGGATACTAAACGTTGCCTGGGAAAAGATGCTAAGCAACTTGTATTTTGACTGATTCGAGCTGGCATTCAAACAGGTGAAGGCAGATAACAGAATAAAAAACAACTGCAGTGAATACAAAAATTGCATATACTCGTATTTATTTTTCCTCTCGTTTTGGCTTAAGAGAAAAATCACATAAAAAGTGTCTACATTTTGTGCCATCTACACAGACTTTATAATTTCCTTCAGACCACCTCCGCATTCGCTTAGTCATGTTTATAATAGTGATTCTTGGCGTTAGGGTAACCTGCTCAATGTGAAGAATGTGACGAAGAGGGAAGGACATAGATAAGTTTGTCACTGAAAACTTTAACAATTCAAATGCCAACCTTTATTCATATATTTTCTAGGTTACATTATATCTTCTGGCACTCCAGTTGTTTACAGTACAGTATCCTGCGAATAAACTGGGACGGAATGCCGTACACAACACAGGTCTATAATAGGAAATGATTTTCAGAAACTATTATATGAATGGCTATTTATTATAGATTAATGACCATAAATTATAGATTTTAAAATTTTTGATAAATGGACGAAAAGAGTAATTCAAACTCATCCTTCAGATATTAAAGAGATGATGATGATGCAGATGTATTACTCTGATACTGCAGATTTTTACTTTTGTGCTGGTAACATTTTGCACTTCATCATTTTCAAAAAATACCTCGTCAATTTTTGGTACCGCACTTCCCTTTATGACGCACCTTCTTTCCATAAACAAACAATAAAGCGAAAAATACTTCTGCTAAAAATAACACCGACGATTTTTACTTATTTCACCAAAAATAAATTATATTTTAATGCTGTGTTCTGCTTCCTTTTTTCGGGGAAAAAATTCTTCGAATCATTGTTTCCTCGTGAAACCCGGAATTGAATCTTTACTTCATAGTATGCATTAAACAGAAATCCATTATTTTTCCAATTTTTTTCTGTAGTCTGTATTTTGCGTTGTATAACTGCGATCGGATGGCGATAAAAAGATAAGATTTAGTACACGAAGTATTCTTTGAGCGACAGTCAAAGAACAAAGAGAAATCTCTACATATTTGGTCCTGATACTGTAACGATCAATCACTCACAATTTTTGATTCGTTTTCTCCACTCTAGTGATGAAAAGTGAATTACTTACGACAACATCAAGTGAAAACGGTCGTGGTCTAAAAGCCAATCCTGGATTGACATCTACTATGAGTCGCTTCTCTGCGGCCAAACTCAAACTAAGCGAAATATCGCCTTAGTAGTCCATTTTCTTAAAATAAGTATAAATCTTACAAATAAAAATAGCTTTAGCTAATCTATTCCGAAAGAGACAGAGCTGGGAGATGTACAAATTATATACTTATAAGGATACAATTCACCCACAGTTTTAGTTGCGTACCATGCTTTGAAATGAAATAGGCGATAATGGGCAAATATGTGTTTTCGAAGTTCTTCGCATTGGATACTACTTGCACCTTTGATTTCTCTTCTTACGTATGTATGTCCTTCACTTTTAATTTCTTTTCCTCCATCTACGTTAAATTGTAAATTACTGCCTTTCTCAATGTTAGCAGATATCCAAATTGCCGATTTTTAAAAAGCTCACATCTACGTTGCAATACAAGTTATGTATGTAAAACTGGCGATTTTGACAATTGAACAACAGTTTAAGCTTTCCGCGTGTGTTTCAATTTTTAGATCACAAAATGCAAGCAAAACTTTTCATATCCTCGCCCATAATGATAACATGTTGAAGAGATACATAACGCCCTAATTCATTCATGAGAAGATCCAATTAAAGATCTTTAAAGATAATCGTCTGTCTGCCACAAAATGACAGCTTTGGGGAAAATGATTTGTATTTTCTTCTTTTTCGATTTGTGCAGTGAATTTTTTAGCTAATATTAATATTTTGCGTCCACTTAGTGAAACTTGAAAAATTATAAAATAATATTGATGCCATAAAAATTGCGGATTTGAAAAAAAGTAAATTCGGCACCTAAAATGAAGAATTGATATTTCCGAGTAAGCAGTAATTTTGACATATGTTATATTTTAGATTTACATTTAATATTTTGATCAAGACTCTAGTATGATAATTTTCCACTATTTTCTAATGCCAGCTGCGATTTTTTGCCAAAAATGTTTGGTCCTTTTCATCAGATATATTAGAAATATTCAGTTTCTCTTAAGACTATGGTGTCATCCTTTTTCCCTGCAGTCCGCAGCGTCATGGGCGCTGCACCAGTTTGTTGCCAGATAAGCGGTCGAAACAACGAAGTCTTATGTTTATTCATAACACATCGATTTAGTCCATTTCTTCAATGAAAATTCGTATTTGCCAAAATGAATGTGAATGTGTATTATCTTGATGTATAGGAAAAAAGACCGAGTTTTTCCTATTTCGGAATTATTCTGCTGAGAATTTTTATGCAGTATTGTGGTCGTCTAACCCAAGCTAATCACTCCCCGTCGTTCTTTAAAGCAGAGTTCACATTTCATGAATAACAGGTAAACCAATCCACACACATTACCATGCGAAATGAGAAACCAATGGGAAATGAGGAACTACATGTGTACATTACCACTCGTGGGTAATATGCAACTGATATTATCATTGTAGCGATTTTTGAAATTTGCGATTTGTTTCACTTTTTCTCCTTACGAATTTACGTAAAATCAGTTGCGCGGCAGGAGGATCCATTAACACAGTACTTTTCCGTTTTTCAATTTGAACGTTCCTTTCCTTAATTCTCCCATATGTATAAGCGATTGTTTCTCATTTCCCACGACTTTGTGCAAGAGTGGCAATATACGAATTTGGCTTTAAATTCATCGTCTCTAATTAAACGAAACTTCGTAATTTTTCTCAGTTTTTTGGATTTTTATCTTTGTTTGAGCAAAGTTATGTGGAGTTTTAACATTTATGTACTTTGAATGCTTCTACTGCAATATTAATCGGTGAATTATTTCTGAATCATTTTAATTGGAATCAAAAATCAAAGACTGCTTGCTGTACACAAAAACATTGGGATTTTGTGCCGCTCATAATACAGTGGACTCTCAAATAAGCATTTGTCCAGAGAATTTGAAATTTGTGGTACAGCTGTTTAGATTACGATTTTGGTGTAATTTTGATTTCTTTTTTCTTATCAAGAACGACTTTGCATCAAAGTATACAATATAAACCGCATGTTTCGATGAAATAGAGAACTGTTAGTTTTTTGGTCCAAATAGGTAAATATACGTATGTGGAGTTGACACAATGACATTGAATGACATTTCAAGGTGTAGCAAAAGAGACAAACTGATATCATATTCTATGTCAAATGGTTAAAGCGTCTTGTCAAGAACTAGAGATCGACGCTTAAATCATGAAATAAATAGGGATGCAGATCCGTCAATTAGAGTAAACTCAGATTGCAAGCATTCTCATAAACGAATCACTAACTGTGTGTCATCCGTTTCGTCGTAGTCGCGTCATAAAAGTCATAATTCTACAGCATAGATATGGTAAGAAAAAGGGATAAAAAATAACTATAACCCCTAGAACGAACGGTTCAGACACACCGTGCAAATGAGACTTTCCACACTGTAATATTACTGTGTAACAGAGAGGAGGGAGGCGAAATGATACTGACATTTAAAAGACATGGTTTATGCTGAACCACCAATATTGGGGTCCTATTCCCCTTAACAAGTAACCGAACTGAATAGGGAACTTTAGAAAACAACATGATTTCTTGCCAAATAATTTTGAAGAAGGATACAAACAAATGGCATCATCTCCCAGAACTGAGACTGAATTGGACAAATTCTCGTACATTCAGAGAATTAAATAAGAAGGAAGTAGGATGAAAGGATAAGTATTCCCCTTAAAAAGTACTGAAGCTAACGTAATGATATTAGGAACAAGAAGCTCTATAAGAGAACGAGTCAGATTGGAAACGATTTACATCAATTGCAATTTACGATTTACTATATCTCAGAATAAATGACCGAAGCTGGAATCGCCAGAATTAAAGGTCATTCGGAAGCTGGTAGATAAAGGTTCTGAAATTTTAATTGTGCGACATTCTCCCGGCTTAATAGTAGTCAAAAGTTTGGTACTTCTCTGATTAAGCGATTGAAATCAGAGCATTGAAATTGTACAAAATTGCCTAGCAGTGGCAAATAATTTCTAGAGGAAATTAACCGTTTTCTATTTTATATAATAATAATGTTATATGGCTTACGAAAAAGTTTCACATGCGAATAGTTTATAATAAATCAAGAATAGACTGTGCCTTTGTATCCATTGTCACATTTTCTTCCTTCCTATCTCATTTGTCGCTAACAAGTGCCCTCCTGTTGCTTTCTATTCAATGGCAGCAGAATTGTTAACATCAACTGTACAATCGTGTAATAACCACAACTCAGAACCAAAAACAAAAACGGGTTCTATTTGTATTGTGGTAGTATTACCAACACAACCATATACTAACAATGAAATTTATATGTATGTGGGATTGCAATACAACCGACATTGCCGAGAATCTTTATTGTGTCTGGCTGTCACCTTGTGAGGTTGGGTTAACTTCACTTTAAGTTTATGGAAAATGTAAACTATAATAGAACTATAAATTTAAAATATTGTGTATCCTAATATCATTCTTTAATCATGTTGTGTTGCCAATACCAACACAACTTTTGTCTGAGTTCTGTCGGTCAAAGCCTATTTCCTCTGTTAGTGTTTAACAAATACAGACCCTGATTCCGATCAAACCAGTGCCACCCCAACCCAATCGAAAACTATGTTTTTTTCTATTCATTTACAACTTTTGACACAATTCACTTGCATTTAGTGACAGTTCTGTGCAAGTGTGTATGCGTGTGTGAAAGCTGATCTATTCTACGGTTAAACTGAAGTGCTCGTATTGCGATAATGGGTATTGTTTTATAAAAAAATATGTTGCATACTTTGAGGATGAACAATTCCTCTTTTTTTACAGAGTTTGTTGAAATCTCTGTTTTTATTTAATTATTTTCAAAAACTGCATCAGGTTGTGTTTCGCTAAAACATATACAAACATTATATAGGAAATTGACAATTTTGTGTTTGACAGTCATGTTTTTGCTCCCGCACTTGAATGTAGCTGTAGTATTAAAAATATGTACCTTTCTTTAGTAGGGAATCGGAACAATCTATATTACTAGTGCTTCAGATCTCCCCGATGTATATTTCTCTGAAAATGATCATACTAAGCATCATACAAAAATGAAAACAACTTTGCCGAAATTTATCTATTTATTTAAGAGAAGGTTGTCTATAATATGAGCAATTTGATGTGCAATAATAGAAAGGATTTACTTAAGGGCAAAGAAAGTATGCAGTGGATCTGGATGGATTTACAACATTCCATAGACATATATCCCATATCACTTTTCCCAATAAGAAAAAATCTGCCCATACATGGACGGAACCCGCATCGTGAAGAATGAGCATTTTTCTGTTCTGTAAATAGTAGAAGATTTTTTTTTTTTTGTATTTGTATTAACAAATTAAGTTTCGCAAAATTCCGTTCGGAGGAGGATTAGCTTAAGCAGAACTTAGGGGGGATGGAAATTTCTCATATCGTGTGATACCGCGTTTTACAGCTGATAAAGACCACCCACAATATTTTGGTGATTAGACTTTTAGATAAAGTTTTATCATTGTTATCTGCGATACCTTTAACTCACTCTAGTGAAAATAAAATCAGTTTCACGAATGAACTTAAGCGACGCTGTTTGTCATTTTTCGTGCGTGCTAATATTGATCCTTCGAGCAATTTGAAAAAAAAGAACATAAAAAACTTCGTGCTCTGAGACTTGTTTGAAGATCGAGAACATTTCCAAAGTTTTAAACAGAAGATGGAGAATTTTATGCAAAAATTTGTGAAAATGGTAATAACCCAAAATAAAAAAGAACGTCGCAGCAGCGCATACAACCAAATAAGAAGCAGGCGGTGATCACTGCTGACATGGAAAAATTGTCAAAATTGGAACGGCAAACTAGAACCGGCGTAAAGAAAATCCGTCTGGCAAGAGTGCAAAGTAACGATGCACTACTGGAACAAGCTGGATGCTTCACGAAAGTGTATTTTAAGGAGGATCGCTTCGGGAAGTAGCAAATATATACAGGATCAAAGATGGTTTTACTACTATGTAAAGAAGAAACGGATAGAAAAAACGAGGCAGAGGTCAGCCATTGGAGGGAACAATTTGACACGATTCATGACCTCTAAAAGAAATTAATCCTCAAAGAGATGGAAGAAGTGATGAAATTTTTGAAATAGCACAAATCTACAGCAATGGTGATACCTAAACAAGCGAGACATCAGATTGCAAAATGAGCGAAACGGCTGGCGATGTTACCGACGGAGAGGAATGATTGCGCTAAAAAATACAAACTCTGTCGGATGTGAATGAAACACAATACCACAAGAAGGTGTGATAGTAAAAATGTGTGTAATACTTGTGGAGGACTTCATCATTCTGTGCCACATAGGGAAATAACAAAAGAAAAAACAGGCTCCATGATGTTAAATTCATCTCTCAACACAGTTTTCACTACGGCACAAGTTTGTGTAAAATCCATACAAAGCGAAATGATAACAATGAGAACATTGATTGATCAAAAATCCCAAACAACGATAATATCCGAATATGCGGCACAAATCCTAAACCTCTCACAGAGAAAAGTGAGCATTGAAGTACATGGCCGGGGAGCCACATTGGCTGAAGTAGCCAAGTCTCAAGTATAATGAGAAATACGACCTCGCTTTCTCAGTAATGAGAAGTTGTCAACTAATGCAATTTTGATGTCATCCATTACTTCCTGTTATCTTGCCGAATCATTTGACTACAATATGAATGTATGGGAGAATTACAATATTGCGGACTCAGATTTTAACAAATCTATCAGAATTAATATGGTAATTGACAGTGACCTATATGTGGACCCTTTGAAAGATCGTGAGAAGATACAAAATTCTATGCCAGGCAACGAAATTAGGATGGATTTTATCTGGAAAATTGAGAATAAAGTAAAACAATAATTGTTTCACCTAATATGACACAAACAGAAAAATTTTGGGAACTGGAGGAAATTAACGACGCCAAAAAATACCAACGAAAACGTATTGTGCTTGCAGCGTTTTTCTAGTACGACAGCAAGGAATGCAGATGACAAATTCTTTGCCAACGAAACAATGAAACAAGAAATTCATATGCGCGAGCTATGACTAGATTTAAGAGCCTAAAAAAAGACAGGAAAAATATAGTCGATTTAAAAACGCTTATTCAAATTTTGTAGACAAATACAGAAAGTTGCATCATATGATAAAGGTGGACACTAAATTGAAAGGGAAGTACTATCGACTACAACTAATAATGATGTAATGTGAATTGGGCCATAGTTGCAGAGAGATGTTTTCGACATCATTATCAATTTCCATTTGAAGAAATATGGGACGTGCGCCGATATAGAGAAGACGTATCGACAAATCAGGATGGACAAGGTTGGTCAATCTTACCAACATATCTTGTGGAAAGCGTCTGCACCATTTTTAACCGTGAGGATATTATTCGAAGTTGCGAGTCATTATTCAAGTTCAAAGGTGGCAAAGATAATAAGAGAAGACGACTTCAAGGCAGCTGTGGATTTAATCATAGAATGCAGAAGAATAACACCAATAGGTCCAACATAGCGAAGCAACTTCTTATATGTGAAAAAGATACCGCCAAAGCCAAAGTATACATTAATGAATGTCTTGAGATTGCTGTTACTAATGTTGCTGCGGTCACTGCGGGAACGTCATATTTTGTACATAAAGCTCATAAAGTTATTTATGGCAGCAAAGTTATTTATGCGATAAAGGATCATATATCCAATAAGTTACGCCTTCCTGGAACATGAGAAAATCAACTGCAAATTATATATAAAGTTCTGTCATCGAAATGAACCCTAATGGATGGATAGTTACTAATTAAGGCCCTCCAATGTCCACGAATCCAAAATATACAAATGCATTCCCATGCCAATTGAAAGAGGCGGTTAGAACGTGATACCACTGGTTCCTCAGCAATATATACGGCATTCAATTTTGAAGTGGACGCGTAATACCTAATGAGAAAGTCAACTTTATATCAATCCAAACAAATATCTTAAAGGGAATATATTGTAACGGGAGCTATCGTTGGATGAACACTAACGATTCTGCTTGTGAAATGTCGATGAACAAATTTACCAACGAATTTACGAAAAAGCGTTGTTTAAGGTATCCAAGTTAACGAACGCTGATGTCCAAAGCGGGATACATCGTAAGGGTTCTAAGTGGAAAACTAACGGGAAATCTCAAGACGGGTCAAGCTTATTTTGAATGGTCACTGGGAAAATGTTTTAATACCTCAAACAGAATTTAAGGAACGATGGAAAATTCCCATCCACGTTTCACAGATGTCTATCTTCTTGATAAAGAAAGTATAGGTGCACATATAGCCTAAATAAATAAAGCATAAGGATAACCTGTGTGCGCCAGATGAGTTCCAATTCAGTTTACTTATGCACAAATGATAAGGACATTGTTATCTGCAATGTATGTGGTATCTTTAACACACTTTGGTAAAAATAAATAAAAATAAATAAGTTTGGTTTTATAAATGAAATAAAGCGACGCGGTTTTGTCATTATTCGTTCGTGCTAAGACTTAATCTGCGTAGTTTTTAGAGTCTGCCTTCCAAATTGCCCCACTATCTAAAATATTTTTCCTGTAACTGTTAGTTTGTAGACCGTAGTAGCACGGAATTCAACCAAAATTGACACGTATTAATTTTTCAATAAGCTAACTTTTGAGAATAAAAATAGACTGAGTTTTCCCGGCCATTCGGCTATTTCCCATAAAAATCGACAGATTTTCCGGAATTCAATAGTTCCTTGTAAATCTAAATGCGTAGGCTGAAAATTATTATTCATTGCACTGCTTTTTAATGCCTGGGTAAAACTAGCGAAATACCTTTCATTCAATTGTGGTAAATCCAGTATAATGTAAGAATCACACTTATTTTAAAATTGCTTCTGCGAATGAATACACCCTGCATTGCTACACCCCTGAGGATACTTCACAAATAAACATCAAGGAGAAACACTATGGATTTTCACATAACCTCTGAGAGTGGAAGAATAAGTTATATTTAAGTTATAATAATTAAGTCCAGTAAGTTATAATTTACAGCCCGATAATTCACTGACCATACGACATCTGACACTCCGTATAGTTTGCGCTAAGGCAAATTTTGTATGTAAATCAGTTCAATTGACTGAAATTTCTGTGTGGTTGTGCCACGGTCTCATCAAGGACACGGACTACGTTCTCTATTCTATGTTTCTAACTTCAACCGACTTCTTTGTAATGACAGTCTCTTTGTTGCTGTTAACCTACTCGTCTTCTCCCGTAATTTCATACACATATATCGACCAAAACCATATATAGATACACTATAATATGTAAATATAATAAGCTCATATCTGAATGCATTAGAAACCCGAATCGCTTTAAACTTGTATGTTTTCTATGGACTAACCAATGAATTAGTCGACAGAAATAATAATTGTCTGGGGCTTCATGTTTGAACAGCAAACACAGTTATATACATTGCAGGTTTTGTTAATATCATAATGGAAACGACAGATTAAAAGTATTCATATAATCCTTCTCGTATAATCCTATTCACATATTGCTGTTATTCTACACAGAGAGAACTAAAGCAAACATGTGTCGCCAGCATATGCAAAAGTGTCTTTCGAAGAAATAATGAATGAAGTGAAACAAAAACGACCAGAAATTTTCAAGTACGCGAGCATGTTATTCGTGCAAAGTTCCTTTAAAAGTACGCGAGGGAAGTTCTGCTTTTATGATTGGAAAAATTTCGATGTTGCTTGAATCAAATGCCACCATTTAACAATATTTATCATTAAGTAACTGAATTCAGATCCACCTAATTGAACCAAAGAAGATGTCATTTTTGCATGCAGTTAAAAAACACCACGCATCATTATGTAGAATAAATTCTCTTGCACCCATAAAAGTGATGTGGGAGTGCGTAACATTCGGTAATGTTACACGCATTTCTATACGTATATGAGTACACTGAACGGGACCTTCTGCTTAATAATAATCTAAGCGTTCGTCTGTACGTTGAAATGAAAGATAGTTGGCTGTATCGAATGTTGCACCTGCGATCAGAGTTGCGTGTTCAATATTTGGTTCCAGAAGAAAAGTGAACAAAATCTTAATTTTTTCAGTTTTAAGAAGTTCAGTAAATCGGAATATCTAATTTCCTGGGGATAAACTTTTCCGTTAATAAAAGTTGCTTAGCAACATCGTCGACATCATTGCATATTTCTGCTCGCATCCGCCTTTTACCACTCGATATTTCCAAATTTTATCAAATGACAAAATTCGCGTTACTGCAGTCTACGAGGAATACAGAGGGAAAAAATGAATTTCGGAAAGTTCCCAAATTGCACGGGAGATACCTGAGGTGATGATCGATATAACTCATTTGCAATATTTGGCTTCGACAAGAAGACAAAATATTAGACTCCTATTAGGTCTAAAGAGTTTCATTAAGATTTAATTAAATTTAATCCAATCAGCCAGCTCAGAATGAAAATGGATTGTGCCAATACGATATTTCTGGTACCCCTAAAAATTTGCGCTTTTTCAGAAATTCAGTATTCCTTTGTAAATTGTAACTGCTACATAGAACTGGGTAACCATAGGCAAAAATTAACATCCCAACTATAATTGCTAAACAAGAAATTTGTAATTTTGCTTCCGTTGTTGTCTGTTAATTCAGAGATTTTTTTATAACAATCTATCATTATTACGGTTGCACGTATCTAGAAGGCAGTTCACTTGTTCACGTTACCGTATTAACTGGCGTCTTCATTCTTTCGGATGAAAGCACAACAAAAATGTTCGGATAACAGGATATCACATAGCCCTCTTACGGTACTTTTATTTCATTTATATTATGATTAAATCAGTATTATTTTCGACGCTTTTAACAATAACTTCAACTGGATTTGAGCTGTTCTGTTTCCCATTTGATATCGCAACTAGTTGTAAAGCAACATATAGAAACCAAAAATACGTCTACGTAATTTGCCCAATTAATTTTTTTTTTGTGTAATTTACATTTATGAAGAAATTTAGAGCAATTCTGGTATTAACAAGATGTCTACACCAAATTTGATATTCTTTTTTATAAAGCTGCTTTCATTTTATAATTACGAAAACAAAAACCCTCATCTCCATGACAAAGATAAATTGTAGATTATTTTAAGGCATAGTTCAATGATGATGCCGTTTCATCCCCTCCCATCATCTTACACAAATTGCTTTCATATACAAATATCAAATTTCAAAAAATAATTTACATTAAAATTCGAGACTTCAATCACATACAAAGAGAACATCTGAATTGTACTGAGTATAATAGTATACATAGTAAATTATAAAGTGCAAAATGTAAATGTCATATTATTATTATTATCCCACCCCTCTACAATACGTCTGCAATATACCCCGTTCTGCTGCGCTTATCTATCCAAACAATGTCTGGTCTATTCACGATGGCAGTCCTCTCCGTTGATATAGTGCGGTCCCAGTACAATTTAAAATCCATGTGAGGTAAGACTTCTTCAGATCGGTACATGTAATGGGGAAATCTATCCTCCAGGAAACCTCTTCTAACAGCAAGAGTTTGGTGAATTTTTCTTGCCACATTATTATGCCTTCTGAGGTTTGTCCGTACTTGCTAGTATTGAGCATCCATTTATGCTATGCATATTTGTGGTTTCAGGAGCCTGACCACACCTACAGCACCTATTATTAATATCCTCGTGTAGGTGCGAAAATGTCTAGAGTGGATTACACCATCCTGTATGGCCATTGGAAATGCTTCTGTTTCCGGGAATAATTGGCCATACTGAAAACATATTGTAGACGAATTTTTATCAACATTATTCATATCCAGTTGGTGTGGAAATCTACCATTGTATAGCCTTGCGTTTTTATTGCTCCACAATATCGGCATCGCCACTTGTACTCTCCAGAGGATTGTATTGCGGTGTAGAAAGTTTGAGCGGTGTGTGTTTGTCGTCAAAATTCACCAAAACAGAATATTGTTCGATCTCCGCTGCATTCATATAAAAGAATTCCCGCAGTTTGTGGACCTGGTTAAAATGTCCACCTAACCTTCGCGGCAACATTACCCTCTCAACGGCAGCCTGGGGATGATGCTGTCCAAAACTTGCCAGGATCGTTCGGATTTTCCTTTGCAGGGAATCCAAATCTGTATCACACCACATTATCACTCCAAATGAATGCAATAAGATTGGGATGGCATAGGTGTTAATTGCCTTAATCATGTTCCTAGAATTCCGTTTGGTTCGACATAGTCTCCGTATTCTAATTTCACACTGCCCCCTCAAACTGTTCCTTATTACTGCATGAAGTATTCCTCTCATTTCCTCCACACCTAAGTATTTATAAGACTGATCGGAATCCAGCATCTGAATTACGCCCTTGTTTAGTAAAAATCCGTCTGAATGTCTTACTTGGCCTCTTACCATCTCTATTGACTTACATTTATCGAACCCAAATTGCATGGAAATATCATTGTTAAACTTTTCCACAATATCCAGTAGGTTCGAAAGGTGGTACCTTGACCATGCGAACAACTTCAGATCATCGATATACAGTAGATGAGTAACTGACTGTCTTTGTTGGTGCTTTATCCGATATCCATTAGGGGAGTTATTCAATGCTCTGCTGAGAGGTGTTAGACTCAGACAAAACCACGGCGGGCTGAATGCATCTCCCTGAAAAATTCCTCTGTTTATACGAATTTCACGAGTACAAATGCCATTAAGGATAATATGCATCCTCCATGAAGGCATTGTTCTCTCAAAAAATGCAACTATTCTCCGGTCCACTCCGTTATTCTCCAGAGTCCGTATCAAATAAGTATGGGATACGTTATCAAATGCCTTCTTGTAATCAATGCACGCTACACTTCTCAATTCGGATTTTTTTCCCTTCCAGACGTCTTTGCCATGCCGGCTTGTCATTCCCCCTTGGGTTCCAACTAGCATCCGATCTGATACTTACACCACACATTTTGGAAACAGTCACGGCGGCACAGTATATTGCACTATGAACATCTTCGAAGGTTGGATGTTCCCCAAGGAGCGTACTTAAGATACTATTTAAGTGCTCCAAGCTTTCACCAACTTTCTTATTATACCGGATGTTAAGTATTTGTGGTCTACAAAGCGGGTCCAACGATCCATATTCCAGGTTACTTTCCTCGAAGGCGTCCTAAACAGTTTGAAAATGCACCTCATCCCGAAGGATTAAGGATTGTCTTGATTCAACTACCTGGCCTACTACGTTGTTTTCCGACTGTAGATAAATTTCCTCCCGGGTTCCCAACGATTCTCTATTTTGGTCAACTTGAACGCCATCAGTACTAGAAGTCGAATCCAATCCTACGTTGTCCCCATTGTCCACTGGCAATCTCGGCAAGCTCACACCGTTAGACGACCTTATTTTCTCCTGAATTCCCCTTAATATTTCCGACATTTCCACCTGAGATAGCATATGGTTGATCGTTATAGCCCTGACCCTGGAGGCTATATTTTGTTCGTTAAGACGGTTTCGCAAATGTGAATACTGTGTAATAAAGTATATATATATTGTCTATTACGATATCCTAGCATATTAGTGCTACATATAGTGGCTTTGTAATGGCAGCGCATAACGTCCATTTTCATTTTATCGCATGCGCTGTCTGGGTAAGCCCTCTCTTGTGGTAGAAGACAGAGAATTCTTTGAAACAGTCGGAGTGGGTTGGAATCTCGCTAACGTTCCGTCGCTATCAATTTGCAGACTACGGTTTGTTCGGGTTATCCCGATGTCTGCATTACTGCACCACCACTACCGGCTCGCCGGCTGCTCGCTCCAGCGGTAACTCCAGAGTTCACCCGTGCGCCTCCGGTTGGCGACATTTGTATTATTCTACCTCTCAATATTCGCTGCTCCATTCATTGGGTTGGTTTATAGTTTTCTTTCTATTTTGTGGATTGCTCTTGGTTTCATTGCTTATCTTGGGCCTTTACGGCATGGGTGTTCCTCACGATACCTACAGTATCACCGGTATCGTCCCAAGAATCGTTGCAACTGCTCGACCCCCCCACCACGTCAAGGTGGCAATCCTCGGGGGCTATTATTATTATTATCGTTATTATTATTGTCATATCATAATAATGAGCAATTAAACATTTCAATGTGGAACTCAAATATTTGTCTGCAGATGGTATGAGTTTGATGAAAATGTTACCATAACTCTAATTTCCATTGAAACCAAATGTTTTGTTAAAGTTTTCTCAATATAGAGATGTTTGTGGCGAACTGCTGGTAATGGATACGTCATAATTGTTTGGAAATGACGCAAGTTTCTTCCTGCAACTCCTCGGTGCTGTAATAAATTACGCAAGGCTTCAATTATACAAATTTATAAAAACAAATGTTTCTGTAACTTCTAAATGCGACATAGTAATTACCCTAGACAACAGTTTTTGTCATGATTTCTTTTGATAAATTATGGTTTTCATACTACATGTAAGAAATTATATATTAATATATTATGTTTTCTTTTAATATACTATGAACGCAACAAACGGCAATAAATATTTATATTTTCTTTGAAGGTAGTCTTGAATGAATGAAGCCGATGCGATAATAATATACAGGATTAAAAAAACGAAATTAATAACAAACATTAATGACACTGGCGGGTGACATTTTCCAAAATTATTGTCAAAAAAAAAAATATATTTCACCAAAATAGAAATATCAAAAAGTGGGGATATTTTAGACCCTCAATTTCAATATTTCGGTATGTGCATACATTCTAGCAAAGGAATTGACACAATTATTTAATTAAGTCTTTAGATAAACACTAAAAATGTAACCCACAATTAAAACATATTGGCATTAGAATTCGAAATTACAATCAAACACCAAGAAAACATCTCAATTCCAATGAGTATATACGTAATAATGTGCGCAGTAATGAATTGCAAAATGTAAATATCATGTAATTATGATTATTCAACAAAAATGAGCAATTAAAAGTTTCAATGCTGCATACAAATATTTTTCTGCATATGGTATAGGTTAAATGAAAATATTATTATACCATGTCAGTCTAATTTTCAGTTGAAATCTGAAACCAAATATGTTTTGTTAAAGTTTTTCAATGTGGAAATGTTTGTGAGATTGACTGCGGGTAATGGGAGCATCATAATTATGCATAATTTCCCATCAACGCAAAAGAACGTTGAAATTTAAAAAAATGGTCTGAATTTCTACACTAGTTATTATTTTTGACCACTCGTCTCATGATGCAACCCATCATCAAGGCGAATGTCATGAATGTGCCGTCGATGTCTTACAGAACTTGAGCTGCGGTCACTCTCGCTGTGTTTGACGAATACTTCGAATAGGCGGATAATCTACAAGTATAGTGAACGCTTCTCAAAATGACGTTGGAAGTTGCTGTTAAACAATGAGCCCATTGAGTCCAAAAGTAAAATGCGTGCAAGCTCACTGAATGTGAAAAGCTTTTCTTAACTTTGGTTTGCTTATTATTCTTACAATAAGAACATATTAATTATCAATATCCGGTAAAGCAGGTTAAATAAGCTTTTAATTTTTGATAAAACCGGATGAAGTGTTTGTAAAAAAATATCTATCTATTTGCCCCAGGGCATGAATTTGGTCGAGTAATCGCAAATTCTTATATGAGTTATTTGTAAGGCGCAACCCTTTCTTACTTACCATGGGATGATTAATTATTTAAATTTTGGGAGAAACCGGTATTCAAATTATTCAGAAAATCCAACTCTTAAGAAACCGATTTTAATTTTCGTAAATGCCAAGAAATCAAAGTTTGCCCTATTCCTTTTATTAGCCAGATTTTTATAAGAAGAAAAGTTAAGTAAAGAGACTTAATCTGGGTAAATTTTATTGTATCGTATATTTACTGTAAACTATGGAGTTAAAATTACACACATTATTTTTTCAATTTTATAACTTCCGCTCGTCATTCTTTCAAAAGAAGTAATTCAGTTACGGATATACATAATATTTGCGTACAAGTTGATTTACTACTTAAATATCTGCATTCTTTAGTTCATATAAGTCACCAGAATAAGCGACAAAAATACACGGCACAGAAAAACATTAAATCTTAAAACTGAAGATGATTCACTATGGCCTCGTCCAAAAAATATTTCCCATTTCCTTTCATTTCATTTTGTGAAGTGTGGGCGTGGAATAAAGGAAGCTTACTTGAAACTTCAGAACGAAGAAGAAGATTTTTTGATTTTATGTAATTTAAACCAATTGCAAAATTGAAATCAAAGTATAGTAAAGAGGAGTATGCATATTTTAAAAACAGTTTTCATAATATTTTGAGCTTTTGGCTTTCTATTAGTGCGCTTAGAATTTGTATGAGTAAAGAAAAGTATTCTTTATAATTGGATAAATTTAGAAGTCATACTAAAAATGACCAAAATAGGCCAGTTAGAAACAAGTATATGACGCAAATTGCCCAAATGAGCCACATCTACGTTGTTTTTTAACGAAGGTGCAAGCATGGGTGATTCAATTGTATTCGGTACATTCCAAATCCTGAACCGATATGATCCATTTTCAAGAGATTTTTTCTTTATCCCAAAAGAAATATTATATATGCATTGAATACGACCGAATTCCTCCAAAAACTATAGCTTTTACGAAGTGATAAAACCAAGAATTTGTATGAGACTCTGTCATTGTCGTTTGCAATAGAGGTCATGGCCAGTCAAACTATACGTTGCGCTAACTATGATCAAATTCCGATGACAACTGTAGCCTATGTAAACGATAAAACTGAGCTTATTTGTAAAGGGCCAAGATGGTGCATTTCGTCACTTGCTCGAATATAGCATATGTAATAAATATAAATGGAAGCTAATAAAAACTGAA
>JAHXMU010000751.1:1716100-1740887 GCA_019455685.1 Philornis downsi
CATATGTGGCGATTTTATGGCAACTAACAATGATTTGGAGATAGATTTTAACTTGCTTGGAGGTTAGTGATAATAATATAAATAATATAAATATTCACTTCGAAAGAAAAATTTGTATGATTGTACTTTTAACCGAAAGATAGAGAAATATACCGCAAAAATTTGACATAAGTAGATTCAGCAATGCCCGTCTGTCTGAAGCGTAGACACAACTTGAAACTTATCACAGTTTAATATTTTGCCAGACTTCTTCTAAATTTCAAACAAAATAATCGATTTTCCCAAATGACATTTTTCGCCCGTTACATGGGAACAAGAACTGGCATTAGAAAGCAATTGATAATACGTAATTGAATTGCTTCTTGTACGTCAGCAGTCTGTGAAAATAATATCTTTTGAAAGGATAAGACAAAAATAATGTATAACAAAATATTTTTTTTTTATTTTTCTGATGCATGGAATAAAATGTAACTTATTTGAAAAATAGTAAATTAAACTAAAGAATTGGAAACATTATTGCCGCTTTGCGTTTGTATGCAAAGCTGAACACAGTTTGTTTGCCGTTTGTGGAATGTGAGATGCTTTAAAAATATCGACATTCAGATATGTCGTAATTAGGTCTTCTTTTTTCTTATATAGAATGTAGTCGGAATTTTTCGTTCTAGAATTTTTGCTTCATGTTCTACATCATTGTACCCTGAATATTGTTTCTGAATGTAGTCACAAAATTTCTCATAATTTGCAAAAAGACCTGATGCTCCATACAATTTGCAACAAGAAAACCTCATTAGAAGTGCAATGAATTTGCAACAGGTACAATATTTTCCTAATTTGGCTGTTTCTATTCGTTACAAGGAAAAAGAAGTAACCTGCCTCCCCTCCATCGGTACATTTTGGATCGCTATTATAGTATAGCATAGTATAGTATGCTTGTAGATATGTCCCTTGTTGTGAATGTGTGAGAGGCAACACAAATGCGGAAACATTGTTCGCTCACATTTCAGTATTATCATACTTGTCTTAATTGCTTCTGTTAACAGCTACATTGCATTACATAAAGCCAAAGACAATACGATGAGTACATTTTGTTTGTCCTGTGTTCGTAGGTATACTCATTGGCAGTTGTATGCACCTGCTACATACTCGTGCAGTTGTTCGAATTCACTGTTAAGATCAAAAAGATTGGCAGCGCCTATAGGGCGCTCATAACTTTGTTAAAATACTATAATACGATTGCAACATAAACATCATTTATTCAATGTATTTATTTACTTATTATTATTGGCGGAGCAGCTGGGCATACACTGGCTTGCAGCCAAATATAAACACGACTTAAATGCAAACACACACAAATTATACTAAATCGAACCTTTCTAAACAAGTCTTTCTCAATCCAATCTTCGGGACATGTTAGGAGTTCTCTTAATGGCACATTCCGATTTCATTGTCAGCCTTTCTACCTCACAAACCATGTGTAGGAGACAGATTCTTAATAAAAACGGTTCTTTGCCGGTAAGGATATAAATACGGCGTCATATAAAGACAAAAGAGAAATTAAAAATATTACAGGAAACAATGTATGTAATTTTTGTGAACGATTAAAATTTATCCTATTAGTAACTGTGAATGTAGTGCAAGTATGTTGTCACTTTTTCCTGCCCAGAAAGTCCATTTACTAAATGAAGCACTTTAATTTTCTTCAAACTATTGTGGCTGGCAGCGTTTAGTTATTAACCAATTTGAGCACATATTTTTAAGAAGTTGTTTTCTTATGCAATAATTATGTCACAAGGTTAGATTGAAGAATTAGCGAACGGAATCAGCATTTGAAATAATTATTACATTCAAATAGTGCATTATCCCAATTTTTCGAAATCAGTGACCTTTACGAACATTTACTTTTGTTTCGATTTTAATATTGTATATTTATTTAAGGCACATTCGATGTTTGTTTCTGATCCATATTCACAACAACAAACTACATTGATTCGGTTTCGCTACAAAAACATAATGAAACGGGTATTTTGATTCGGCAACTTGAAACGAACTGAAACCAAATGTACCTGGCACAAAATTGCGAAAGGAAGTTGCGAAATTGTGTTTCACAAAAAGTTTCACAGCAGTAAAACTATGTTGTCTGTTCTTCTGGATATAAAATTTCAAATGAAATTGAGGCAAATCATTTCCTAAACAGAACCAGAACCAAAAATAGTTGTAATTTCATTTCAGATGTATGAAATAAAAAACAAAACTCAAAAGAATTTATATTTTGTTGTCGGAGTTAGAATCAAAATTGTGTCCAGTTCAGAAACTTAAACAAATCAAGGTCTGATCGTATGAGCGAAGTCGGACAGACTTCCAAACGTTTTTCTGAAACACCAAATCCTTTGACTATGTGTCATACAGTATGTATGATTGGCTCTACACATACACGAATTTTGACAGCTTTAAAATCCGAACTTATGGACTTCCAATCACTTTAATCATATGAAGTACACGACCTCTAACAAATCCCTTCATATTAAGTCGTTGTGGAAAATATGTGATTTGTGAGGCTGTCATGCGAACAATCATGTTGACGAAAATTTAAACTAGCACAAAAATTTCACTCAAGTGGACAAACTTACTTTAATTCCGTTTTCATTTCATTAGAATACTAGTATGAAAGAAAAGGGGGGCCGGGCTTCATCCAGCACCCTTTTCTGTTGATGCATTTGTGTGTGGAGTACCAGAAGGTAACTGGTAAATCGTAAGTATGGGAACTCAATGCATTGTCTGGGAGATACCAGAAACGTCGGAGTAGTTATCCAGTCGGTTTTTTTCTTTTTTGCATTTTACCAACCATTACATTAAACGCTATTGACAAAAATCTTAATTACCGCAGTCCACGCAGTAGTATTTACGAAGATACCCGATCGGGTATGGTACTGTAGTCAATACTCATTTTCAGAACTAAGTTTATCAAACGCTTGATGTGTGCAAAATTTGGTTGAATTCAATTCAATTGCTTAAAAGATGTTAAATTAAACACATATGGGTTAAATCGGTCATTTGTATGACAGGTGGCGGAAGTGGCGCCGCTAATTCTTCTGAAACAAACAAAACAAAACAAATATTCAGGTTTCTGCAGTCTACAAGTTAGGAATTACAAAGAAAAATTTGAATTTTTAATATTCAGTAAATTAATGTGTGAGGTACCAAAAGGAGCATGACAATGCGGCATATACGCGGCAGTACGATCGATGCAGGCGATGTATCGTTGCTGGTTGCGCATTGCATACTAGCACTCACCAGGAGACACATGCTAATGGGAATGTTCTCCCAAATGGTCCATAAGTGGCATTACTTCGTTATACGTTGACCGATTTCAGATATTGCTTCTCCATAACCATTTTCCAGCACTTAATTCCACACAATTTGGAATCAAGTTAGAGCTATCAATGCACTTTCTTTCATGTCAGTTTCGCAATTTTTTTTTTGTTTTTAATTCCCAACATATTTCGAATTTCGAATTGTGCATCCATTTGTAGGGGAAATTGTTATAGACAAATTTGAAACCGAACTTAACAACTCAATTGCGAATTGCAATGCTATAAAGATAAATGGTTTTCACATCCCTCAACACATGACACTCTAAGCCAACTGCAATTTCCCCTACTTGTTTCACTATTGTTTACAGCAAGACCTATTGAATGCACTGGCACTTGCATATAAAACACACCCACACACATACCCACTGAGTGTTGTTTACTTCGTTGTATGTGCGTTTATGTGCTTATACATGTACTCGTATCTACTTGTATCCTTAACGTCAAGCATGTGTAAAGTGAGGGTATTAAACTACTTGCGGTTGGGACATTTTTACTCAAAAGCAAAGTATATGTTCACGAACACACAGATATTTATGTGAGTAAGCAGATAGACAGAGCTTGCTTGTTTATCCTGGTGTGGTGAAAGAAACCACACCACACAGTGAGGCACACCCCAATGTTATATTTGACATTTAACATCATTTGATAGGACTGCGCGTACAGCAAAGATACCAGAAATCACCTCAGCATTTGATGAACGATGAGTGGCATCTGATTAATATCATGTGTAAACGGTAGTATTATATTGACTTTTCGCGGTAAAGCTCTATATAGAAATGGTCTTAGCGTCAGTGCCAACTTTTTTGTGTCAAATTTTACAACTGAAATCGGACAAACTTATGTTTCTATGCCACATTTGTTCGGTAATATATTTGTGAACTGTAAAATGAAATGAATTTTCCCACTTTTGTTATGACGAAAAAGCTTGTATTTTTCTGATCTCAGTATTGGAAACCATCACAAAAAAGTTCTATAGGAAGCAATGTATCGAGGAATGTTTTCCTCGTGAAAAGAACATAGACTCAGTTTAATTCATAATTGTTTTTATGAAAATTTTTTACTGTGACGACACAAGTGAATACATTTTTTGGGAAACCTTTGCTGAAAACAGGCCATTGCTCTGCCTTTTACAAAATGCAAAATATGATTCTTTCCGCTTCTAAAAACAGTCATATGGTTGTTGGCAGGCCTTATGTTGGTACTAGATGGAGGTCTTTTTGGTTTTTATATGAATTTAAACTTAAAATTTTATTATTCCAAGGACTGCCATCCGAATAATTGTAAATTTGTGGAACAAAATGTTTTCATTGAACCTACTTCGTTTGGAACTGTGTTTTTTAGTTTTAAGATGTGCAAGCGTCAACTAAGACAACACTACATCTTTCAAAGTATACCTCATAAAATGTAAGGAGAAATTATAAACGAAGGATCAGGACTATTCCAGCATTTTTAAAAGTCAAGAAGATTAAGTTGAATCAATAAGATCAGAATAAGTATGGAATGTTATAGTTGTATTTCCATAGAAATGTGAGTATAAATACTTGGAATTTTTCCTTCGTGTTTTGTAGTGATTATGTCATGAAAACAAAATTTTTTTATTAGGAAAAAAAAGTGTTTCATGATTCCAATGGAACGTGTTTACATTGTCGCCTATAACACAAAATAAATTATTTATTTATTTTTTTTTTTTTTTTTTTGTAAAGTAAGTATTTGGTTATTTAGTAGAATTATGTAAGAAAGTAGGTGTCAGCCAAATCCCACGAGTAGTCGAGTAATCGAGTAAGTAAATACTCCTCAAACTGATGGGCGAAATAGTCTTAAACTGTGGGTTCCGTTGAGTGAGTGTAATGCGGGCAAGCTCATTGAATATGAGAAGACATCCAATATCTCGCTCACAGGATGCAAAGGAATTTATTTCTTTTACTCATCGTAAACAAAATCAGTAAATGTTTTTGAAATCGGTGCAGTTCCACTATTCTCCTGGTTAATGGCACATAATTGGCATTTGTCGAAACATCGGGTTATCTAGTTTTCAGTTTCAAAAGCAAAGTCGAATAAAACACACATACAACTATGATTTCGATGAAACTTATATTTCATTATAATGCTTGAAGCTTGCCATTATGTACGAAATACAATGTCATTTCAATGACCGCCTCTGGATTGGTTGTAGCAGTGGATACTTTTGAGATAGTTTTCGACCATTTTTTCACACATTTCGGGCAGTATCTCGGTCAGTAACTTGACGAATGACACGGTCTTTGACGTAGCCCCACAAAAAAAGTCAAACGGCGTCAAATTGCATGATTTTGGCGGTCAATTGGAGACGCCAATACGTGATATTACGTTTTCTGGACATTTATTATGCAATAGGGCCAAAATCGATCGTGTCGTGTGTCTTATTGCACCGTATTGGTGCAACCACGTATCGTCCAGTTCATAATCTTGTATTGCAGGTCAGAAAGGTCAGTTATCTGCCACGCATTCACTAACAGAAACGACACATCTGTAACGCTTCCAGTCTCTGCAAATTTATTTATAATCTTGTCAATTTCTTGTAAGTCAATTATGATGCCATAATAAGTCCGTAATACACGAAAAGTGTCGGCGTTTAAATCACCACTTTTGTAATTAGTTTTAACCATTTTTATGCGTTCTTCGGACCGTTTACCTTATTCGAAAATAACACTTCATAGGACCAATAACCATAGGACCAAAATATTACTGTTTTGTTACTCCCAAAAGTATGAGATATCAAACTTAGTTGTACACCTTTTTCTCATTTGAGGTGTGGCTGCAAGTGGCAGCTTAAGAGCGCCCCAACAACTCTTGCAAAATACTTGCCAACAAAATTTAGTTTATTTGTTTAAAATTCGTTTTATCAAAGCGGATAATATGAAAACTACAAATGATTTCGGATCCAGAAATGATTTAATAAATCGTAAAATCAAATCTAAAATCTATTTATTAATGTGGTTTCGATCATAAATTGTTAAATTTCCATTGATCCACGCAAAAATCATATCAAAATAATCTAGTTAAAAGTTTTTTTTTCTGAACTGGCAAAACTAAGCTTGAAAAAGGCAAAGAATGTCCAAAACCTATACAATTCCATTAAATATGTTGCAGTTTGACTGATAAATTACTATTATGGACATGTCAGGGCCCACTGTTGGACATCAACGGTATATAAAATGAGAATTTATGCTGCATTAGATAAAATATTATTAAGAAATTTTATCCGGTGACAGATTAAAATGCAAATGTTGCCACAGCTTCCAACCAACAGCACATGCATATTTGCCAACATATATTTATCATTTATCAAATTTTTTGAGTTTTACGAACTCATATGAAGTGTAAATATATGTGCAAACAGGCAACAGGAGTGCGTGCCATTTATTCTTTGAGTATATACGTATATAAATTCCTTAAATTATTTTACCTCACAGAAAACCATGTTCTCATATTAAAATAAGATACACAGCTTGAATATTACATATACATATAGAAAATGAAAAATTATATTGTTCATTTTATAAAATCAAATGAACTAATTCAACCCATCCTATTTCACCTTCCACTGACGCCGTCATTTCCTTATTTATAAATGTTTTGTTAGCATCTTTATTTCAGTTTACTGTGGAAATTCGTAAGTTGTATAAGATTTGCTCATTCGCGCTTCCACCCATTCGACATTCATGAGTAGCAAATATACAATGGATGGATGGGAGTTAATGTTCGATAACGATATTGAAATCCCAAACGGCAACGGCAACAGAATGTTGCAAAATGCAAAATGCATGTCGTATAATAATAGCAAATAGATAAATCCACAATCAATCAACCCATAAAAGTCAGCATTTCGACAATATAAAATGTTTCTGATATTAAACTTTTCCCCGGCCGGTGTTCAACGCCAGCCGTCAATATTGTAAATGTTTTATTTTTTTAGGTCCAACGTCATAAAATGAGCTGTTGGGGGAAATAGGGGCGCTATATTAATTTTATCATTCTATTTGTAGCAACGAGAGATGCACATCAAGCGTCTACATACTTGCTCGTCGTAAAAGTCCGCCGGCGTGAATGTTGTCGACCGAAATTGTAGTAATTTGGTAAAGAAAAAAAATTCCCATCTAAGGACTGAACCTGTCCCTAAACTAGTGAACATTTTTCAGGATATTTTCAGCAATTTTATCATTTATTTGATATTTAAGGATATCAGACGACTATATTTCATAGATTCTGGAATGAATCATTCAGTTTCATATAATAATTATGGACGTGGTAACTGATATATGCAAAAAAAAAAAACACATTTCCACTGGAAAGTGGGCTACTTCGATAAATAGTGGATGGGCGTTTGTTACGCCCATTAATCTGGCGAGAGATCGGTATGTCGTCCGTTGCACTATGGACCAAACATTGTACAAGTGGTCGAAATCGGTCCGGAAAGAAAACATTTTCTCATACAAGCACTGAACCCAGCTTTGGAATGAAGGGCATTTCGCTTCGTTAAAAACAGTTTTCAAATAGTAATACACATTTGTGGGAATAGTTATTTAAAAATTTGAAAAAAGCGAATTTTCAATAAAAAACTATGCACAGAAGGAAAGAGCTTTCTTATTTGATACAAGGACAAAACCAAAATGTATCTTTTCCATAAGACTAGCTATTTTTGACATTCGTTGCCTAATGAAAAGCAATATACAGTGTTAATTGATAGATGCGAGAAGAAACCACTGCAAGATGTAAACGTTTGTAAGTGGGAGGGGGGAATGTGGGAATGATTTTTTGCGTAATACCAATTACTTTCCTTAGGAAAAATGAAGAAAGTTCATATATTGTATATAGTAAGAATTCTTTTTCGATATACTCTTAAATTTTCTGTGTAAATTAAAAGCAGGGCGAAAGTGCCACCTCAGTTCAGGTCTGTTTTTTATTTAAAAGCCTAATCTCTAGCGAGAAATTAATCGCTATTTCGAATAATTTGTCGCAAATATTTATTTGAAATATTAATATGCATAAATCTATTCAGTACTTCTTCAAATACTCTTATTGTCAGTGAAAGCAGTTTCCTAGGCATTAAAATTATCATTAAAATCTTAACATATATAGGTTTTTATGAATAACGATATGTCTAATTTGTAGATGAATACTATCAGCATTAAGAGATTATGCTCTCAATTCAATGTTACATTCTTCTAACTTTAAATGTGATTTAAATAGGTTTTAGTTATACCAATTTTTCTTAAATGAACAACTACTTTGAAAATAATTATTATTTAACCAGAACGCGCTCAAGAAATTATATTTATATTTTAGTGAAATCTTTTTTTATAAAATTTTGTTTATTGCCTATTGAACTACGCTGCGGACCAACATTGAAATATCTCAACTGGAATGTCTCCCTTTGCATTTTAATTACATCGTCCCATAAATTATTCCTCCTGTACAAAAACAACTTTTGCAAAGCTATGCTGCAATCTTATAGACGGCACCGGAACCGAACCTATGCTCACCGTAATCAATGAATAAAGAAGAATGCCAATTTATATTTAATATCATGCGAATGTATACGAGTACATCGTAATTAAGTTATTTGGTCAGAAAGGGGTTAAATAAAGGTAAACAGCAAAAAGAGCCATTAACTCTAGAAATCAAAGAGAAATTGTATTGTGAATTATTTTAAAAAAAGGGTGTCGCCAAATTTTGTCATTATTTTAGTACCACTTTTGCCAGTACTGAATCCACCTACTATTAACTCATAAGGTATGAATACAAGAAATTTTGAGTATTATCGTACACTGCTTTCTGTGGGCCGAATTTATCATAAGACTTTTATGCTCGTTTTTGAATTTATTCTCAATCTCCAATGTAATATTATTTTGGTTCTTATTTCGGTTCAAGATCGTTTTTCTATTGCTAGTTATTTATTATTGCTAATAGAAATATAATTCAAAAACTTGCGAAATTGATTGCATTGATACAGCTATTTAGGTGTTCGCCAAAATGTCGTCTTCAGCGCCCTTAGCTATTTGTGCTTTCCCGAACATCATCGCTTGCTTAAGGATCTTTAACTTCGCAAAACAATAGAGAAGAATGGAACTGAAGTTATTGTTGTCGGAAGTTATTGTTGGCATAAATGCCAACAAATATAGCTTAATGAAAAGCTAGGTTGGAGAACGCGCTAACAGCTAAGAAAGCACGACAAATCTGGTGAACGCTTTTTAAATCATGACATTCGAAATCGTCGTTAATCCGTCTAGTGAGTCTAATGAGTAAGTCTAAAAATAGAGTGCGTGTAACCTCACTCAACCTGAATCTGAATCTGTAATATATGTATATCGAATTGAATATTTACTTATTAAATTGAAATATTTAAATTTAATCTCAGAAGTCAAGATTTTTCAAGTTTGCCCTAACAACTCACTGCAAAGCCCTTGAAGATGTTATGCCTAATGAAGATGTTTTTAATATAGCCTGGTAATTTCACTCGTGCTTTTCACAAACTTTTATACCAAAAGCTGAAACATACCGGTTTGTGAAAAATTGATATAACTTGGGAACTACATTGGATTTTGGAATGGGAATAGGACTTGAACAGACGTCAAAATAAGTACAATAATAACAACTAGTGAGCTCGACTCTGTCCTAACTACACTTAAGTCGTTTTTCTTTGTAACCACAGATAGACTTATATGCGGCGCAATATATGGCAGGCGTGCTTAGAAATGTTCAAACTGTAGTTTTATTTCTGTTTGCTTATATCTATTTTGGACTACATATTGTAAATCCAATCATTTGTTTTCTCTTTTAGGTAAGCCAAAAACAATTTATAGAAATGTCTTTTAATTGTTAAGGTACTCGTATATTTATTATGGTAACAAAAACTAATCTTCACTAACAAAAAAAAAAAAAAAAAAAAACAACTGCACACCACTAATATTATATTTACTCGTAGCATCCAAATGAAATTCTTAAACTCATGTTTCCATTTCTTCGACAATCATAATTTAATTTTTACAGTCCCGGAACGGATAACAACAACAACAAGGTGTACTGGACAGATCCATTCGAATAAAGTTGAAAAATGCCGATATTGATAGGTTTTGCTAGTTAAAGAGCTGGATTAATAACCACAGAAGAGAAACTGAAAAAGTTGGGCCTAAAGTCAATACTTCAGGCATTACAAGCATGAAACAAATGCTTAGGGCAGATTTCCAAGCCGATTGAAAGTGTTCGACGATGGCGGTATGTCTAATTTTGTTTCGGCGCAAATACATTTAAAGACATGCATATAGTAATTCTGCGGTCACAACCCATAACAGCCTAAGTCTGTTTTCCAATATTTTCAGTACAGGAGTTTAAAGTTTTGAATCTTCACTGAAAATCAGGAGAAGGTGTTTTTTGGAAAACTTTGCTACAGATTCCAAGGAAACGAATTTCTTTACTTAGTTGTTAACAAAAAATAGTTGTTTATTCTCGCAGTCAAAAGATATTATCGAAAAAGACAGTTAGGCTCTTATGAATTGTTAAACGAAAGAAAGTCAAAAAGTTCAAGTTGAGTTAGGCTATTATTCCAGATTAAATAAAATTTTTTTTTGTTTGGAGAAAGACCTTAACTCAATTTATGTTTATCAAAAAACGAAATTGTAATTCGGAATAAGAGCTTAACTCAAGTTAGGAAAATAAAATTGTTTCTTAATTTTTTTGGATTAACGACTTAAGTTGATTAAGGCAATAATGAAAAAATAATGTTTATATTTGTTGTAATCCTAAATTGACTTAGGTAGTTATGCCAAAACAGTTATTTAGAAAAATAACTTAAGCTATTAGGTTTTTTAGGATTAATTGCCTTCCTAGAAGAGATACTAACATGAAAAATTTAGAGCAAATAAATTTAGATACGCTGAATACGATGGTGGTAACAACTCAATTGTGTCCTAACTCGAGTTACGCCGTTACGGGTTGTGACCACAGAATTAAGCAGAAACAGTTTTGATATTACTACCTTCGAATTCCCGCGGGGGCAAATGTTTTTCAAAAAATTTCTAATAAACAAAAAAATTAAAATATTTGATTGATGAAGATCGTATGGAGTTGAAATTAATTTCTACCCGACTCATTGCAAGAATTAATGCCGATCGTGTAACAACAACTAATGTTGAAAAATGAAAATCCTTTTAATTTAGTTAATAAAATCCTCAAGAGCATCGCATGTAATTTTGAAATAGTGGACATTTTGGGCGATAACACGTAACGAAAAGATATGGACAATGTGAGTGGTAATACTGCTTAACTTTACAAATTAGTAGTAAACAATGCAATTTGACTAAACAATGCTGAAAAAGAATTTGTAATATGTTTGCCACTTAATCTTAGAACTTTACAATATATACATTTTGAAACGATATTTTAAAAACAGACCAACCATATTCCATAAAGTTAATTTTTTTCAATTGATGTTTCGGAAATTCTTGAATTCTGCTAATATTTTTCTCTACATTTCAAAATATTGCATACTTTTCTGTATGAGAAGTACCTACAAAGGTAATTTTCTACTTGAAAAATTAATCTGACGGCAGAAGTGTATATGAAGACACATTTTTGATTGCAAACTGTTTCTGATAAGCGTCTAGCAAGATACTTTTTTACAAATAAGTGTATTTAAAGACCGTCTATGAAAATTGTCGATGAAAACACTTTTCTATAAAGTAAGTAAAGAATTGCCTGTTTGCAAATAGTTGGTATTATTTCACGCCGATAATATCGGCGGCATTGATATGGTCACAAAATAGATCGACATTGCTTTGGGCAATTTGAGACTCTGGCTTAGGGATGAACTGTGTTGCAAAATATAACATTTATGTTTGACTAAACGCACATTTTAACTGCGAAAGAATTTAATCTATTTATTATAACATAGATCTGTTTCCTTTTTCACCAGTCGGATTAAGCATGACTCCTCAGTTTGTATGAAAATTCTGAAGTGTCAGGTGAAAGAAGCCTCATTTTCGAAAACTGACTTGAATTTTTATTTGAGATGTAAATATGAAACGGTGAGTTGTGGAGGGGATACAAAGTTGTTCCATAATTGGACTGCCCATGTGTTGCAGACCGACATGGTCCAATTTCAA
Organism: Philornis downsi; assembly: GCA_019455685.1. Taxonomy (NCBI): domain Eukaryota; kingdom Metazoa; phylum Arthropoda; class Insecta; order Diptera; family Muscidae; genus Philornis; species Philornis downsi. The sequence goes on from JAHXMU010000751.1 coordinate 1,728,612, forward strand.
TAAAGTTTGCTCATGACTCCACTCCATTATTAATGAATTATAATGTATGCGTTTTTTTTTATTTATTTATGCTATCATTATTACAGTTTTAAAATTAATTTTAATATTCACAAGGCTTGAGATTTTACCAGTAGTATTGCAATAATTTATATCTTATTTTATGAGAGGTAATTCGTTTAATATTTATATTATATTTCTAGGTAAAAAAATAGTAAAAACCTATTTTAAGTGTAAGGAAATTGGGATAATAATAACTTCTTTCATCTTCGAAACGAAGATTTAGAAGATAGTTATATCTATAAATTTCTTATTAATTCATAGTTGGAGCATTTGTTTCGATCTTCAAAGATTTTGGTGAGATTATGTACAACCACACTAAATGTGTCTTCGTTGAAATTTCGATGTAGGTGTAATGATGGGTAGCGAATAGGTAAATTGTAAATAATTTTTAAATTCTTATTTTGTATTATTTGTAGTTTTTTCCGGTAAGTGTTAGCAGCTTTTGTAAACCAGACTTGGCACCCGTATGTCATAATTGGTCTTATACAAGTTTTATATAATAGCATTTTGTCCTTGGCATTCAACTTCGATTTTCTGTTTAGCAGTGGGTAAATTGCTCTTCCGCATCGAATTGGCTTTTCGCATGTCTTGTATACGTGTTCTTTAAATGTCAGCTTTTTATCAAGTATAATACCCAGATATTTGATACTATTTAGAGTGGAATTTCCGTGCCTTGCATATTTAGAGACCCAGTGGGGATTCTCTTGGGCGATTTATTAAATGGAAAAATGATGGCCTGTGTTTTATCCTGATTAATTTTTATTTTCCATTTTGAGAAATATCTTTCTGCGTGTATAAGTGATTTTTCCATATTTTTTATTATTTTATTTGATAACTTTCTTTTTATTATGATTGCAGTATCATCAGCGTACAGTGCAGTGTTATACTTCGTCAGTATTTTAAAATCCGATGTATACAAAGCATACAATATAGGAGATAGGATAGATCCTTGAGGTACTCCAGCAAGAATATGTCTTTTATTATTAAAAGTGAATTAATTAAACAGAGTTACAATCGATTTGGAAGGTATTTGACACACAAAAATAAATAGTAAAGCCAAACATTAAAAAAAAATTATTGTCCATAGAGTGATTATCTGCGAAGATGACCACTTATAGACACAAATTTTCAGTTTGATAAATTCCCCTTATTGAGTTATTTTTAAACTGTTACATTATCTTATTACGGGGAAAGTAGAATAGAGAATCTTATTAAAATAGTTATTATTTAATCTTTCTAAACAATCCTTAAAAAGTTCGTATCCTGTTTCCTCATGTAGCACAGAAGTGTGTTGTTTGTTGAAAATCATTTTTAGACATTTGTTTTGAAGAATTTGCATTTTTTGTAAGTGGCTTTATGCCGCGTTGAGTCATATAGTTGAAGCAAAAGACACTATAGGCCTTATAACACACTTGTAAATAGGATTTTTATTTTTAAGGCTTAGACTTGATCGTCTGTTTAAAAATGGCCAAAATACAGTGCCTTCTCGCAAGATAATTGAATATGCTTCTGGAAGGATAGTTTTTTTTTTTATGTAAAATCACCACAAGATATTTAACATCTTTTTGAGTTTCTATGGTGTTGCCTTCAAAGTATATTGGTCTCATCGGGATTCTTTTCGGAGATTTGTTGAAAGGGAAAATTATGCTTTGGGTTTTGTGAACGTTGATCTTAATTATCAATTTTTTAAAGTATTTGTTGCGGGCCATACGACGGTTTGTTAACTTGCTTGATGAAATTAGCGCCGTATCGTTGCATAGCAAGCAATGTCAACTTGTTTAGGATGTTTGAAATCCGAAGTGTAGATCGAGTACAAAATTGGTGATTGGTGATTGATCCTTGAGGCAGTTCTGCAGGAACCGAAACCCCAAATTCTCTGTTGTCTAGAAAGTCGTTGATAATTTTACACAAATACTTTAGCACATCTGCTACAACTAATTTAAAAAGTAGACCTTGATGCCATATAGTGTCGAATGCTTTCTCAACATCAAGTAATATTAACCCTGTTGACTTTTTGTTGCGCTTGTTCCTAATTATTTTGTTTTTTATTCTACCAATTTGGTGAATAGTGCTCTGTTCTTTTTTAAACCCAAATTGCTTATCGGATATTATCCTGTGGGACGTGGCAACCTCATCTATCCTTTTATGAATTAGTTTTTCATGTATTTTTCCTAAATTGCTTAAGAGACTTATTGGTCTGCAGCTGGTAGGATTGCTTGAGGGTTTGTTGGGTTTGCGAATAGTTATTACTTTAGATTTTTTTAGGCTAAAACTGTTGAATATTATGGCCAACAATTTTATTTCTTTTAAGAGAATATTTTTCAAAAGCAAGTTTGAGACGCCATCGAGTCCTGGAGCTTTTGAAGATCTTAATTTGCTTAATATGATAGACATTACGGGTGTGGTGATAAATACAGCCCCGTCTATTGATGCCTCCTCAGTTTTCAGATGTAGTGCAAATTCGTTTACTTTGCTATCATTTGGGCGAGTGTAGGTCAGGGTTAGGTCATGTGCTTTGGCGAATGAGTTTGCTAGTGCTTTGACCATCCACTATATTGGGAATTTTCCTATTATTCTCAAAGAACGGCTTATCGTCCAGAATCGTATATCTCCAGGTTTGAGATGTTCTAGGAGCGTCGACCATTTCTTATTTCGGTCAGCATTTATATTTTTATCAATAAAATTGCATATGAACGTTACACATTGACCATAGAAATTATTTTGCTGGAAGTTAAAGGTGTGCTGCTGTTTTCTTTTATATTTCTTACGGAGTCCAATAAACCGAATAACATTGCGGGGTAGAGTAGTATGTCTTGTCAAGTTATATTGGGGTGTAGCAATATTTCTAGCAGTAAGAAGAATTGTTAATGGCCTGTCGAGAAGTGTATCTATTTACTGATAAAACAATAATTAGGTTCACAACATCTTGAAATGTTCTCCAATTGCAGCGTTTAAAGAGAGTTTTTCGTTTCGTGGAAGCACATTCCACGGAGCATAAAACAAGGCGATAATCTGATGGTATTTCGTAGTTTAATGTTTTCAATCTCATGGTTAGGGATATGTTACTTAGAACGATATCTACAGTTGATGGACTACTGTTGGTTCGGTGGGGGTACAGAGTATGTTCATCCGGAAAGTATAAAAAAATTGCGCGAATGCTATAAACGGTTCAGGGCTACTTCAGCTATGTTATTGTTTGGACAATTCCATGAAATATGGTTTGCATTAAAGTCTCCAAGAATTATAAAATCTTTGTTGTCTGTTGTTGTGAGTATTCTCAAATCATCAGCAAATTGGTCGGTACACTTGGGAGAATATGCTGTGGTTATAACAACGTTTCTTTGATTGATGCTAATTGCAACAGAGATATTTTCTATTGATGATGTCTTTGTAATTGGCAGTAGCTTATGTTTAACAGATTTGAAGATTAAAAGAGCAACACCACCTCCTCTATTGTCTGCTTGATCATTGCGATACAGAATATAATTCTGCTATCGATTGCGTCGCCCATTACAAATTTGCGCCGTCGCAAAAAGCATTGGGCGAAGGTATATGCAAGTCAGTTAATCTGCCTGAAATTTGGAAACGGTTTTTAAATCAAAACCAATGTTTGATTTCATGTTCATAATTTTCAAAGCGATCGAATCAATTTCACGTAGTAGCCTACATCGCTTAGACAAAGTAGTTATAAAGGATACAAATTCAATTCTCATATAAGGTCAAAAAATTGTCCGTCTAGATTGGACGAAATTTGAAAACTTGACCTTTTTGGATTATTTTTATTTTTGGCAATTTAAATACATCATTTTATCCTATGGTTAAAATGTCAGCGAATCTTTAAACCTTAAGGCGAACTTAATTAAGTTCGTTATAAATATTCACCATACACGTGTTGTACTGTAATGGCACATATTTTAATATGCACGAGGCCATCAAATTGGATAAGTATAGGTAAAATATATTAGCGACCTTAAGATAACTGCATCAGTTTGCCTCATTTCATTTCAAAATATTAGTTTACTGACCTATCCAGCAAAAAAGTGCATCCAAAGAAGCGAATATTCATCACCAATGAGCAACGTGTATGTAATGAAAATTTAAATCAGATTTTCATTATTCAATGAATTGATTTTTTATTGTGTTACCTTTATTGTGATTTTATTTATATTAAAGTCAGTTTCTTAAAAAAACTGGCCGAAGATCCGTTCTGATTTGATACTTTCTATAAAAAAGCCAGTAGACAAGCACTGAATTAGAAGTGCACTGCAGCCCACAGTATTGGGGACTGACATTCTTAGCGATATGAGAATGTATATTTTTTATTTGGTGTCTGAGAATTTGTAGTTTTTACAAATATAATGACAAACTTAGCATATGGGCCACCATATAAAGGAGGGTAAATATGTTTTTTCCCCAAAAACTTATAAAGGAGCTTATTTAAGCCGACTACCGAAAACTACTTCTTCGGAGCAGATTATGTTCATTAAAATATAGTTTTTGGAGTACTTCATTTGAACATAGTTTACTTTAATTGTTTGGAATCATATATCAAAATACAACCATTTCTTTAAGCATAAATGTTTTTTTTTTTTTTTTTTTTTTTGAATGACATATGAGCTCTTTTAGGTAGCAAACCAATTGACATAATAAACTAGTACGGAAATGACTTACAAATGCCTTCACCAGCATTCTTTCTTTTTCATTAGTATAAAAACGTGCGGAATAAAAGAAAAGGCGAGGTAAATCGGTAGGTTTTTCTCAAAAAATTTTTCGAATTAGCACACAATGAAAGACCATTTTTATTCGCAGGCTGAAGCTAAATAACTTAGAAAGTTGCTTGCTAAAATATACAGAAAAGGTGTAGCTATGCAGTCAAGATATACACTTCTTGCATTGAATCGAAATTTTTTAACTACGAAACCGAGTATTGTCTCTAATCTAAGCTTAAGTGCTAGTGCTCCGAATTTAAATAAGTTTGTTGAACAAAGCTCAACCTTATCCGGAAATCTTTTTTTGAACACTGGAAAAAATACGGATGATCCATCATCATCACGATCATCTCTCTCAAGTGCGGTGAGTGTGACGAAGAAAAATATAGACAAAAATTTAGCTGAAAAAAGTGATAGTCACAGTCAAAAACCAAAAGTACAGTCGGGAATGGACAGGTATATTACCGTGCGAAAACGGGGACGAACGAGGAAATATTGACGAAACAAAGGTCCAGGTCAACACTGAAAACGACTATCGTAAAATCGTTTCAGAATTCGAAAATAGTAAGAAGAGTTTCTACACCTACCAGCTAAAAAGTGCAAAAGGACTACAAATTGTTGTTAAAGGCATTGACGCCAGCGTAGAACCAGAGGAAGTGAAAACTGGTCTCAAAAGCCAGGGTTTCAATGTTAAAAGCGTTTCTAATATAAGAAACAGAGAAAGGACTCCACAACCCCTGTTTCGTGTGGAACTCGAACCTGCCGACATTAAGCTGAAGAAAAATGAAACAAATCCCATATACAATTTAAGGTACCTATTGCATCGAAGGATAACCATCGAAGAACCCCACAAACGATCAGGACCGGTTCAGTGCCTTAATTGCCAGGAATATGGACACACCAAGTCGTATTGTAAGCTTCCAGCGGTGTGCGTAGTATGTGGTGATCTACACCTAACCGAGAAATGCGATAAACCCAAAAGTGACACGACGTTAAAGAAATGCAGTAACTGTGGAGGTAATCACACATCAAATTATAGAGGGTGCCCAGTATACTCGTTTGTCAAACAATCCATGATTCAGAAAACTGGCACGGTTCCTACTCAGACTGCTAATTTTAAATCCGTAAATTTTCCTCCAATGACTGCTACTCATTATAGTAATTCTGCTCAAGTATCCCAAACAACCGTCAGCCAAGTATCATATGCTGATGCCGTTAAGAATAACAACATTCACTCTCCATCTAATGACACCCCTGATTTTAATTTTAGTCGGCTTGAATCTACAATTGATAAGCTGGTGCAGTCAATGAATGGTTTCATGAACAACATGACCAGTCTGATGCAGGATATGATGAGAATGCAGTTTACTTTGTTACAAGCGATGATTGGTAACCGATGAACACTTTGAAGATCTGCTACTGGAACGCAAACGGCATCCGCCAACATAAAAACGAAATTGAATTTTTTTTACCAGAAAAGCAAATTGATATTTTACTAGTATCTGAGACTCATCTGACATCAAGAAGTCTTTTCAAAATTTCTGATTATACGCTGTATGATTGCGAGGACCCACGAGGTAGAGCATGCGGAGGTTCAGCTATCCTAATTAAGTCACGACTTAAACATCATTTGTTGTGTGATACGTGTGAAGATTATCTTCAGGCAATGAACATCTGCATTGAGAGCCCCCACAATAATCTTGTAACATCATCGGTTTACTCGCCTCCAAGTTTTTCGATTACAGAGCAGCAATATCGCAGTTTCTACGAATCCCTAGGACCTCGTTTCCTGGCAGCTGGTGACTACAACGCCAAACATACCTTTTGGGGATCCCGACTTATTTCACCTAGAGGTCGAGTGTTGTTTGACGCAATTTCTAGAATGGGGCTGGACGTAGTTTCGAGTGGACAACCAACCTACTGGTCTACTGACAGGAAAAAAATTCCAGACGTGATAGACTTTGGAGTGACCAAAAATATGCCAAGAGATTGGTTCCAAGTCGAAGCTTCACTGGATTTGTCATCCGATCACTCGCCTACTATTGTGACAATTTCCAATCCTCATAACATAGTAGATCCCAGACAAATATGCTGACTAGTAAACGTGTTAACTGGTTAAAATATAAAAAGTACCTTAGCTCCCATTGCAGCGATAAGATACGTCTAATAACACCAAACGATATCGATACTTCTATCTCCAACTTTAATAGAGACGCCATACAAGCTGCTCATCTTGCAACTTCCTGCCAACAGCATATGGGTTACAATAGAGTATTTTCTGTAGATGTGGAAAGGCTGGTTTCTGAAAAGAGAAGAGCTCGAAGAGAGTGGCAACAGCACAGATCCCCCCAGAATAAGACAAAACTTTAGGACTGCACCAAACGGCTTAGAGTACTACTAGAATCACAAAGAACGACATCTCTTACACAATATTTGGAAGGACTTGACACCACACCAGAATCCAATTATTCATTGTGGCGTGCTACTAGAAAGCTTCAACGGCCAGTTTTATTTAAACCACCTTTACGGAACTCCACTGGTGGTTGGGCGAGAGATGATGTTGAAAAGGTTAACCTGTTTGCTGACCACTTGAGATCTGTATTTAGTCCGAACTTGTCTAGTAACGCGACCGACTTACAACCTGCTGTTGAAGTACCACCACAACCACTACATTTTGAAATTCGAGAAATCCAGAATACCATTTCCGGCCTGAATTCGAGGAAAGCTTCCGGTATAGACAAAATAAGTACTAAGATGCTTATTGAGCTTCCCCGCATAGCCATGAGGATTCTCTTATTAATTTTTAATGCTATTATACGTCTTGAGTATTACCCTGAAGAGTGGAAGGTTGCTCTTGTTAAAATGATACCTAAACCCGGAAAAGATCACACAAAACCGGAATCATATAGACCCATAAGTCTATTGCCAACTATATCGAAAGTTTTTGAAAGACTGCTAATGTCGAAGTTAACACCAATATTGAATGCAAACAAAAGCATCCCTGACCATCAATTTGGCTTTAGAAAGAAACATGGCACAGACTTGTACAAGTCATAAGAACGGCTTTCGAGGAGAAGAAATACTGCTCTTCTCTCTTTATCGACGTTTCGCAAGCGTTCGACAAAGTTTGGCATGAAGGACTTATATATAAGTTGAAACAAAAGATTCCAATTAACATTGAAAAGCTGTTGGAAAGTTATATTATCGGTCGAAAATTTGTTGTCCAAGAAGGTGATTTTGTTAGTGATGCACAGCCAATTGCAGCAGGTGTGTCCCAAGGGTAGTATATTGGGACCCCTTTTATATCTGGTGTATACCTCAGACATGCCAATAAGCATTCATTCCCACATCTCCACCTTTGCTGATGACACCGCTTATACGAGTACCCATGATAACCCCCACGAAGCTTCCAAATACCTACAGGAACAAATTTCCCAGCTAGAAAAATGGTTAAAACTGTGGAGAATAAGGGTTAACGAACAAAAATGTGTGCATGTGACTTTTACTTTACGAAGGGAAACATGCCCGCCTATTTCAATAAATAATCAAGTAGTGCCTCAACACTCTCACGTAAAATATCTTGGCATTCACTTAGATAGACGTTTAACATGGAAAATTCACATTAAAGCCAAGCTGACACAGATGAAACTGAAACTATTCGAAATACATTGGCTTATTGGCAGAAACTCACGTTTGAAGTTGGATTGTAAACTTCTACTTTACAATGCGCTCCTGAAACCAATATGGTGTTACGCTATACAGTTATGGGGAACTGCATGTTCTTCTTACATTGAAAAAATTCAAAGAAGGCAAAACAAAATTTTAGGCATTATTACAGCTGCACCCTGGTACATTAAAAACTCACACATACACAGGGATCTCAACGTTCTATCGGTCAAAGCAGAAATTGATAAATATTGTGAAAAGTACCTGGCTAAGCTCCAACACCATCCAAATCCCTTGGCTCGTAACATATTGGAACACCGTGGCCACACTCGCCTAAAAACGAGGGATACTGCAGCCCTCATCGATACACGAATTTCATAATTTTTTCCATACAAATAATCACTGTGATAACTGAATTTGTTCCTGACGTTGGTCGGGCGTAAAAAATAATGTTTATTTAGAATTAAGATTCGAAAACTTATTGTTAGTTCAATTTTGAATTAAAGATCCAATAAATAATAAAAAAAAAAAAAAATGTAATTGACAAAAAACTAAAATACTGTAGCCTAAACCTGCCAATTTGTTGATTCTAGAATTAAGTTTATCAACCGCACTGATATCTGGCAAATCCGGATTAGCTTGAAATATACGAAGAATATATGGCTTAAATCGGTCATTTGAATGAGAGGTACAATAAACGATGAAGCAATGACCTTTTTCAGGACTAAATACACCAAACGCATGATGATTAACTGGATTTAGTACAAATGATCTTAGCACGTAACTTCTACTTGATGGAAATGCTCATATTATTGCTGGTCCGTTCAGCATCATCACATATCTTATAATCTTAAGTAATTTTAGTACAATCAGATGTATTGTATGGTCAATACGGTAAAAAGTCCTGAAATGAATAGCGTATCAATTTCTCTAGTATCAAATGTTACGTACCATATCCATTTAGCTTAGGGAACAGCTGGCAAAGTGATGAAATTTTGTAATTGCTAGTAATTGTGAACTTTTGTTCAATATCCATACTGTCACCAACACTCAGTGGCTGGTTTTGAAAAAATGATGGAAATAAATCTATAGTTTCTAAGCCGGTGGTCCAATTTTGGTAAAATTTCATATAGCTACCTATATAGCAGAGATGTAGTCGTGTTAAGTATTAAATTTGGATATTATTCTTCCAACGGGGGCTGCGCCACAATACATCAAAGTAGGGCTCCTCGGGAATTTGAAAATTTTAAAATCATACCTATACAACTTCTTAAATTTGTATCCGATTTCAAAAATCGTAGTTATTCCTATGGTTGAGATCTTCAAAAACATTGCTTTATGTATGTTTTAGCTCTTGAACTTTAGAAGGTATTTTAAAGTACACTTTTTTGTATATTTACCACCCTTAGCGGAAACAAATATCTCTCAAATTTTTTTAAACTTTCTTTTTTTTTAACGGGTTAACTATTTGGTTTCAAAGCCGCCGGTCTGGCAAGGCTGTCAGTTGTTAAATGCCAGTCATCTGAAGTGTTGTTTATTTAATGGAAGGTTTGCCATTTACGAATATGGATCGCTTCACGGTTTGGCGACGTCAACTGGCCACCAAGATCATGTGATTTAGCGCCGTTAGACTTTTTTGTGGGGCTACGTCAAAGACTGTGTTTACGCGGATAATCTCCAAACGTTGGAGTATTTTAAAACCAATATTCGTCAAGTTATCGCCGACATATTGCCTGAAATGTGCAAAAAAGTGGTCGAAAACTACCTAAAAAGGATCCACTGCCGCAACCAATCCGCACGGTTCATTTAAATGACATTGTATTTCGTTTATAATGGCAAGGTCCAAGCATTATTATGAAATAAAAGTTTCTTTAAAATTTTAGCATTATGTGTGTCATTTAACTTTACTTTTGAAAAATGTAAATGGATAACCCGTTATTAATAACAAGGTTCTAAGCAATCGAAAAACAGAATTTTAAATAAGGAAACATTTAGTCAAAACTTATACGTAATAAAAGTTAGAAATTTGAAAAACCGATTTTCTGCAATTTTTTGCGAAAAAAAGAACATACATTCCGTTATAATTATGACATAAACTTGTCAAGAAAAGTATAAGTATATTATTATATAGGCAAGTAAGTATAGTATAGATATAAGTATAATATACTTGTACATTTCTAAAAGGCAACTTCATAATGGACGTTGTAAATCACAATGCTTTTCAAAATTTGAATTTTTACTAGAACCAGAACGTACCAAATAGGACTTATTTGATTTATGAATAATTTTGCAAAAATAAAGCAAAACAAAAATCTCTCGTTTTTCTATAAATGCAAAATTTTAAAATTCCTAAGATTTATTACTAGAAATCCCATAATTCCCAAAAAAACTTCTAAAAATTAAAAAAAAAAAAATAATTCTTTTTAGTTTTTGTGCTGCCCTATTGAAACACGGGCGAAAAGTTGCCTTTGCAGAATTATTCACACCAGGATTCCTTTCTTTGATACCAGTAGTGAGTTTCGGAATCTATGGTTGAAAGTTGAAATTTCTATTACAAATAAATCCTATTCGGTAGGTTTTGGTTCTTATAAAAATTCAATTTTTGAAAAAATGTTCCCTTCGTATATCCGTTATTCAGTTACCTTTCAGGAAAATAAAAAATATTTTATACTTTTCTTGTAGGTAAAAAAAAATTGCGAAAAATCTCCTTTTTTAATTTTTAGCTTTAACTGCTTACAACTTTTGACTAATTGCCTTTTTTTAATTTTTTTCATCTAAATACTTAGAACTTTGTTATTAAGATAACAAAAACCAGTTTAAAAAACGAGACAAATTTATTTCCGCTGTTAGCAAAAAGTGGTAAAAGGTATATAAAAATACAAAAGTTCTTCTTTAAAGATAAATACTATATAAAGCAATGTTTTTTTTTTTAATCTTAACTAAAGGAATATGTACGATTTTTTAAATCAGGTAAAAATTTGAAAAGTTATATCGTTGTAAAATTTTCAAATTCCCGAGGTAACCCTACTTTGAGGCATTGTGGCGCAGCCCCTGTAGGAAAAAAAGTGAACCAATTTAACACTTAACTTAACTATATCTCTGTTATGGCCATATGAAATTTCACCAAAATCGGACCCACCGTTTAGAAACTGCAGATTTATTTTCATTTTTTTAACCATCCACAATGCAACATTTATATCTTTACCCTGAGGAAAGTAAATAAACGTTATTTATTATGGTCAAACATGTATTATCTGGAAGAAAGTATTGAAAGTGTCTTTTGACTAAATAAGTTTAATAATGTTAATTTAAGTGTATTGAGCGGCGTTCATCTATCCGCTTATCTGGCTGCCTATTGACTGGCTGGCTGGCAGACATGATAGCTGCTGTAAATTCATATGAAGCTCCCTCAAGCTGGGATCCCACTATCGGCGCAATGTACCGATTTTTGTAAAATTCAATAGGCCGATAGTGGGAACGCACAACATTTGTCAAAATGGGACAATCTGTGCCGAAATCGTGCTGACTAAAAATAATGAAATACAACCCTGTTTCACCGATAATGTGAACACTCTGTACATAAAGTGGAACAATAAAATTGTTAAAAATGCGACAATTTTTATCGGCCACTTGCACACCGATCAAAGTTAACAATTAGCGCCGATTTTTAAGAACAACACTGTTTGTAAACACAAGAAAAGCGGTAGAAGCACAAAAAAGAAAATTTAAACTGAATACGCGTAGTCACAAAAAAAAAAAATCATTAAAAATGTATTCAGACTACGAAATTTTAAAAGGCGAAACAAGTTTTGAAGAATTGTCTACATCAAACCCGGAAAAC
>JAHXMU010000751.1:1745887-1834927 GCA_019455685.1 Philornis downsi
ATGTTGAGTCAGTCAGTCAGTAACGTTATTCTTTTATATATATAGATATTCAAAATATTCAAATATTTAATTCAATAATATTCAAAAGATGTATTATCTGATGCAGAGAACGACAGGTGAAGCACGTGATATAATAAAGACGTGTCCCATAGCAAATAAAGGCTTTGCAATGGCCTGGCAAAACCTTAAAGATCGTTACGAGAATAAAAGAGTTCTTGTTAACGCCCAATTAAAAACACTGTTGAATCTTGACCCTGTACTCAAGGAATCTGGCCCCACTATTAAGCAACTACGGCGTACGGTAAATGATTGTATTATAAATCTGTCTCTACTGGGCGTTCACACAACAAACTGGGATTAAATTTTCGTTTTTGTTTGCCCCACTCGATTACCTGAGGTTACACTCGGACTTTGGGAACAATCGCAAGGGACCAGTTCTGATTTGCCCAAATGGGAAACCATGGACAAATTTCTGACATCGAGATACCAGACTCTAGAATCTGTATCTGACATCAGAATCACCTAATTTTCCAACACAGGCAATTCCAAAAGGAATACAAACCCTAGGTGCTAATCCTATGACAGTAGCAGACACAAAACTTTTGCTAGTACTGTTCCCCAAAATAATTCTCAATATCACAATTCTACTGCTAACGATTCGCAGCAACGCTCCATTAAATTTATCAATTCAGAAATGCCCCCTATGTAAAGATCAACATCCCCTTAGATTATGTACAGAATTTCTTCGAATGTCGGTGCCTAAACGTATAGAAACAGTTCGGAGATTGAAATGTTGTACCAACTGCCTCGCATCATTTCTCACTTATAGCACATGCAAGAGCTCCATTGCTTGCTATCACTGCAAACAGAAGCACCATTCGCTGCTTCATCGTACTGAACCGTCGGCACAACTCGGTCGAAGTTCCAGTGAGCTTTCTGGAAACTCCCATAATTTGGGAAGTCCAGCCCCATCAGTTTACCCGTTCTTTACAGACGTTCGCCTCTCAATTGCAAGCGTCCCCATATTCCACGGTCATTCTCGGAACGACTGTTGTAGAAGTATGTTTCCATGGTATGAGATGTTCTGCTAGCCAGCTTCTCAGGCTACATTCATGCCACGAAAGTTGAAGAGAAAGGTCTCGTTGCCCATATTTGCGGCCCCTAATTCAGATATCGTTGGTCTTAATGGTGCCATAGCCGCTAAGTCAACTAAGATCTGCAATATTACAATAAGATCTCCAATTGACCCGACATTTGAAGTTACAACGGAGACATATGTATGTTGTTGAGAAACTAACAGGTCGTCTTCCAACATATTCGTTGATCCAGTTATCGGATGCCGATCTACCGGAAATTACAAGGACTGACTTGAAATGTTATCATATGGACTTGCTACTGGGAGGAGATTTATATTCAAGTCATGCTCCCTGACATCTGTAAGCACCCGAACGGAGATCTAATTGTCCAGAAAACAGTCTTTGGCTGGATTATGACGGGTAAGATCTCCCAACCCATGCCTTTGCAATCTGTGGTTTCGTTTTACAATCACAAAGAGTTGAGCGATCAACTCTCTCGATTTTGGGAAATCGAAGATGTTCCTAAAGCAAACATACTGTCAGAGGAAGATAAATATCGTGAAGAAATATACCAAAGCACAACCCATCGCAACGAAGATGGCCGTTACATTGTATTTCTGCCATTCAAGAATACCCCAGTAACACAAAAACATTGGATTTCCGTTGGAACGCCGAGAAAGTCGTCTTCTTTTTCAAACCTGTTTCAACCCCTTTCGTAACTACATATACAAAACTGTCGGTTTCGGGCATTATTGCCAGATTGTTTGATCCTGTGAGAAAATTATTGTAGCCAATATAATAATGCAAGATATTTTGAAAGACTCTGAGCAAATGACAAGTTTTTTTGTTGGATTACGGTGAGATCGAGAGGATCGAAATCCCCCGATGGGTGGGCTCTAACCCACTTTTCGAAATGCAACTTCATGCATTTTGTGATGCTTCCGAGAAGGCATATGCGGTCTCACTTTATATACGTATTCAAAACACCGACGGTCGTATTTCTACACATTTGCTTGCAGCCAAAACGAAAGTGGCCCCAATCAACGTTGAAACCTTGGCCCATCTAGAGCTCTGCGGTGCATCTCTATTATTAAGAATTCTCGAAGAGAATTGATATTCGAGAGCATTTAAATATTTTACTGGACAGACTCTATGATTGTCTTGTGGTGGTTTTAAAAGCCCCCGTACCATTGGCCCACATTTGTCGCAGAGTATCCTTAATACGCGAAAAAGTTGGTACTGGTAAATGGCATCATGTCATTTTCCACGATAACCGGACTGATATCGCGACTCGTAGCTGTTTAGCTCCAGATCTGATTTCAAATATGGAAACTCGACGAATTCGCTCCCACCATTCCCAGGTATCGGCCTCCGAAGATATCTCGTCACGGTTTTCAGACTTGCCTCGAGCTATGAGAGTGCTCTCTTATGTATTTAGATTTTATCATCGAGTACACCCGAAACATAAAAGTTCACCATCGTCTTCGTCATATGACTTGGAACAAGGTGAGGTCAATTTTGTTAAGGAACGTCTGGTGATTCTGTGCCAACGAAGTCATTTCGATGAATATAGTTACTTAAAGAACAAGGTTAGAATTTCTCAAAGAAGCTCCCTACACGTTTTCAACCCTTTCATCGACTCCAAAGGTTTAATGAGAATGAACGGGCGCCTTGCGCGTTGTCCCACTCTTACCTATGATGAAAGATTTCCCTAAATACGTCCCTATAACGGGCGATTCACCAGATTGTATTTAAAACACATCCATGAGTGTTCAGTACACGGTGAGAACTCATTAATGCTAAGAATAATGAGACAAGAGTTTTGGGTTCTTAAGTTAAAAAATCTGGTGAAGACAACTATCCATAATCGCCGTGGGTGTGTTTTGTACAAAAAAAGAGCCGTTGAACAAATTATGTCCGCTCTTCCTCCAGAAAGAACTTCTCTTTCTCACCCGTTTACACGTACAGGTGTCAACTTCGCCGGTCCCTTTGAAATTAAATCATGTATAGGTAGAGGGCGGCCTCTGGGAAGACGGAGTCAAAAGTTGTAAAACTCACCTCAAAAAGGTCTCTAACGCTCAGAAATTTACGTTTGAGGAATTCACGAAAATGCTAGCTAAGTCCCATGTTATATAATGTTGGCTCCGTTGACTGCCGGACATTTCCTTATAG
Source organism: Philornis downsi (assembly GCA_019455685.1). Lineage (NCBI taxonomy): Eukaryota > Metazoa > Arthropoda > Insecta > Diptera > Muscidae > Philornis > Philornis downsi. The sequence continues at coordinate 1,749,136 of JAHXMU010000751.1, forward strand.
GCTATGCTTTGTTGTCTCCGCCTGAGCCCGACACAACTATCGAATCACTCAGTTATGCGAATAGATGGCAAAATATAAAAATCCTCCATCATTCTTATGCTCGATGATGGAATGAATAGTATTTGGTGGAACTCCACAAGCGTAATAAGTGGAAGTATCCCCAGAAAGATTTTGAAGTCGAAGATATGGTTGTCATACGAAATGACGGTTCCAACGAATGGAAAGTAGACAGGATCGAAAAGGTCTATTTAGGCCGCGATAAAAAAGTACGGGTGGCCGATGTACGAACTGTCAACGGCGTTCTTACTAGGCCTGTAGTGAAGCTCGTACTACTACCCAATCCCGAACAGAACTAATTTTTTTCGTTTCTGTGTCGTTCTCGATCTATTTTCTTCTATTCGCCAATTTAGGACTATGTCTGCCCCACCGCGTCGTTTAACGAATGATCGCCCCTCCAAAGAAGAGAACGGTTTCAACTTCGCGGAAAGCCCTCGTCCTTTTCGTTGCAAATTATGCTTGCAACATCATCCTTTACGACGCTGTCCCCGGTTTTGCATGATGGACGCCGCCAAGCAAAGTTCTTAGGCAGCACAAGTACTGCATTAACTACCTGGTGGAATCCCACATGCTTAAGAACTGCCAAAGCCGGGCACGATGCCAGGAGTGTTTAGCAGAGCGCCATACCATGCTGCATCCTGACAGCCAAAACAGTAGAGGTACCAAAGCCCCCAACAACAACAAACATTGCAACAACAACAATCGAAGACGCAATCGTCGGGGCCATTCGAACAATGTCCCTATCAAAACCCAGCCCCATGGAGTATCCGGAGCAACCACCCATGAACACTGTTCCCGCCAACCGGGACGTCAAAACGTGAACTTTGGCACCACTGGCGGATCGACGCCTTCCACCATTGTCATCCACGTCCATGCGAGGGATTAAATATGTTTAAATTCTATGTGTTGTGCTAGTCCATTTTGTGTTGAAGCAATATAATTGAATTCTCGCCCACTCGTATAAGTATGGCGCCCAGTTTAGCTCCTGCTTGCCGAAATAAACTCAATTTAAAAAAAATTTAATATTAGTTGGACTCAGACATTTCAAATAGAAATATTGAATTACACAACGGCGACCAATTTTTTCCATGTTTACAAATTCACTGAGTTCGCCTACTTTTGATGGCTCAAACAAAAAATACTAAACAACGTGGCGCCTTGAAACTATAAACATATGTTTTATAAAGCACTGGTGCCAGACTGCTGGCACCATCCTTCAAGTCAAGTCGGCTAGTTTTGGGACCGCCTGTGTATCTTTCATTCAATTGCACCACAACAAGCATCAGGCTTCCATTAAATTCAATAGCCTGCATTGTCGATCGACTTACCGTACCTCACATACCAATTAGCCGAAGACATTAAGTTATAATTAACTTTTAATAATTTAGTTCATTTAATAAGTCATAATATGTCATCTTCTATCATACTCGTACATTAAGTCACAGCATTTGCTGATTAGAAACTCTCATTTCACCTGACGAATATATCTATAGTATAGTAAGCTGGCAAGCAGCCTGACAAACACCCCTCGTCAGGTCCCGTAGAGTCAGCCCCTCTTATTGCTAAAAAGCAACCTGGCACCCCCGTGCTAGGCACTTTTCCCGCCTTAGGTGCAAATTACCCAGCACCTCTGCAAGGCAAGGCCGCCGAAAGGGGCCATGGATTCACATATGCAGAAACCGCTAGAAACGGAAACAATCCAAGACATAATATAAGAGAAGCTGATACAAATCCAACAGAGAGCAAATTGATCACTACACTCTCTGATGAATTCCGCGAAATGATGGCGGTAATGAAGCAGATGATGCAGTAAATGACGGCAATGACCACAATGTTGGTAACTCTAATGTCTAAAATGCCATAATTTCGATCGATTGATAATAGTCTTGTGGAATGCAAACGGGTTATCTAAACACAACCTGGAAGTCAAAACACTTGTAGATATGCATAATATCGACATTCTGCTTGTCTCTGAAACTCATTTCTATACCGAACTATAAATTCTATCACACAATACATCCAGATGGTACAGCACACGGAGGCTCTGGAATACTTATAAGAAACAACATAAAACATCATTTGTCAAACCCATATATGCAAGGGCAGAAATACAAGCCACAACAATAGTGGTTGAAGATCTAAAAGAGTTAACAGAGATCTAAATGAGTTAACAAAAGAACTCAAAGAGATCTTAAGTGTAGAGGATAGTAGAAAAACTGATAGAGATCTGGAAAATTTAGATGCAACTGCAGCTACCGACTACTCTCTATATAAAGTAATAAAGCGTACGAACAAGTCCATAAAACACAATCCCCCTGTTCGAACCATACAGAATACATGGGCTAAAAGTGATTCTGAAAAAGCTGAAACTTTCGCAAAACATCTGGAGAAAGTGTTCGTACCTAATGAATAACATGGTAATGACACTTTTTTAAATGAGATGCACAACTTTCTAAATGAAGATTACCAGATGGACTTGCCTATTACACAAATTACCACCTGCGAAGTTAAAAACATAATTGCGGATTTAAAAGACCGAAAAGCTCCGGGATACGACTTGATCACTGCTAAAGTCTTAAAAGAATTGCTTCAGGAAGGCTTACAGCTTCTAACAAGAATATACAATGCAATCATTTTAAAGTTGTACATTCCGCCACAATGGAAAATATCTCAGGTGAAAATGATACGAAAACCTGGAAAACCACCTGAAGAAACCTCTTCCTACAGGCCCATAAGCCTCCTACCTATACCATCAAAAGTCCTCGAAATTTTATTTCTCCGAAGATTAAACCCCGTAATAGAGTCAAAAGAAAAACTAATACCTGATCACCAATCTGGTTTTAGACAGGGACACTGGACGATTGAACAGGTTCATAGATTAGTTGAACTGATAAATAAATCTTTCGACACGAAAAATGCCGAATGCGGCATTTCTGGACATTTCACAAGCCTTTGATAGGGTATGGCACGAAGGTTTATTATTCAAATTGAGGAAAATGTTACCCACGAAATTCTTCATTTTTCTGAAATCTTATCTATCTGAACGAACCTTTTTTGTTGAACACGGCGAAGACATGTCGGACATGCTTAAATCGCATGCGGGAGTACCTCAGGGCAGCATTATTGGTCCAACCTTATATCTGATTTTCACTTCGGACCTACCCACAGAAGAAGGGACTCTTATCGGCACGTTTGCAGACGATACAGCTGTTCTTGCCACTGATGTCAACCCGGATCAAGCATCTAGAAAATTGCAAAACCATCTCGATACCATAACAAAATGGCTGCAGAAATGGAGGATAAAGGCAAACGAAACGAAATCGGTTCAGGTAACGTTTACACTTCGGAGAGGATGTTGCCCTCCCGTGTCTATTAATAATGTTGAAATACCTCAAGCAAATGATGCAAAGTATCTAGGCATTTATTTGGACAGAACACTAACTTGGAGAAAGCACATATTTACAAAAAGACTGGCCTTGGGGCTCAAACTAAGATCCTTAAATTGGCTTTTGAATGGCAAATCCAAATTATCCCTAGACAACAAATTAAAAATCTATAAATGCGTCTTAAAGCCCGTATGGACATATGGAATCCAGTTATGGGGGACTGCAGCAAACTCCAACCTTGAAATATTACAACGCTTTCAATCCAAAGTACTGCGAACCATTACTGGTGCACCCAGATACTTCTCGAACAAACAGTTGCATAGAGAATTGAAAACACCCTTCATTAAGGAAGAAGTCCAAAAATACTCCGCTAGATACATGGATCGTATTCAACAACATCCGAATCAGCTGGCGTCCAATCTGATGAACGAAACACCATTATTTACCAGACTAAGGAGGAGAACCACACAGGACCTGGCTACTCAGGACGAATAAAGCAGTAGGGACACTCAAGGAAGTGTTCCCGAATAAAAAAAAATAAAATTTTAGTATATAAGTAGTATGTAGGCCAATGTGAATATTAATGAATGTCCAAGGACAGATTTTAATAAATCCAGAATTCAAAAAAAAAAAAAAAAAAAGTATAGTATAGTGGTTTAGTATTTAATTTGTAATTTGTAACGGTTGTGATATTTTGTTCCTGCAGATCTGCAAACCTAAATATACTCGTGTTTCACTTATCATAAAATAATGCAGGCCAAGTACAGTCCTTAAATACTTGCAGCTCAATCAAATGGCCAATGTTTCAGACCCCTTTTATATTTGCAGCATTTTGCCAATTTGGATTTTTTAATGAATCCTTTCACTCAGCTATTTATTTCTTTTCTGACAATATAATTTATATGTCCGATGTTAAAAGTTCGTTTCAAGATCGCATTCTCATATGTTTGGTTATCATTGGGTGTTTGTTGTCTACCAGAAGGAAATATAAACTGCTGAATTCGTTGGGCGTCCTTCACAAAACTGTCTTGCTTTTCATTGGTCTAATAAATGTTACATTTATCTCCCACATTAATTGTTAAATACATTTAAATTACATTTAATTGTTAAATACATTTAACAATTATATATAGGTATATATGTATAGGTATATATGTATGTGGTCACCTGCTGCACTGCTCGCCAATCAGCAAGAAGTTTGAGTTGTACTTCAACCACTTCATCAACAACTCAATTGTGGCCTTTAGGCGTCATAGGAGGGAGGCTGCTTATTCTGACCCTCATTCACACGAGTATTGGCGTAATTTGAAGAAGACTCCACGAAAACTTCCAATGTTCACTTAGGCTAGAGTAAACGGTGTACGGTAGTGCACGACCTTTACGATAGAGTTTCAATACTTCCATATGCATATGTATATAATTAAGTTTATTTATATATCGATTTACACCCAGTGTGAAGGTGTCCCAAACATTCTTGCAATAATGAAAAATTATACAGTCAGTCCAAAAAACTACGAATGTATGATAAATTGTCCCACCAGATATGGCTACTTCCAATATGGAAATCGTTTAAGGTGTTATGGAATCCGTAATAAACATTTTTAAAAATGTATTGTTTGTGTAATTTTTACACGATTCTATTGTATTTAGTTTATTGTTTAAAATAATGGGAAAAACTCTAGCAATATTTCCAAAAATGGTCACTTTTCAAAATGGTTCTTTCATCTTTCCTTTGTTCGCAGTTCGTTTACAATTTAGGTTACATTTATTTATGGATCTCTTTGAGGCGTTTCTTAGAACATACATTTTCCATGTGTAAATTATTAATTATTTTGTTTAACATCCAAGTTGCTTTTGGCCAAATATGTTTCATGACTTTTTAAGATATTGAGCGATGTCCGTCCGTCTGCTGGACTGGCTAACTGGCAGACATGATAATGCCGTAAATCTCATATAACTTGGCAGAGCTTAATATTTTGTCAGATCACAGCTAGGAATTGTAAATGAGTTGTGTAGACCCGTCCCTTATGTTACCTCCCATACAAACTGATCAGCTTTCCAAAATTTATCTTTTTTTCTGTAACTGCTATTCCGGTGAATAGAGTAATCTAAGTTTTTGTTTATTGCATTGCTTTGTAATTCTTATCGACATTTTAAGATATTGGCCGATTAGATCTGCACCTTCCGGTACTTTCCATACAAATGGCCAAATGTGCCCACATATTACAAGATTCACATCTTTTATTTGGTTGCAGAATATTGATTCAACTTTGGAGCATTGTTAGCACTGGCTACTATGGAGTCTAAGAATTAAAATCTTCTTCTTCTTCCATCCGGTTGTGTCATAATCCAGTATTTAGCTCCATATACCGAGGCAGGTAAAACCAATATCTGGTACAGTTAGGGTTTTGTTTGCTGCCCATTATAAGCAGCAACCCACTGCATTGCATTGATTTATAATGTTTGGTAAAAAATTAACCCTATTTTCAGAAGTATAACATTTCCACTTCAATTAGTAATTGGTTGGTTGTAGTAACCCCTTTCTGGTGCATCCCATACAAATGAGCGATTTAGACTACATGCTCTTACCCTCATATCGTTTGAGCAGTTATGCTGAATCGGTTAAATTTGGCACATATCTTGCGATTCACATACTTAATTCTGAGAATGGTAATGGAGAGCATTGCCACACCCTTTCTGGTGCCCCACACACAAATTGCCCGATTTATCGATGTTCTTCCCTCTGTAATTATTGGCTCTCACTGATTTAAATCTTCGTAATTAACTGTATTGCTTTATAACGATGGAAAAAAATTCTTCCAGATAATCAAGCCTTTTCTAGAATCTCTCGCGTAGATTTCCTTAATTTGTTTTGTTCTTATCATTCATTCAATTGCACCAAACTCAGAACAATTTAGCACACATCTGGCGTTCCGTAAATTCAATTCTGCTTATGAAAATTGACTGTGTTGCCGCGTCCTAATATTCAATCCATACAAATTGATTTAGCAATAATCTATAGTTCCCCTACGATTTCTAAGCGATTTCAGTAAGTTATAATTCTTTTATTATGCGTTAAGTCGCTACCGGTTACTGGGTTTCGGGTCCCGCGCACTTTTGCATTAACAAAAGGGTGCTGTGTGATATTTGCTCAACGATGAATTCCTTAATAACTATATTTTTGTGAAAGACATTCAATATCTTTCAACTGAACGTTTATAAGTTCAACCAAAGCAGTACCCCCAAAGTATTTACTACGCCAGCGGGCAAGTACTGGTTCTAACGAAGTATTATGCAAATGTCTACCAACTTACAAAAAATCTATACTGCTCTACTGGGTGTCGCTGGCAATTCCCGCTTCGTAAGCCACATCCTTAAGAATACCGGCTAATCCCTCGACAAGCAAGAAAAAGGCGACATTGGCTTAAAATGCAATTTCATTTGGTCCACGGGGACAAATGTCAGTATGAAAGAGTGTAGAAAGATACAACACAAAAAATTGAGATTATTGAAATTCGTCTTATTGCTAAATTTAATACACGTTTTATGTAAATGATGTCTTTCTTCAAACGAGTTTTTGGTGTAATGCAACACTTTTCAAAAACCCTGTTCCAAATAATAATCTGGGCATGAATTCCGTACCGACGTCAATTTAATTCTAACAACCATGTTAAATGGCCGAAATACTTTAAAAATGTTTCCTTTTCCCAATCGTTCACCACATATTCGAAACGAATTGAAAACGCGGTCATTCTTACCATTTTCATGTGAAAGTGACCGATTTAACGTATTAGGTTGATATCTCTTATGTGGCTGTATTAAATTAAGTCAAATTCGGTACGTGATTCTATTTGCCAAAGTAGGATCTCAAAATAAAAACGGAACACATCGCCACTCGCCTTATGGTACCGCCCATATAAATTGACTGATTTTCCGAAATTCAATCATTTCGCTATAATTTTTAATTGTTTAATATTTCTCTGTAAAACCGCAGAGTAATCGATCAAGCAACCATGCCCCTTCTGGTATTTCCCATACAAATGATCGATTTAACCCATATATTCATACCTACGTTGTTTTTGGTTAACTAAGTTTTGAAAACGTAAATAGGTGACGTTACATCACCCATTACGATAACTCCAATACGAACTGATCTACATATATTTATCGAAATTTAATTTTCGGCTGTAATCCATAATTTGTTACCTAAAGTTACTTTAACAATAAGTTATATTGCTTATAATGCTGAATAAAATGTGAAAAAATTTAAGTAATATATTGAAAAATTGAAGTTGTATGTTACTAGATTCGTATCTCTCATTCAACAGCACTATATTCAGGCATCGAGCGCATACATAAATTGACCAAGTTGCCAAAAATCAATAGCGCCTACACATTTTCCAAACGGAGGACTTAAGGAAGTTACAATTCTTGATTGATTTATCACGCTTTAATGCAGAATATTTTTTGATAAGAATCTTGCAGTTTAGCACGCCCTGTACTCGATAAAACAACGTTTTATTGAATTTATAAATTTCGGATAACATCAACTAAAACAAAAAAGAACAGCAAAAGTTCTATAAATTCACAATGATACATTCCACCGCACCAACAATTAAGGAGCCATTTTCAAAAAAGTAACCCGAAATCTTGCCTGTTGAACGGATTACATACCGTTCAATAATTCCTTTCTTTTATTCTTATCAACCGAAATATATTATCTGCTAATATGAATTTGAATACCTATTTTTGAATTAAAACTCATACATAATGCATTACCTAGATGTACAAAATGCATTGTACTTTCATACTTAATCATACTACCATGAATTGTAATATTATTTTTTAGCCATATGGCAATTATTGCTCTTTATCTTTAACAGAAACTCGTAGAAAATAAAACCGAGGTTTCGTGGTACTAGATCACGGTGACTCGGTCTCTTTTTCTCGAGATCCTCATCAAAGACAGAGCAACTCATAAATCTCTATAGTAAATATAAGTTTTTACAGAAAAATCTTAAGTAAATTCTCCATTTACCCAAAGAAACAATCAAGGCAAGTACCCTCTACTTACCTCCACTTGTATCAACACAAGTCAAATTCCCTAGACTTCCCTTCTCGTAACCACAATCCTCATATTGTGGTGAAAAATATTTCCTGAATGCCACAGACATTTCTATCGTCCTGAGACGACAGGATTTTAATCATGGTCCTTCGGAGCCTTCTAAGAACTGGTCATCTAAGTTCAGATTTTTTCCAGAATATATACTTCTGCTAACGTAGTAAAAATAATTTTTTTTTTTTGAAGTTGAAATTGAAAAGCAACCCATATCTTAACAATAACCGATTGTAATCTCCGGCATGCGCATTTGTAAATATTAAAATTTGCTATATAGTGAAATTAATTGCAAAAAGTCAGAAAGAATAAAGAGACCAACACAAAATTCCGCGGTACCGATGTACATATATCACAAATTAATGCAAAGAGAAAAACGCTCTATTGTTTAACCATATCCACCTAAACTTATACCAGCAATTTTGTGCCAAAGCTTCCTTAAATAAAAATCATAACTTCTTAAAAATGTCTTATGTTGAAAAGTAATCCACACAAATTCATATATCAGACATCGTCATCATCTACACACCACTTTTGCCAAATATAAAAAAACCACAGAGAGAATACTTCACCATTGTAATACATAGCAAACTTCACTCAAAGCTTGAGTTCAACCATCGATTGCATCGAATCAGGTTTGTTCCCACTCAATTATCAGTAGATTCAACAGAGAACATAACCAAAAAATTGAGTATAAAATAGTTCAGTTGGTTCTCACAATCATTCACAATAGCAAATCTCGAATTTGACAGTTTCCTATTTTGTTTTGCCTCCAGTGTTCCTTCGTCCACAAAATTCTCACTTACGACAATAATATATAATTGACTGATGGGAGAAAACGATCGAAGAATGTCATTATTAAACGGGTAATCAAATTATTTGCACTCTAACTTTCGATCTTCTTTACCAAAAAGTTGTCAAAAACCCTAATTAATTTAAAGTGAAACGCTTGGTTTGGAGCAGCACAAATAATTATTTTGAGCATAAATTATATGCCACATGCTTCGGAACAAAATTATATGCCACATCAATATAAAAAACAATCATCGATTTGGCAGGCCGACATCTATTCATAAATCCATTACGCGGGTAAGCGTCTTTTAAAAATTAAAAAAAGTAATAATAATAATTTCATAATTGGCCAGAGGGAATGGATCATTGAGAATAATTATTCTGCTACATCACTTTGAACCACCGCAGGCATTTATTTCACCAACAACAACCGCCATCCGAAGGAGCAACCAACAGCACCTCACATCCCATCTTTACAACCGTAACAACCACCGGCAATAACTACAGCCAAAATTTTAGAATAGGAAGCCATCAAATTCTCCAAACCACCCTTTGGTATTTTCTGTAAGCCTAAAATTTTGGTTAAACTTAAAAAAAATAATCGTGAAGTAGAAGTATTTCTGCTATTCAATTTGTGCGAACTGATTTTGAACTATATAGCTTTATTACCACACCAAAATAAAGGCCCGTAAAATATTGTCGTAATTATATAGAATTTGATATACATCATACTGGTTATTGCTTTTTGATGACAATATAGACAGTGAATACCAGCCAATCATTCACATTAACAACAAAAACAACTACTACTTGAAATTATTTTCTACGAAACAATTTGATTTGGTTTAGAAGACCAAATTATACCTCCGATAAAATGAAGTGGTCATTCATTATATTCGCCATTTAGGAAATTTTGTTCCATTGTCATTTGATTTTTCCCACCAAAAAAAAAAAAAAAATGGCGGAAGAGTTTATATTTGACTCAGACGAGATTTTTACATTTTGTCAAGACTTTGATGCAATTTCTAGCGAAGAGTATACCGATTCAATGTTGGAGGTTACTCTTCAAGATCTCAATGACCGGTGGGCAAATTTGCAAAAATCTTATCGAACTCTATGCACAAAAAAAGACGATAGCATAAAAGCTTACACGATAGAATCCGTACGCGCAAAGTTCAAGGCATGTACAAAATGCTTTCACAGGTGCAAGTCGGCAATATTACATTTACAAAAATCGCTTATCATACCTCCTGATCCTATGCTGGTTGAACCCCTTGGACACCAGTTAAGCCAAGACGCAACCTCCAGTTGCATAAAAGTTCCTCCCTGTGATACGGATATATTTTATGGAGGATATGAAAAATGGCGCTCCTTCAGGGACATGTTCACAGCGGTTTATGTGAACCACTCCAAACTCTCTCCTGTGCAGAAATTATATCACCTGCGTCTAAAAGTAAAGGGACAAGCAGGAGGAATTGTTAAGAACTACAAGCTGTGTGGAGAAAATTTCTCATTAGCATGGGAAGCATTAACATCCCGATACGAGAACAAAAGAATCCTCGTAGACAATCAGCTAAGGATCCTGCTGAACATAGATCCCGTTCTTACAGAAAGTAGTGAAGCTTTGCAGGAAATGCAGACAACGATTAACAACTGTTTGTCTGCTCTTAAAGCTCAAGAAATATCCATTTCCGATTGGGACCCGCTTCTAGTTTTCCTCTGTTCAACAAAACTCCCACATGAAACGCTATCGCTGTGGGAACAGTCTTTAAAATTCCATAAAGATCTCCCAAAATGGGAATAGATGAATACCTTCTTGTCCAATAGGTGTGAAGTAGTTGAGAGGTTAAACAGTATTCAAGGGATCAAGTCAAACTCCAAAAGAAAAAATGACATCAATATTATTACTTTTAATATAGAAAGCGTACTTCAATTTCCATGTAAACTTTTTCAAGGATCTCACGCCCTGAAAAATTGTACCCAATTTAAAGGTCCGTCAGCTCGAAATGAGTTCGTTTTGAAAAATAAAATTTGCCTCAACTGCTTGTCGTACACACATTTACGGAAGGACTGCAGAAGCAAATTTGTTTGCACTCAGTGCAAACGAAATCACCACTCGCTTTTACATTTTTACAATCCACAGCCTAAAAACTCAAACTCATAAGTTAGGAACAATTCCAGTAATTCTGTTGAGCTACCTTGTACTTCAACTCAAGCACTAGTGTCGCAAACTACTTCCCATTTTATATCTGCTTTAACTGCACACAAAAAAACACTTCTCCCAACGGCTGTTGTATACATAAAACACGCGGGTGATACTTTTAGAGTGCGGGCTTTCATAGACCAAGGCTCGGGAAGAACTTTTATTTCAAAACAGGTCCAACAACGTCTCATGCTGCCAACCCAAAGGAAAAAAATTCAAATTAGATGCATAGGAGGTAGCAATATTGCAAATTCCGAAGCTATCTGTAATGTAACACTAATTTCTACAAAATTTAAGCAACCCCTCGATGTAGAAGCGATTGTAGTACCGAAAATTACTCGATTTTTACGCAATTTTATTGTACCCGAGCCAGACAGTAATCATTTGGACTTTAGCGGTTTGGAGCTAGCTGACCCAGGTTTCCTTACTCCTGGCAATGTAGACCTCTTGATAGGCAGCAATGTCATTCCCATGTTGCTTTTAGATTGAAAGAAAGAATCGGAAAATCGCTCATTGCTCAAGCTACCATATTTGGTTGGATAATAAGTGGACCAATTACAACTGAAAGCGTCTCAGCGTTCTCTATCGAAACTGTCGTATCTGAGGACAGCATTGTTAAACAATTACGTCCGTTTTGGGAAAAAGAGGAACTAAGCTGTGAACGTCCAATATCACAAGATGACGAATACTGCGAATCTTTCTTCAGAGAAACAACAATTCGAAATCCAGATGGTCGGTACGTAGTTAGATTACCATTCAAATCACCCATTAGGGTTGTCACGAGCTGCAGCTCTCATCCAATATATTCGTCTGAAGCAAAATCTCAAAATTAAACCTGAAGTTGCGAAAACACACCACAACGTTCTACAAGAATACCTAACTCTCGATCCTATAAAGCCTATTAGTCACACTGAGACTCAGTTTCGGGGTTCGTATTAGTCTTTCTATCTTCCTCATCACGCGGTTCATAAACCAGAAAGCAAAAGTACCAAGCTAAGAGTTGTTTTCAATGCTTCTAAGAAAACAAGCACAAGTCGATCTCTAAATGATGTTCTTCATATCGGGCCTGCTCTCCAGTCAGATTTAATGACTATTTTCTTAAACTGGCGTTTATACAAATATGTATTTAGCGGGACATTGAGAAAATGTACCGCCAAATACTTATCCATGACGATGGTACCAACTATCAAAGGATTCTTTTCCGTCCCGATCCAATAGGCCCTATTAAAGATTTTGCCCTTAAAACCGTCACTTTTGGAGTAAACAGTGCTCCTTACTTAGCAATAAGAGTCTTGCTACAACTAGCCCACGATTCCGCTGAGAAATATCCATTGGCTGCACGCATTCTACAAAAGGAAACATGTGTAGATGTCTGTCTGGATTGCATGATCTCGATTCCACCTTGGATTCCCTTCGGCAGGTAAAAGAGCTCCTTAACTCAGCTGGTTTTCCTCTTAAAAAGATCACTTCAAATTGTCAAAATATTTTGAAATCCGTCCCACAAGAAAGCGGTTTAGATGCCGATTTTTTGAGATTTCATGAGACAAGCTCAACAAAAACACTGGATGTGCAATGGAACGCTCTTCAAGATTGTTTCTCCTATAATGTCTCGCCATTCGAGGTAGCCATTTCTATTACCAAACGTCAAATCCTCTCTGCAGTATCGAAGCTGTTTGATCCCGCTGGGTGGTTATCTCCCGTAATCCTTCAAGCAAAGATGCTCCTACAACAGCTTTGGTTAGAGGGAACTAACTGGGATGAATGTGTTAAACCTTCGACATTACTAAAATGGAACACGTTTGTTGAATCTATTCCGCATATCTCTGAAATCAGGATCCGTCGCTGGATGTCATTTACTCCCCAGTATCGTACCCAAATTCATGGTTTCTGTGACGCCTCAGAGAAGGCATATTGTGCAACAGTTTACCTCAGAATACAAACCGAAACCTCTGCACAATCCCATCTCTTTTCGTCAAAAAGTAAGGTAGCGCCAATTAACACTCTAAGCCTCCCTAGACTGGAACTCTGTGGTGCCGTGCTTTTGTCCAAAATAATAAAGTATTTAACCTCATCTTTTCCCATTAAAAATTATGAACTTTTTCTATGGTGTGACTCCTCCATCGTTCTCGGATAGTTACAAAAACCGCCTAGTATTGGAAAAACATACGTGGCGAACCGAACTTCGGAAATCCTTAGAAATGTTGGAAATACTCCCTGGCGCTACATTCGGTCTGCCGACGACCCAGCAGACATAGGTTCCCGTGGCTGCAGTCACAGAGATCTCGCACTCAACAGTTTGTGGTAGCATGGACCAATGTGGCTTCAAAACTCCCCCCAGGATTGGCCAAAATCCGTGATAGTTTACGAAAGTCCACCCGAATTGAGAAAAGTGGAAGTTTTCCATACATTCAATGGCAGCGGCGACATTTTAGATAGATTTTCTAAATTTGACAAAGCAATAAGGGTAGTATCATACATTTTTCGATTTTTCAACCGAACTTCAAAAAAGGCTCACTCTCCATTTAGCTCACCGTCTATTTCCCAGTCCGAATTTCGTGATACCAAAATTCGTCTCATCAAATTGACTCAAGAAAGGTATTATCAGCAAGAGTATACTGCATTGTTGTTCTCAGAGAAAATCAGTAGAAAAAGTCCTCTTTATGCATTGAACCCATTTATTGACAAGAAAATTATCAGAGCATGTGGACGGATTTCTAACTCATCACTAACTTTCAGTGAATCGAAATATTGTCAACTTCTTATCGCTTTCATCTCCTTATGCACGCAGAATATAACCTAATGATAAGAACTATTCGAGAAGAGTATCATATACCAAGACTGCGTTCCGCGATCAAGAAATGTGTACGAGCATGTAAAATCTGCATAATATATAAGAAAAAACTCCAATCCCAACTAATTGCCGATCTGCCATTAGAACGATGTACATTCTCTCCACCCTTTTCAGTAACGGGAATAGATTTTTGCAGGACCTTTCTCCATTAAGAACTCTATTTTACGTCAAGCCACGTATCACAAGGGTTATGTTTGTTTATTTATGTGCTTTAGCACCAAAGCCGTACATCTCGAATTATGTTCTGATCTCACCGCCGGTTCATTTCTAGCCGCCATCACAAGGTTTACAGGTCGCAGGGGATTTCCTGGAAAGTTAATGTCAGACAATGGCACGAATTTCGTAGGAGCACAACGGGTTCTAAGTCTTGAATTTAAAAATTTTCTAAAAGTCGTCTCTGAGGATATTTCCGCTAAATACGCAGCTCACGGACTGCAGTGGTCGTTCATACCTCCAAACGCTCCCCATATGGGAGGTTTGTGGGAGGCCGGTGCAAAGTCTTTTAAAACACATTTTCGAAAGGTAGCTCAAAATTATAAATATACATTCGAAGAGTTCACAACTCTGTTAACCCGAATTGAGGCTGTGTTAAACTCCCGACCTCTTTCTCCAATGACTGGAGATCCACACGATTTATTGGTATTAACTCCTGGCCATTTCCTACGAGGAGCGTCACTAGTAGCAAAGCCAGAACTCCCACCCGATAATTTATCAATACTTGACCGCTGGAATAGGCTCAAATCCCTCCAACACCAATTTGCTCGTCGTTGGAAGGATGAGTATCTGAAAGAACTTCAGAGTAGATATAAATGGCAGGAACGTGAAGTTACGGTGGTAATCGGACAACTCGTCGTTGTCAAAGACGATCTACTTCCTCCCTGCGAATGGAAACTCGGTAGAATTACAAATGTATATTCAAGAAATGACGGATTAGTTCAAGTAGTGGATGTACGCACTCGATCTGGTACGATTACTAGACCTATTGTAAAGTTATGTGTTCTTCCTTATAAACCATCTCAGTCCCCACATTAATGTAACAAAGCGACGATGATGCCGATACATTACTGACTCTGTATGATATACAAACGGAATTCTTCCTAATAACTGCTATTGAATTTAACCGAGATCATTGTTTAAATGCTTAAATTCTTATGTTTCACAGGGCTCCTCGTAATTCACAAATACACCAATGCATGATTTGTCAGCGATATCATCCACTTAAACACTGCAAAAAATTTCTGGATATGAGCATTGAGGATCGCCGTCGGAATGTTCGGAGATTTCACTACTGCATGAATTGTTTGGCACGTTCCCATAAAACGCCTGATTGTATCTCGGAAGACGTGTGCCTCCGCTGCGGCAATGAACATCACACCATGCTGCATTTGTCAGTACATAAAAGAACGGGCTTTTCTTACAAGGCAACAGTGGAAAAGTCGACAACTGAGAGAGAAAAGGTGCCGACAAATTCAGCAACATCAGTATTCGGATAGAAATCGTGTTGATAGCCAGTTTAAAGGATCGAGAAATAGTGCTAAACAAATGTTAAAGGTGGCCCTGCAAGCTCTGAAACAACTCAGTGAAGCGTTATGAAAACCTATTGGCCTCTTAGGCCAAAGCGGTCCAGTATGTCGAACGGATTACATACCGTTCAATAATTCCTTTTTTTTATTCTTATCAACTGAAATATATTATCTGCTAATATAAATTTCCATACCCATTTTTGAATTAAAAATCATACATAATGCATTACCTAGATGTGCAAAATGCATTGTACTTTCATACTTAATCATACTACCATGAATTGTAATATTATTTTTTAGCCATATGGCAATCATTGCTCTTCATCTTTAACATAAACTCGTCGAAAATAAAACCGAGGTTTCGTGGTACTAGATCACGGTGACTCGGTCTCTTTTTCTCGAAATCCTCATCAAATAAGTGATGAAATGTAAGTTTTTACAGAAAAATCTTAAGTAAATTCTCCATTTACCCAAAGAAACAATCAAGGCAAGTACCCTCCACTTACCGGTGTATCAACACAAGTCAAATTCCCTAGACTTCCCTTCTCGTAACCACAATCCTCATATTGTGGTGAAAAATATTTCCTGAATGCCACAGGCATTTCTGTCGTCCTGAGACGACAGGATTTTAATCACTGCCAGAGGATTACCATTTCCTTTAAACGGGTGAAAATTTTTAACCTTTCAAAACAATGAAACCCACCACAGAAAATTTAACTGACACTACATCTCAGGTAAGAGAACATGATAATTTTGGATTGGCTACGGACAATTTTAATCCGATCAAAAATCGAATCAAAAAAATGTTAATAAAATTCCTGCTGCCAAAGCAGATATGCTGGAAAGAATGAGACTCAAATGTGTTGGTAAAATCGGTCACAGCATTATCTAGGACCACACTTTTTCACACTATTCGATGAGGGAAAATATGTCTGCCAACTGTATACTTCTAAGCGATTAATTGTGATACTATAATATAGATCTTGATATTCGAGGTTTGAAGTTCTGCGGGTGCAAGGCCAAAGTCAAGAGCAATACCTGTGTTACCTTACGAATGTTACAGTCATGGTCCTATATACCTGGGACCAGTAGTAGTTAACAATGATATAGGTCTTGATATTCGCCTCAGTGATGTGAAAGGAGCTCTTGAATTTCTGCGCCTACAAAGTCAATATCAACGCCCACAGTTATGAGATGAAATTTTGTAAGAATTGTTTAAAGTTGAGTCAGATAGGATTCCAAGTATTGTTGTTGAAGAACCCCATAAGCTCAACAAACCTGACTGAACTAATTTTAGAAGTAAGAATGTACTGTGTGTCGTCATTTATTATGCTCAGTTCCGGTTTTTTCCCCAAATGGAACACCAAACGAATATGTAGTAACTGCAATGTCTATCGCACTACTTTTTATAGGGCTTGAACCTTTATAAGTCTCTAAGGCAGCAAATATTATTGGTTTTATTAGCACTAAGACGGCTATCGAAAAATATGTTTATAGAATGCGAATGACGTAAGCCAAAGGTGGTCCGAGAGTATCGCTTTTCCGTTATAACATTAATTGTGGAAACACATCTTATACAATTTTTATATATCAGACTGTATATTGAATAAAACAAATTATTCGGACTAACTAACTAACTATCTAACTATCTGTACGCAATTTTAAATGATTGTTTCCTGGAGTCTTCAATTTAAACAAGGATATGAAATCAAAGCTCAGGTTCTCAAGGAAATGCTCTCAGTTTAAAGCGGATCGAAACGTTCTACCGTGGAATTCATTTTGATGGTAGCCTAACATGACGAAGACTTATCGAAGTTAAGAAAACTGAAACAAAACTGAAGACAGAACATCGACGTATACTACTATATACTACATTAATGGGCAGAAGGCCAAAATAGTTTTAATAATTTGTACTGGTTACTGTAATTGACAGCGTTAGACCACTGAATATCAAATCTACTATAAACTATTATTCTAATCTCAAATTTGAATCGTTTACTCAAATCTAATAAAACTTTGCGCATTACAAGTTTTCCTTCCAATTCTATACCTTCTATATAAAATGACACTAGAATATTTCCTTACATTCACCACACCTACTCCGATACCTCGTATACAAAATGGTCAGTTTGAAAAAATATGCACTTGATCCATAATTTTGATTTTTTATCCCCGATTTATCTAATATGGTAACAGTGGGATAGTTAGCCGCATTCATTCAGTTATCTCTCATATAAATGACCTTAAACTCCAAACTGTTGTTCCCTGAAACTTTTCACACTGCTCAGTTCAGATATTTTACATACAAAATGGTAGAATAACCTAGATCACCTTTTCGTCTATAATTTGGAATTCATAGACCATATTAGTCTAAAGCTAAGTAATTTTTTAAAGTAATCTGTGAATCTATAAATTTCATTGCCTCTTTTTGTATCCGCTACATTTGAAGACAGCAATATCGCCATGAACTCTTTTACCACTATTGAAGTTGGACGAAAATGAAATATCAAATATTTTGGATCTTTATGTGTCTTCATGTACAATTTGCAACACAAAACGGTTGAATTTCGATAAGGAGACATAAGGTGAGGATTTATTTATAACTTCACACGAAGGAATAAAGGTACGATACGGCAGAAGTGTATAACCGAAAAGGAAGCGTCCAAGTATCTTTTGGCCAAATGTGTTTCATATTTTTTTCTCTTTGCTGGGTTAGATGGTAAACACGATAACTGCCGTAAATCTCCATTATACATATAAAAGTTTTGCTATATCGTAGCCGTGCATGGTGAACGATCTATATCGACTCACCGTTTCTGCTACCTCCCATACAAATTAACCAATTTTGATATTCGATTTGTTCCCCGTGACTTCCTATTCGTAAACTGCAATAACCTACATTCTTGCGCACTTTTTATGATATCTGTGAAACTGTTTCGATACCTACCAAACGTATGATCAGGTGAAAATAAATTGCAGTGACGCACCCCTTCTGTTACATCTCAAGTAAGTTGGCCGATTTTCCGAAATTCAATCTTTCCTCTAATTCGTATTTGCTAGGCTGCAACAGTCCAGAGTTTTGGCCATCATAAAACAAATTTCTTTGCATCTCATGAATGAGACATGGGAGAGCTTTTCAAATTCAGAGAGCTTACGTGCACTTACTTAACGGGACCTACATTCACACGACTTGTCGGCTATTAGACTATTCGAACACAGAAAAGTAAGCGCCGATCAAATAACGACAGCTTGCTGTATGCGGGATTAAACCTGCGATCATGCGATCGGTCACTGTCCTCTATGTTGATTTATAATTCTCTGTAGGACTTGAGAAAGACCGACCAGGTAACCACGCCGTTCAAATGACCGAATTAACTCATATACGAGTTTTCTTAGTTTCACATCGTCCACGCTGAATCCAATCAAATGAATGAATTTAACATTGGGTAGTAATACAAGGTAAGTATTATACTTGCCAAATAACTTGTCTTCAATGTACAACCATTCAGTGCTACATATGTAATGCTGTCATGTTATTCTGACATTACATTTGCGGATGCATTTCTCAAAAATAGTTAATTTTTACTTATATTCCCTATTAAGGTTTTAAAAGTATATTATTATATACAGCTAATTTTTGTAATACATTAAATTACATTAAATAGAGAGAAATTGCATATCTGTGTATTAGGTGTCAACATATCATGTTTTTTTTTCCGAACTTAATACCGCTGTATTGAGCATTCGTGAAGCAAATTTTATTAGTTGCTAATATCTTCTTTACAAGCAAAGACAATTTCCCAAAGCACTGTTTTGAATGGAAGCAATGTGGAAAAACTTCTGTTATAAATAAAGAATCGGCACATGCTGCTGTCATGTTACCAATTAAACTGTTCTCTTTCGTAGTACTCCTAACTTTATTGCTGCGACTTTTTATGAATGATAATGAATGGCGTTGCCACACGGCTCAGGCGTCTCTCATTAAAATTGATCGATTTATCGAAATTTAATTTTCCGGCTACAAACCCCAACTTGAGCACTACAGTTGCTTCAATTCTGGTTAACTATATTTCGACCAGATAACTACGACCCTCTCTAGAAACTTCCATACAAGTTAACCTTTGCATTCCTAGTTTCAAATCTTCCATGTGATTAATTTTACCTGAAGTTATTTAAATTTTGCAATGAAATAACTGGGTTTTGAATTTTCATTTCTTGGTACCTGAAAAATCGGAATAAATTTTGGAAAACCAACCATAGGTAAACAGTTTTGGTCTTTCAAACTCGAATGGTTGTATTCCTTTCCTTTTGAAAAAATAGCTTACTCTTTCCTTTACAGCGTTCCATATTTGCGATCCCAATCGCCGACGAGCAAAGATCTGTGCATTTTACAGGCCTCGTGATTTATATATAACGTTAGATTACCAACAATTATTAATTTGTAAACTTCTAAATTGGCACAAGTGCTAACATTAAAGAAAACTTGATTCGAATATAAATCATTTGGTTTTCTCCTTCAAGGGCTTAGAAAACCTCGTTTTGCACGAATGCCCATATGAACTGCTTTTTAAAATGCATTATCGGTTTCAGCAAAGAAAA
This sequence comes from Philornis downsi, assembly GCA_019455685.1. Lineage (NCBI taxonomy): Eukaryota > Metazoa > Arthropoda > Insecta > Diptera > Muscidae > Philornis > Philornis downsi. The sequence continues at coordinate 1,769,663 of JAHXMU010000751.1, forward strand.
CTATTTGGAAAATTCCCATTTGCGTCTCCATGGTTATTTATCACAGATAGACATCAAACAAGCGCACATGCATACATTCCTGTGTGTCCTTTCTTATACATATTTCACCAGAACGAAAAATAAATACGCTAGGAAAAAGTAGAAGGAAGAAGTAAAAACTATGAAAATATTCCTATAAATAACTTGTGGCGTGTTCTTCGATCCTTGGAGCGTGTTTAACATGTTTGTTTAAGTTGGTGATAGGGATGGAGGGCAGCCACCATAGCTCACCAAAGTGTAGATAGTGGAGTAAATTGTACGCATATGCATGTGTCTGTGTGACTGACATTATTTCGACAAAAACATTTGTATTCGCGTCTGTGAGTCTTCATACCCTGAATCCTCTGCAGTTCCATACTGGATTTTATCATTTTCGCAGTCACAAAACACGTCAGCGCAATTACAATTTGCTATTGTATCAACAACCGAGGTCACAATGCTGAATAAGAAGCTTATGTGGAAGCTCACTACAGCCTGAGCAGCGAGTAAAAATACAATGGATGTTACGCAGTGAATAGTGTGAACATTTTTAATAAAATTTGATATTTCTCACTTAATCTGTTTACCGGTGATGTTTTAATTGAATTTAAGCTATACTAAAAGCTTATTTCTATATGATGATATACGATATGTTTAAATACTGATATATGTTCAAATACTTAGGGGTGCTACTAAGTTCCCTCTGTTTGCCAATAGAATGCGCCAGCTGCAAGTGCTAGTCGATTCTGTTCTATGAATATGTATAATTTTTTGCCAAATAATCGTCGTATGCGGGAAGTATTGGTTTTCTTCTTTCAATCGAAGAAAACGGCGGCTGAAGATCATCGTGAGCTTCAAAATGTTTACGAAGATGCTGCGTTAAGTGAAACAACGTGTCAAGATTGGTTCCGTTGCTTTAAAGACGGCGATTTTGATGTTGACGACCGTTCGCGTGAAGGAAGACGAAAAATCTTCTAAGTCACGAAATTGACGGTATTGATTGCGGTAGAGCTTGCTTCAGTATTAGGAGTTACCCGCCAAGCCATTTCCAAGCAATGGCATGCGTTGGGAATGTGTCAAAAGCAGGAAACTTGGGTTCCTTATGAGTTGAAGCCAAGGGACGTAGAGCGTCATTTTTTCGCCTGTGAACAACTGCTTCAGGTTTTCTTCATTGTATTGTACGGGGTGATGAAAAATGGATTCATTACAGCAATCAAAAAAAAAAAGAATGTCATGGGGGCTGCCGGTCATGCTTCTACGTCGTCGCTTCGGCCGAATATTCATGCTGCGTGGGTTATGAGATGTATTTGATGGGACCAGGCCGGTGTTATTTATTACGAACTGTTGAAACCAAGCAAAACCATCACTGGGGATCGGTATCGGTACTGGTAATTCGATTGAACCGAGCTCTGTGTTAGAAACGCCCACAACACGCGGAGAGGCACGAAAAAGTGATTCTTCAGCATGATAACGGTCTGCATCACGTGGCCAAGCCCCTTAAAACCTACCTGGAAACGCTGAAATGAGGAGTCTTACACCATCCCCCATATTCTCCAAATATTGCACCGTCCGATTATCACTTGTTCCGTTCGATGGCACAAGGTCTGGCTAACCAGCAGTTCCACTCATATGACGGCATCAAGGAATTACTAGATTCATGGATAGCCTCAAAAGATGAACAATTTTACTGTGACAGAATTCGAGCTTTGCCAGAACGATGGACAAAAATATTATACTACGACCCTGTTGAAGTACAAATTACTGCTAATATTATGGTTATCACCAAACCCTTGATTTTTGTACAGTTACAAACAAATTTAAGTTTTATACGGAATCTTCGAAACATATTAATAATGAAACGTGTCCCAAAATGTTTACTGTGTATTGCAAGAGACACTTTTAAAAGCTTAGATAAAACAAACACATTCACGAAATATTATTATGACAATGCGGTAGATTTTTGAAAATTTTCGTTTATTCATAGATGTGTCTACACTGCCGCTATAATTGGTAAGTGTTTAATGTGATAAGACTGCAACTCAAAGGCAATAGAACAACATCGAAGGGTTTGAATTCGCTTAAAGCAACAACTTTCTCAAAGAAAATAATATTAAGCATTAGTATTTACGTAGCGAGAGAAAGCTAATAAACTAATAATATAAAAATATTTTATTGGACCCATGTTAAATTAACTTTTTTTTTCTTCTTCTGTTTGCTTTATTTTTTTAATTCATCCAATAATGAAAAATGGATTTAATTCTGTCCTGCCTAAAATGAGATATAAAAGAGCGGTTTGGAAAGGTTTTCTTTTTTTTCAACATAAAATCCCCTTTTAACTCGATACAATTTTTCTAGCTATATTCAATAGCTTTTACACCCTGTTTATACTAAGAAGTGTCAACCGAGCCATTTTTATAAGTTTGGGAATAGAAAACAGTCAGCGGAAGCTAAATCTAGTGAATAAGGTGCGTGATGTAGCAATTCGAACTTTAATTCATTAATTACTTTGATGAAAGTACATTTTCTTTTTGGCCAAATACGGCCTTTTCTCCATAATTTCATCATCTAAACGCTGCAATAAATTAGCGTAATATTTGCTATTGATGGTTTTTCCTTTCTGAAAATAATCAATAAAAATAATACCATCAAATGCACTATGATCGTTTACTTTTGATGGCTCAAATAACAATACTAAACAGCGTTATGCCTTGAAACTTAAAACATATGTTTTATAAGGATGACAATTTTCACCACAATCATTTCTTTCACACTACTTGCACCATCTATGCGTAGAGTCGTCTAATTTTGGGATCGCCCTCATATCAGGCTATACTACGCTATATCGTCCACATAGTTATTGTAGGTCGAGGCAAGGACAAAGGGTTGTACATTCTGGGTGCACAGTTAAATTTAGATCCACATATGTTTTAAGACATGACTAACGGCCAGAGTGTTCAAATATTTTACGTTCTCAGAAAATCGGATTTTTAAATGCTTGAAGTAATAATTTTTTCCAAAAACCCGATTTTCGATTATTCGCCAACAAAAAAAAAAAAAAAATTCGCCAACAAAAAAAGATTAAACTAGTCTATTGAGGAAAATTCAGCAACCAGTAAATAAATTTCAATCAGGCGAACTGACTGATATCTTCTCCCGACATCCTTATGTTTTGATACAAAAGTGTATGGAATTCAGAAAAGCCGTGGCGAACTGCTAGATTCTCGTCAAATAAAGAAACAAAATTATTATGCAGTTTACTTCCATTCGCACCATTCGCATTGGAAATACTAGAAAGAGTTTGTTATTAATCCTATCAAACATTACCATGTAATAATTTCGACAATATCTGGGTCACTGCAATCTACTATTTAAGGAATTACAGGCGATTGCAGGTGAAATCTTAAATTTCCATATCTATAATCAGAACTATGGTCGGCAAAGCCATGATTGCTAGGAAGTTAAGAAAAAGTGGTCTACATTATTCATTTGGGTGAGATTTAGCAAAAAGGGCGTGATATTTTATAGTTATTACCAAATATTGTACAATACAATACAATTAATTATAAATTAAAGAGGAATTTCGGAATTGCGCAAGTTGTGGGAGGTACTGAAAGGGGCGTGGCCACGCAATGTTGCCCATTTCCATTCTCAGAATGTACTTTAAAGATATAGATGATTACGTATCAAATTAAAAAGAATATAGTGAACCTTGATAAAAGATATAACCTAAGAATATATGGGATAAATCGTTCATGAAGGAATCAGAATGGGTGGGGCAATGACGCTCGTTTTCCTTCGGGAATGTGTTTGTCAAGCGCACAAAATTTGTCTGAATTTCACAGAGTTGCTAAAGGGTTAAGAATGTATGGATTAAATCGATCATTGGTATGGGGGATACAAGAAGGGGCGTGTATAATCAATAGATATTTTTAAAATTTGACAAGCAAAAACTTACATTACTGCAATTTACGAATGGAGAGCATCAGGCAACATGTTGCATTTCGAATAACTGATAGATTTTTATGGGGCCATTTACAATCCACGGCGAAAAGTTTTAGGAAATTTCAAGGAAATTTACGACAGTTATCGTAACTGCCAACCAGACAGACGGACTTTCCTCAATCGACTTAAAAAGTTATTGGCCGAAAGATACTTGGTATTTTAAATGCTTCTTTTTTGACATTTTTATCGCATCAAATGACATACATCTTTATTCTCCATAAAAAATATAAATATGTATTGTCACGCAGAAAATGCGTATTATCAATATGTTTTTTTTTATTTTTATTTAAATTAAGAGCATCATAAATACTAAAAATAAAATAAAAAGTAATAAGCTTATTTGTAACTTTAACTTAGCCTATAATCGAGCTCTCTATTAAACGATGTACATTTTTGTGTCCACTTCCTTTTCAGAATATAATAATTAAATGTGTATACTGCGTTTAGGCTAGTTCACAGTTGTGTTCGCAATGAAAATAAATAATAAAAACATTGCATTAATAATATGTAAGAATAGACAGAAATAAAGATAAAAGAAGTGAGGAAAGGGGAAAGGGGAAATATCAATCATCGACAACCGGTTGGAGCCACCACCATTTTCTTCTGGTGGAATTGGACTCAATCTTGTCTTTGTTTGAAATGGACGTATCAAATCTTTTATTGATTTCGTTCAGACTGTTTGTTTCTACAGTTTTAGTGTTAGCTCTTCTACAAATGTGGTATAAAAGAGGTATGCTATCTTCGTTTTGAATATAACCATTTTTGTTTAAATAAAGAAAAGCTTCAGGAGGTGGATAGCCATTTGAAATACATGATTTAAAGTAGTCGTCACTTTCATAATAATATGCTTTAAGTAAAATATTGCCTGTATTATCCAAGCAACGTCTAATATGATTTCTAATAAGATTTATAATGTTGTTATCTATTCTAACAACTTGTGCAGCATTATAGATTTTCACATTAGAAATATATTTTGAGAAATTACTTACAGGCGATCTATACATGGACATACTAGCTCTTAAAATTTTTCTTTCAATTTTCCTTAATTTTTCCATATACGATGGTGAGATGTTATACCAGATAGGACACCCATATGTAAGAACTGGTCTTATTAATGATTGGTACATAATAACTTTTATCCTGCTGTCTAACAATTTAGAGCTAAACATTTTTTTATAAATATGAAATGCTTAATTTGCTTTGATTAATTGGTAATTAATATGGGAATTAAAATAAAGAAATCTGTCGAGGTAGTAACCTAGGTATTTTACGCTTTCAGAAAGCGGAATGCAACAATTGTTCTGATTGGATGATATTCCAAATTTTTCCAATTATTCCTGATATTGTTATTGCACTTATCGACCGGGGGCCGAAATAGTATACTTTCGCATTTATTTGTGTTTATGTTAAGGTGCCAGTTTGTGGCAAAACTCTCTATTATGTTAAACTTGAGTTGTAATTGCATATTTATGTTGTCGATGGTATTTTATTGTCTATTTTGTCTAAAAGACCATTCATAAATAAACAGAACAGGGTTGGTGCATTTACTGTGCCTTGCTGTAAGCCATTAAATGTGGGGAAGCTATGACTGCTGTATAAGTTGTTAACGTAAACTAAAAATTTTCTGCTATGTAACATATTGTAAATGAGAATGAGCAAGTGCAATGGAAATTGGTAGCTTATTAGTTAACCTATTAGTCCAATGATCAAATAGGTTTTAGTCAGTGCTCTGCTATCAAATATAGTTTTTATATCTAAAAACTGATTGAAGTATTGTTGAACCTGGATATGCACTGAATTGTCGGGTAGGCACTCTTTTGGTGAGTGTGCAGATTGAAAATGGTTCCCAATTATTTCAATTATAGCTCTTTCGTCTCTAATTACGTAAGAATTTATCGATGTGTCCTTTTCTAGTCGGTTAGGATCCAAACCTGCTCCTAAGATGGATTGAAAACAGGTGTAAGGCACGTTGATAAGGCTAAGCAAACTCTGATCGTTTTTTAAAAAGCTTTTCTTAATAATTGAAAATTTTGATGGATCTTTTCGTCTAATGTTAGTGAGCTTATATTCCACCTGTTTATTAAATAAAATTCTTATATTATCATCAATTAGTTTCTTTATTAATTTTAGCTTGCCCTTTGACTGGTTAAGTACATTTGCTGGCACAAATCTTTCTAAACGGTTATGTCTTTTATTTTTATTATTATTGTAATGAGTTTCCTTTTTTCAGACTGAAGAGACTTTATAATAGAAAAATTGGAGAGTATTTGTGTAGAGCTACTAGTTTTTATTTTTGGGACGCTTAATTCTGTTGCAGTTAAGATAATGTTATTCAGTTTTTGCAAAAGAAAATCAATTTCACTGGGGCTAAGATTTCTGTCGTTTTGGAGCTTTTAGTTCGTTTTGGAGTAGCCTGTTACATATATTTTGGAAGTTTTTCCATTTAGTTTTCTTGTAATCTAAAGAGCTGTTTGGGCGGTTATTAAAAAAATTTAAAAAATTTATATTATCTCGGGTGGAAGCTATTATTTGTATTGCGCGATGGTCACTAACATAATCTAAACACTTTGAACAATTGATAGAATCGTCTTCCATCTATGCGATGGTCGGAGATGCAAATGTCCAAAAAAGAGTCAGCTGCTTCATAAGTAGGAGAAACTGAAGCATATAATTTACACCGAAATCTGATTTCGTTGGAGGCTAACCAATTTTTTAACGCATTACCTTTTGAATTATTTGATGGGTTACCCCAGTCAGAATGTTTGCTGTTCAGATCGACTGCGAGTACATAATAATGGTCGAGATTCTGAAGATTCAATGATTCGAAAACTGCGTTGAGTTCTTCTTTAAACGGTCCGTTATTGTTGCCTGATGGATAATAAGCTGCAATGAGATACATGAATTTATTCGACTGCATGTGTAGTTTTATCGTACATGTTTCCATATGCGTTAGTGAATCTATCTTTGAGTCATGGCATTTGCTAAACTTTATGCCATCTTTTACTAGAATTGCAATACCACCTCCATTAGTTCCTCTCATCCTATCTTTCCGTATCATGGAATATCCTTCAAACTTGACTTTATGTTTAAAGTTCAATTTGGTTTCATTAAGTAATAATACATCAGGCTTGTGGTCATCAATAAATTTAATTAGGTCTAATCTTGTACTTATATTTATAAGAGAATTAACATTAAGACTGATAATATTTAATGAAGTAGTTTGAATTTGATTATTTGTTGGGTTTATATTCATACTGAGTCTATTATATGTATATTATAAATTGCATCCACCCGTGCTGTTTGGATTTCTAGCTGTTTTTGGAGTAGAGACATTTGTTTGCTGAGAGTTAACATAGTATTTTTAATTTCTTCGATACATGACATACTCGGATTCTGGTTTATATTTGGGTTTTTGGTTATAATCTAGTTACGTTAGCATAACTTAAATTAGGATCAATGGAATAAGGGATGTTATTATTATTATTGTTTCTCTTATCAAACAATTTTTTTTTTCTGATTCCGAATTTTTTCCTTAAGTTCACAACCTCTGTACGAAGCGGGGTGTCCAAACTTTTTGCATAGGACGCAATACAGCTTTTCTTTGTCTGTAGGCGGATCTTTCGCTAGAGGACAGTTTTCGCTTTTGTGCGGATCGCTGCATTTAACGCATCTAGGTTTGAGATTACAATTAGAGGCACTGTGGAAGAAACTCTGGCAGTTTCAGCACTGAGGAATTTCGGGCCTCCGGATTGGTTCCCATCTAATGCAATGGTACATAATGGTTGTAATTGCCTTCAGTTCATTTACGTTGCTGTCTGCACTTATTTGCACAATAAACATCGGTAGAACCATCTTACGATCACTAGCTCTTTTTGTGGAAAAGTGATTAACTTTTAACATTTTCAGATTTTCATTGTCATATTTTTTCAGTTCGCTTAAGACATCGTTGGGGTCTGTTTCACCACTTAGACCTTTCATTAGGAATGATTTTGTTTTCAGAGATTTTGGCGTGTACGAATAAAAGTTGGCTTTTGCTCTTCCTAAATGTCCACGCACTTTCTTATAGTCTTCGAGACTTTTGAGAAAAATAGCTATTTTGTTTTGATTGTAATCTCTTATTTTAAATTGAGTGATTTTTAGACCGGTTTTAACAAGAGTTATTATTTGTTGTGAATCCACGTCGAACACATTTATTGGTGGGATATTCTTGTTATTATTTTTGGTTAAGAGTTTAGCGTTATTACTTTCATTTGCTCCTCTCCCATTTTCGGTAGACAGAACTGATGCTGCTTTACTTGTTGATGGATTAGAACGCACATTAGCGGCGTTCTTTGGTTGTTCTCTTTCGTTGATGTTTGACTTAGATTGAACATGTTGTTCGAAATTTTTGAGCACTTCTTGATTGCACTCATTTAACTCATTATCGAGTATATCGTAGTAATTGTTTCTGTACGATTTCGGCATAATCGATTCTGACTCATTGGTGTTCTTTCTTTTTCTATTTTTGTCAATGTTTGTATAATGAAGTTCATTACTACAATTTCTTTTTATTGATTTATTATGAGCATTTCACTCATCCATTTCTAAAGAAGACCACTATATGATGGATATATTTATATACCAACGTTGAAACAAGGTGAATTGTGTACGCTGTTCTTTTAAACAAATAAATTGATTTTTGAAACGCTTGATCACTGAGACACGTGTTGCTCGCATCACCGTCACGTTGTTTACTGCAATTATTTCATAAATAACGGCTGTTGTGAAACCACTAAATTGGTAATCCTGTATTACTTTAGCGTATATTTTGTTGTTTTTTTTTACTTTAGAAGCACTGCGACTTAAGGAAACCCCATAAGAAAAAGTCCAATGAGATCAAATTACATTATTTCGATGGCCAGTTTACGCCGCCTCTCCGGAAAATTCAATTGTGCGTGCAGTATTCCATTGTTGCAACAGCTGTGTGGCAAGTAGCGTGTTCACATTCATATCACCCACTTTGTTTAAAAAAATTGCTTATCGTCGATTCATTGTCGGTGGTAACAATTCCATCATCGTTTTGGAAAAAGTGGGGCGGATAGCGCCAACTTATAATTCACACAACACAATGATTTTCTCCTGATTTATTGGCTCTTGCTTGGCTTCGTGTGGGTTAGCGTCGTCCCAAACCGTTCGTAAATAAATAGGTCTCCCCCTGAAAATCAATTCCTTGATCATTATTGCGCCAAGAGGATACTAATTTCGATAATAAGGTTGTATCATTTTGTTGTGATTTAACATTGCACCGTATTGCATTTTCTAAATTTTATAATGAAAGTTAGTGGATAGATTTTTGCTCAGTGTTGAAGAAAGCAAGTTTGGGTGCTTGAACTGTAAATGCACAGCCACATTAAGTGATTCCGCTGGATCAGAGTTGGTTTTTGGTTTTCGGCCACGCATGGGATAGCCAAATAGAGTTTAAGGTAGGTTAAGATTTTGTCTAAATTAAATTGATACATCCGTATGCAAGGAGGTAACTAATGTTTTTACTTACAGATAAAACAAACCCCCATAAGTGCCGTAGTGTCCTGTTTTAGTACGCGAGCTCGCGTCTTTTTGAAAATATGCAAACGGGTGTCAACACCCCGTACACATTTACCAAACATTAAAACGCAGGCCACGTAATTGTACACATTGAGGAACATTTAGGAAACATTAAACTCACACAACGTAATTGGAGCAGCAGGTGCCTCAAATCCTCAAACCTCAACCAAGTGATACAGTAGATTCCTACTGTAGTCCCAACAATTTTATCACTTTACATTTACTCACGTTATTATAAATAACGTAAATTTGGTATTTCACTATTGGGCGTTTTAACACTTATTACAACTTTTATAAGAAAGGCGTTCATAAAGCATTTCAGCTAACACTCAAGAATATCATACCGCATAACAAAATACGTTATTCAAAAGGGAAAAACGTTTTTTTTTAGATATTTAAATGATAAATCAAGATTAGAATAAACATATTTGCGGAAAGATGGAATATCAAACGAGCACATTAACAAAATGGGTTAAATGAAGTTGATATAATAATAAAATGTTAATAATGCCATGTTAAAACAACGTTACATGAACAATTTTCTAAAATATCATAAGAAGATAGTGGTGAATAATAGTGATGTTTACATTGTTTAGCAGTGTAAGACTAACATTAAGTGCACGGTTCCAAATGGACCGAAGTTGCTAATACAAAAGCTTCGGTAAATTAAAAAAAAATTAAATATTTAATAAAAATGTTGGATTTGCGGTCCACCGCTATGGTATATACCAAGTTCCTAACGATCTTATTAAGCATGTTTGTACTTAAGACAACCTATCATTACTTAAGCATCAGTCCGTCCAAACGTGTGTCAATTGAATAGCCAATAGAAATGATTATCGAAAAATTGAAAGAAATCAGATATTTTTTCAAGATACGGGCAAACTAAATACAGTATGTATGAAAAGACGACGTTTTTGCCGCACAGCCAAGAGTTGGCAAGTCGTTTATAATACCACATATCGCAGAGCAACGAAAATCGATCTAATAGGGAAAAACTTGCCCAACGTTCATAATTTTTCCATTTATTCGTTGACTAAAAACCGTAAGCAGTAAAATTCATTTATTATTCTTTATAATTCCTTAAATTATTATTAAAGCAGAAGTCACCTCACAATAAATGCAAAACGGGTTGGAAAATATAACACCTGTTTTTTTTGTTGTAAAATTTCCGATTCAGTTTTTCGATGAACCAACAAATACTGTAGCTTTCGGCCACCTCTGTGGATTATCATAATGAAATTAGGTTAAAGTTTTTGTATAAATAAAAGTCATCTATATGTGAATAAGAGGAGAAAGAAGCAAATAGACAGGCTGGATGATAATCCAAATTAGCACAGTGTCCTAAAATGTAGCGTAAAAGAAGCAACAACAGTTACGTATGAGAAAGTATACTTTTTGACCCGACCACTTATCTCAGTGCTTATGGATTGTGGTGGGTGTACAAATATCAGCTCGGCAGGACTTACTGCGCCAGTCAAACTTTTCGCCTGACCGATTATTATTGAACAAACAATTGTATACTTAAAATAAATTGCAACATATATTTTGGTATTAATATCAATTTCGGAGAAGTGAAGAGAAGTTAGAAATGCTTTAAATGTAATTTTCTATATTTTATGAAAGCAGTATTGCTAAAATGCAAATTGTTTTCAATCTTATCACATTTTCCTTATTGATGTTGTACAGATATTTTGCAGAACGAAAAACATTTTACCAATCTATGGTTTGCATTAAAAGCTGCTTCTTTATGTATTTAAAGTCTTGCATGGATATGCATGGATATACAAGAAACAATATTAATCTAAGTGTTACCAGATGTCGTCTAGAAACCATTAAACAGCAAACTGAACATGAAGCTAGCGTTGAGTATAACAACCTGTCACAGACTATAAAATATTCAGAAACTATTTCAGCATTTAAAAAGATTCTAAATGAGTATCATTTACAAAATATGAAAATACTTCTGACGTAATTCAGCATACCTTTCGTTTTAGTATTCCACTTAAAAATTGTAAATAACAGACTAATTGTTGTCGATTGGCTTCAATAATGCCCTACAGGTGCTAAGGCACACACATACTGTAATATATATTTATTTAGTCTTCTTTTGCAAATCTAACGAAATTTGTTATCTCATTCTGAAGTTATGTATGTTATGTTTTAAATTTATTCATAACAAATGTTTTGTACTTTATTCAAATATTGTTGAAATAAATTGCCTAATAATAACTAAGAAAAAACAAATCGATCATTATTATGGGAGGTACCACAAGCAGCGTGAATTCTTCGGTAATCCAGCTAGGCAAACGGAAATTCCCCAATTAACTTACAAAACCACTAACTCATTTTTTCATACGGTAGGTGCTAGCCCGTTTAAACTTTCCCCTCTGACTATTTATTTTTTTGCCTGTCAAATGATGCGTACATCGATTAATTGGCATAAATACATCCGTAATATGTAATATTATGTAATATATAATATATATATATAGTAATATATTATGTAATATTAGGAAGTTCATTTGGCGTTTATAAGTAAATTTACTGTCCTACCACAACTACTTCAAGGTTATTTTTCAACTTATCAACTTTGCTATTACAACCGAAGAGCTTTCACGAATCAACTCACAGTCTTGTAACATGGTTGCAATTTTATATGTTGCAACTTACATGAGTCAGTAGCCTTTATATTTCGCAGGTGAATGTTTAAACTCTAGTCTATGGCCCGAAACAAATCTTTTTTATACTATAAGAAATGAAAACTGAAAAGAGTATAAAGAATTAAATACACCGAAGTCATTCTATAAACGAGAAAGGTAATATTTCGGCGACAGTGAAATCTGTCTTCGTGTAACTCTTGCACCTTCATTTATTTATTTATTTTTTTTTGTTTTGTTTTTTTTTCTTTTGACGTCTGTTCTGAAATGATTTTCCGGTCCCTCCTCACCGCGCATACAATGGTTTTTTATTCCAAACGGGCCGAATAACGCAAATGTTTCAATAATTGTAATATTACAACAATTGGGTGCATTACCTTGATAGAGAAATCAGTTCAACATTTGCCAAATATGTGTTTCAATTATTATCTGCTTAATTGAGCTTTTAGCGCCCGTACTTAAAAATATATTCCATCGATGTTGTTCTTCGTAATTTGGAAAACAACGTTTGCAAATTAATCACAATTTGGTGACCGTAATTGTGAATGACTAGTTTGTGATCGCCTTTATATATGTGCGCAAATTTTTTATAAAGCATGTCGGGATAATTCGCATTGAAAATATTTTGCATTTAAGTCCACCTAAAATTAAACAATAGGTTGGATCTTCCTTTCCTTTCAAGCCCTTTAAAGTATTGGTTGAACTGAAAGAAGGCTGATTAATTTGGCGTAAAAAATGCAAACGGAAATCAATAGCTGAAGTGTTCCATGTTGATGCTAATCTATCGTAGAAGAACTCTCTTAGTCTATAAACTTCAATAAATATTTACGGATAGTTTAAAATGTTTTTATTTCCGAAAAAGTAGTGCCGAAACTCATAAATTTTGTAGACTAATATCAGACTAATACCTGTTTGTTATACATCTCAACGCAACTTTTGCTCTTGTCCTTGTCGATATTGCTTCCCGCCCTGCAGGCTGACCTAACAATATTACTACTAAAACGGCGACTATTTCACTACGTTTATAATGGCGGTATTGAGAAAATGTGTATGCAAATCTTAGTAAGCACGGAACACACCCCATATCAATGAATATTGCACCGTAAAACCTTCAAGATCACCGTCGTGAGTCATTCACGGGGAAAATTCGTTATTGTTACGTATGATGTGTAGCCTATTTTGGGTGCCACGGTTAAAGAATCTGACAAAACAGTTATTTTTTATAGTTATTTTTTATAGCAAATAGCGGTTGTACTATGCCCAGAGCGTACATTTGCGCACACAGAACTTAACTGGTCACTTAGGGTTACATCCTAGTATTTTTTTGTGAGATCTCGACCAATGAGATCTCGACTCAAGCATTCATTTCTGCTTTTTCCCGATTTTGTTTTCTCGATGCTGATGTTCAAAAGCAGCAAGACGTCTTTCAATCGTTAGAATGACATTTTATACCTCCATGTGCTCCCCACATGGGTGGTCTGTGTGCTAGCGTTAAAAGTTTCAAAACCCGTTTGAAATAAATCACTAAAGCTCAGAGTTTCATATTTGAGAAGTTCTGCATAATGTCGACGCGAATAAAAACTTGTCTTAACTCGATAACTCTGAATCCGATGACCGATAATACCGCTTATATCTGCGCGGTAACATTTTGGCATTTCCTTATCGGTTTACTCGTTTCATTACTCCATGGAATCCTTAGGATAGTCTTTAAAATATGCATATAGTTGCCAAAAACTTGTGCTTGTGCACCATCGATTCGTTATCAGATGGAAGGATGAATAACTAAAATAACTCCACAAAAGAAATAAATGGCAATAACCCCAACGCAATTTTACCGTTGATAATTTCCGCCTACGCGATGGATTCCTATGACTAAGTTAGAGTGGCAGAGATACGACCATGCAATGGCATTATTATCGGTCTCCGAAAACGCACCAGACTGTATTTAAATAAGACTCTATTTAAAGAAACGGTTAAAAATTATGCACAAATAACATTACTGTCTAACTTATTTAGCGCATTCGCGTTGTCTAAAGCACTACCGAAGTCGAAAGTGGTGTAGAATATGCTGTGCCCAGCACCTCACCTTTCTCTACAGTGACAGTACTCGTGGCAGCAATAGCGGCAACAAACGGAGCCAACAACAATTAGATTTATCACAACAACGAATTCCTTATAGAGTACTAATAATTGACGGGAGTGGCCTACCATCAGCAATTAAACATAATCCGTTATCACCATAATAGTTGTAATTATTAAATTATGCCAACTTTACAAACTTTTACTGAAGTTATTTAATAATACTTGAAATTTATACTGCTACTTGAATTATCCCTAACTTTTCCATTACAATTATTTGAATTGTATACAACTAAGCGAACTAGTTCTTGAGATTTCTTACTACCCTGCAAAGGGGGCGGAATGCCGATATTGGAACTTATCAACGTTGCTATTACAATTTAATTGTTCCGCTTTTGATAACTATAATAGGAGAAGAGCTTTCACGAATGGTCTTTTCGCTATTCTAGCAATCTTGTAACGTAGTTACAATTTTATAAGTTACTCCTTAAATGAGTCGGTTATCTATATAATTTCACAGGTGAATTGTTTAAACTCTGGCCTCTGCCCCGAAGCTAATTTTTAAATGACAAAAATTTATACTATAAGAAACGAAAGCTGGAAAAGAGAACCGTTCGAAATACTTACGAACAGAATTTATGGTTGTCTCCATCGTTATAAACTAGATAAAGGTACTTTATCGAATGAGGTAACTAAAAGTTTTGATTATCTGTAAGCATTGTTGACTACAGATACCACGTTGTCTATAGGATGTAATACAATTTGTATTTTCCTTGAAGTTTTTTTTTTCATGCGTTGTACACACAGGTGTTTATAGTTTGTGCCACGCAGGAGAATCTTGCGATAGAAACATGTGTGATCTACGCATTTCCATTTCTCCTATTTTATTGTTAGGATTTGTTAGTTGCGATTCCTTCGTATTATGAGCAGCTAAGTAAATTCTAAAACAAAAAATGTATTCCATTCTTTTTTTGGTCCACTGAACCGTTCGGAGGTAAATTTTTTAATTTCTTTCCATAGACCAACCAACGGTAAGAGACTAAAGAATGTAGAAGAAAAAGTGAAGTCATGGCTTAGACAGCGACTGATATAGAGTATGTGAAAAGTGATCATTAAATTTTGAAAAGCGAGGTCGTGGCTTCAACAACGATCTAAAGTGAAATATAAACTATTAAAAAGAAAAACACTGCAAGGGGAAAAACATCGAGAGCAAATAAGCGGTTCACAGTAATTGTATCATACATAAAAACAGTGGAGGAAAAGTAGAAAGAATTTGGAGACAACGACAAGAAAATAATGCCAGTGGGTTTTAACGGCGATAACTATTATACAAAAAAAAAAAAAATTATGAAACCATCAAGAATAGCGTAAAGTAGGTTTTGGATAATCTCAACGGGGAGACAAAGGAAGAAGCTGAAAGAGCATCGAAAGAAGATGTCAGCAGCTAATCGGACATTCACCAGTTGGAATTTCCTACAAGGAAAAAAGATATAGAGGAATAAGAACATTTTGGAACAGAAAATAAAAATTATTTTAAAAAGAGCGGCGAGACGAAAGCGGAGGAACAGAATTAAAAAAAAAAAAAAAAAAAAACAAAAATTTAAGATTACATTGAATGATGAACCATACGAGTTACATGACGGGAAAAATGTTTACTGGAGGATGTTAAAGAGCCCTGGCAAAAACATAAAAACACCTTAGATGACCTGTATACTGGTATGAATATCACAATAGAGTGTTTAACCTCCAGACACGGCATTATGAAGAAAAAAGACAACCAGCGAGTGCATCCATGATTTGCTAGCAATGGAATTTAATGTAGAGGAATCCGAACCCATTATTGCATGGATCATTATTCGTATAATAAATTGAACAAAGACGGATTATTCTTGTACGAGCAACATACGAAAAAAATCCAGGGAAATTCAGGAACTCAGTGACAATTTCTGGAACAACAAAGTTTGGAAGCTGCAACCAGCAAAAAAAAAAAAAAAACACAGCTGCCAGTAACCGCAGTATCGGGCAATGAATTTTTACGAAGAAAAAATAAAATATTACTACTGTGGTAAAAATGGTCATTTGATAGATACGAATATATATAGAAAATTTTTGGGACTGAAGATTAAAGAGCAATGGGAATGGGTTCGTTTAACAAAGCAGTGCTACAGATTTTTAAAGCAACCCTACTCAGAAAAATACGAAAGCAAAACGCCAAACAGCAATTCATATGTCTAACACTGCTGCAACATGTGTAATGAACAACGGAAAAATGTGTTGGTGGCAACAACGCAAGTGAGAGTCAAGACACTACTAGGGGAGTTTATAACGTTGAAGGCCCTAATCGATCAAGGCGTCCAAACAACAGTTGTCGGCGAGGAAACGGCTCAACTTCTCCAGATTCCAAGAATCAAAACGAATGTAGAATTCCAAGGATTAGGAAATTGTGCGGTTATCATAGTCAAATCAAAGATAATGGTTGAAATCCATCCAAGATTTTTGGCCACTTACTAACTTGAAGTTGAAGTTCTTGTATTACCAGCACTGGCATTAGTTCACTTGATTTCTGAACACAAAAACGAAAGTTATATTTGGAAAGATTTTATGCTGGCTGATCCTAATTTCAATAAAACAGAGAGGATCGACATGGTTATAGGCGAGGTTTTGTATGTGGAGATCTTTTGCAAGATGGCATATTTAAAAGAAACTATATGCTAGAGCAAACTTCCAAACTTGGCTTGATTGTATTCTGCCCATTGCACGTTCATGTGCCACTACAAAAGAAGTCCGTTAGTGTTACAACCGGAATTGAAAACGCTACTAGAAATAGCTGTAGAATGTATGGACAACAAGATTCGAGATGTTATGAAGCAAGATTTTTACATGGATGACTTGCTTACTGGAACCGATTTCGTTACAGAAGCGATGAAAATTAAACATCTGTTATCTAAGTCAAGTACAAATGACAATAAAGGAAGACGGCAAATTAAGAACGTTAGGACTTCAGTGGGCCATTTTTGTATTATATTCAAGATCCAGCCGAATGTTATGATGGAATGATGGAAGTATGGAATTTTAACGCCAGTAACAGTCAGAGCAAAATTATTTATTCAACATTCATAGGTGCTGAAGATCGACATGGACAATAAGGTGAGTAAGGAGCTATTAGAGGAATGGAACGACATAGTGGCCAACATATCGCTGTTGAGTATTGATATGTATTCCCAGATGAGTTATGATAACGTCGGCCGAAGCTATTCAACTACTAGGATTTGCAGATGCATCGAAAAAGGCTTATGCAGCAGAAGTCTATGTGAAGACTTCACAAGGAACTTGGATGGAAAGAGCAAAGTAAATCCAATAAAAAATAGAAAAACTCTACCAAAACTGGAATTGTGTGCTACTCAGTTATTACCTAGACTGGTTTATAAGTTGTAGACAATAATAGAAATTCCGATAAACATTCATATGTGGAGCGACTCTACAATAACGCTGGCCCTGATCAATAGTACTAAAAAGAGCAAAACTAAATTTATACGAAGAAGGACAACAGAAATTAATTCGTTGGTACCACATGCTCAATAACGCCATATGAAATTGAAAGACAATCCGGCGATGGTTCCTACAAAACTGGGTTACATTGGCTGTATCAAGATAAAACACAGTGGCCCGGCGACAAACCTGGAACTAAATATATTGGTGGTTGCTACAAAGTTGTTACAGAATCCAAACTATTTGTGTGACCTCATTCATAAATACTCATCGTTCAGAAAGTTGCAGAGAGTATATGCATATGTACTGTGCTTCACAGAAAAACTTAATGGGAAAAAGGAACTTCCGAATTATTTGTCAACAGAAGAATTAAGAAAAGCTGAAATTGGCATCAACAAGGGGAATGATAGCCAGAATTGCGACAACTACAAGGCGGTGATCGACTGGACCACAAACTCAAATAGGCAACGTTGGATGCTTATTTAGATCAAGATGGACTCATGTTAGTAGGAGGTAGACTATAATATTCAGACTTATTCACAGATGAGAAACATCCTATAATACAAAATTCATTGCTCTCAACATTACTGACAGAAGATTCACATAAAAATGCTCTTCATGGAACAAATCGCTTGGCGGAAGGTGTATTAAAAAGAAAACTCTGTAAAAAAAGTCAAAAGAAGCTTTAAGGTTTGCATCCGCTATAAAAATGATACCAAAGAACAATTAATGGGAAACTTGCCAGAATACCGAGTAAAAGTCTCATCTCCTTTTTACCAATGTGGAGTGGATTATGACAGATATCGTTCAAAGAATATACCGCCGTGCATGACGCCAAACGGGATTCATTTGGAAGTCGTAAGTGAATTAACAATGGAGGCATCTCTCGCTGCGTTGAAAAGACTGTTTGCAAAAAGAGGTACCATCCCTCAATGGTACAAACTTCACGTGAGCTGCCACAAAATTAGATGATTGCTTCTCAAAAGCTATCAAAAATAACTACAAGGCCGCACGTATTTCAGAAGACCAGCAAATCAAATGGCAAGTCCTCTTTTTGGAGGGATATAGGAAGCGGCAGTAAAATCTATGAAGTTTCATTTTAAAAGATGTGTTGGATGAAATAACTTAACTCATTTAACATTTTCTCATTGGTCGTCCTCTACACAGTGCCCGGAACCGTACAAGGACAAAAATGTCGGATGTCTGGATAGGTGGAAGTTCGTACAAAAGCTGTGAAACCACTTTTGGAAAGTCTGGAAAATGGATTACCCTATGACATTACAACATCTGAAATTCTGTAGGTAACAACATGAAAGAGGGTCAGATTGTGTTAGTAAAGTCGTCCAATGCGTTAGCCATTGTCTAAAGTGAATGCGGCACATCCACACAGGGATGGTTTAGTGAGAGCAGTGACGTGCAAACAGCCGGCATTCTACCTATACTAAAGAGACCACTAAATAAGTAAGAAAGCAAGAAAAGACACCGAGAGGGAGAGCGAGAGCTACGGTGAGTTGTATGTTCCGGAAACAAAAAGAACGATTTATGATCTCTAATATACTCGTGTTGCTTTTACTTTTTATGACTGGGGTGAGAGCACAGAAACCGATGATTGGAGCTACTGTGTTGGAGATCAGCAAGTGAGCGGTTATTTATATTTGTTTCGCTAACTTGGGAGTTAATTGTATATTTCAAACTGCATTCGTTTTTTGACATCATAAGCAAATCCGAAGTATTGATAAAGAGAATGTGATCCACCTGTTCTATATTTTAGATACCATGCAGCGTCAAATAGAGAACATGAAGAAAACCAACGAATTCTTATTTCCACGAAACATTCGTTTCGTTCGAACATCGGATCATTGCAACTGTTTTATTTGGAACAGTGGACAAGATTGCAACTTCAAAACAAATGCATGTTTAAGGTTTTCAACAGAACTTTTGCCCATATCCAATGTAGTGCAGATATGCAAAGGTTGATCGATTCAAAACATTAGTTGAGTATCATTTTCCCTCGCAGCATATTCGAAATACTTTCGAGCTGAATTTATGGTTGTCTCCACTGTTCTAAACTAGATTAATGTACATTATCGAATATATGTATCTGTAAGCATCACTGACTTTGCAGATATCGCGTAGTTTGTTGGATGTGATAAAATGTGTACGAGTATTTTCCTTAAAAGTTTATTTTTCCATGCGTTGTCCAGACAGGTGTTTATAGTTTGTGCTACACAGAAAAACCCTATCGTAGAAACACGTGTGAACGACGTGTGAACGACGCACTATCCAGACGACAATAAACACTTCCACTTTATTTCCTCCTATACTATCGTTAGGACTAGCTAAGATTTATTCGTATTATTAGCAGCTAACTAAAATCTTATTTATACAAAGATTTCAATGTTGTTATTACAGTAATATTAAGTCTATAAAAAGCAGATAACAATTTAAAATTTTTGATGATGACTTCGATAAAATGGATTTTCATTTCGTACAGACGTATTCACAATCCCCGATGCTATTGAAAGTCGCAGCTATGTTACTGCTTTCTCAGTATCCCCATCGCTGCACATTCTCATGAGTCCCTGCCAGTGAGCATTGCGTTATTATCTATAAATCGTCACACAAGGCGAATAGTGAAAATACCTCTTCTCACTTCTCTGGTTTATATAGTTTTTATTGTTCATAAAATATTTTGTTAGATGAAATATTGTTAAACTCATCGTCAGAAAGATTTTGCTGCATGTTTGGCAGAATTGACAGGACCTGGCATTCGGACTTGTACCCCCTCTACCGTGGGACTGTCTGAAAGAATGTATCGAACAGATGTGGCCAGCTTTAGCCAATAGGCGGGGAATTGTGTTCCATACGAATAGAATTTTAAAATATTGCCGGGCAAAATATAGCATTAAAATAAAGAAAAATTTGGGTTACTTGGAAATTACAGGAGAAAGTTGGCTAATTCGCATAAGTATAAATATAGAAATTTTAACTGTTACTCATAATATAAACAAAATGAGCTATATTCGTTTTTATATAAATAATTTCATTTAATTAAATTTAAATTTTCTCTACATTTCAGATTTTTATCCACAATATTCACCACTTCGTAATATTTGAAATAGAACTGAAAAAATTACATCGGCCTCCTCCATGTTGGGCAAATTTACATCGAATCATGTGCAGGTTTATCATCATTATTCCCGTACTGTTTCATTGAAGAAACCGAAAAAGGTAAGAATCCATTATATTCTATTAGTCCTTATTTTATTTTTTTCTCGTTGTGCGTCATTTACAAGTAAATGTCTAATGTAATAAATTAAACTTTGCATTAAACCTTATGTATTTTTTTATTTGTTTTGATTTGCATTTATGCCCCATTCGCATAGTTAAACTTAATACAATATGCATCAATTGGCATTGTCCTCATTGCTATTGTGTTAAGCATAATTGCTTGTAATTATCCATATAACATTTATGCGTAATGTAAAGGATTCATTTCCATTGCTCTTACAGTGCGTATTGTTTTGTCCGTCGTCTGTTGTTGTTATACGAAACATCGTAAATTAACTGTCGCATTCATTAGCTCAGACAATCATGAGGTAACTTGGTGATGGATTTCAATTTGTATTCATTGTCGTTAACCATATATACGAGTGAATTCACAAGGATCGATATTATTTATACAAATTTGTGTATGTACGGTGTCAGGAATTGTAATTACATATTCATTGACATCGTCTCAGACCACAAAACTGTTATGTTGTGTGCACATTTTTCGAATAAAGAGTTCGAAATGGAAGCAAAACAAATATTTGTCACATCGTGAGTATATGCCTAAAAATTAAAACTTGACTTTCTCATAATAAAATATAACCACAAGCAATCGTTATCTTATGAACAGAGCCGAATAATTGCGGTGCTTTTAAAGCTTACATTCTAGTTACTTAACCTTTCAACGCATACGAAGACATGGTATTGATTCTTCACGATCCTTTACGATTGATTCTTTAACGATTGATTCTTTAATCATAAAGAAACCATCGACCTATTTAAGTATTATATTTTATGAAAGTTGACAAGTTTTAAAATCATTACCTATAGCCAGAGATCGCAATTATTATGAGTAACATTTATACAAATTATTTTTAATAATTAGTTGTTGTTCTTTGTTATATTAATCAAAAATAATAGCTTTTTTTAATCTTTTATTAAAAAGCTAATTGTAATAATTATTCTTGGGTTTCATAATATAAGTTCTTCTTCTTCCTCGTGGCGACTGGAATAGGCATACTTATACAGGGTGGGGCATGAGGGTGTTGGCGGTTTAAATATTCAATTAAAAAAAAACTACGAAACATAAAAAAAATATATTTGTATTTTTAAAAAGTAGAAGCATGGGAATTTTTAAGACTTAAAAATAATGTTGTCCAAATGGCTTTGCTCGGCTGCTTGACACTCTTGGAACCGAAGTCGCAAATTTTGGAAAACTCGTTGAAAAGTTGTTCTCGGTATTTTGTTACTTTCCTAAATAATGTTCCTCTTTAACTGCTCTAAATTGGTCGGATTATTCTCGTAGACTACCGATTTGAGGTAGCCCCATAGAAAATAATCGCATGGAGAGAGATCGGGACTACGTGGGGGCCATTCAATATCCCCCCTTTTCGAAATGAGTTTTCCAGGAAAAACATTTTTCAGCAGCTCTATGAATACCCTAGCCGTATGACATGTGGCCCCATCCTGTTGAAACCACATCCTCGAGGTATTGCCTTGAAGTTCTTGCAAAGCTGGCACCAAAAAGTCTGCTAGCATGTTGCAATAATTGTTTGCTCTAACCGTCATCGCATGCCCTCTTTCGTCCTCAAAAAAGTATGGTCCAATAATACCGGTTGACGTTATCCCAGCCCACACGACAAGCTTAGGGCTGTGAAGTGGGCGTTCATGCAAGCGTCGGGGATTAGTCTCGGACCAGAACCGACAATTTTGCTTGTCCACATGGCCATTAAGGTGAAAATTGGCCTCATCACTAAAAATCACGTTGTTGAAATTGTTGAACCACTCTAGCATCAAATTGACAAAGTTAAGGCGGTTATTGGCATCATTGGGTTTTAATTCTTGGACTATCTGAATCTTATAAGTCTTCAAATGCAAATCACGTTTCAAAATTCGTCGTAAAGTTGTTCTTTTGACATCCAAAGACTGACTTCTCTTACGTGTTGACTGTTGCGGATTTCGCTGAACTGAAACACGAACACGCTCCACAATGTCGGCTGATCTTGCAGAAACTGGGCGACCACGAACCGTAATTGGTACTGTTGAGCCGGTTGTTTCGAACATTCTGATCCATTGAAAATGAGAAATTGAAGAATTAAATCGCCAACACTCATATGGCCCACTCTGTATATTATACGCCACCCGTAGAACATAATTCCGAGCGCTTCGATCTTCTACGCTTCTCCTCCAATTCGTTGCACCAAGTTTCAATAGTATTTCAAAAGCCTGGTTATTCCAACGGAGTTTTGGTCGCCCTCTTCTGCGCCGTCTTCGAGTTCACTATCGAAAACTTTCCGTGCCGGAGCATTTGAGTCCATCCACATAACATGGCCCAGCCAACGCAATCGCTGTACGAATATATTAATGCGTTTGACCACGTCGATGTCGGCATATAGCTCATACACCTCATTGTTCATGCGACGCATCGGCGTCTAACGATGATGGGTCCATATGTTTTCTGGAGTATTTTCCTCTCGCAAACTACCAGTACTGATTCGTCCTCTTGCGTCATAACCCAGGATTCTGCGCCATATAACAAGACAGGTAGAACCAACGTCTGGTACAACCGAATTTTTGTTTGTCAAGAGAGGGATTTATCATTGAATCGCTTGCTTAGCCTATAGTAACATCTGTTAGAAAGCAATAATCTTCTACTCATCTCCATGCTGACATTATTCGTTTTGTTTACAGCGGAACCGAGGTAGATGAATTCTTCCACCACTTCAAAATTATAGTTGTCAACGTTCACATAGCGTCCCAAATGAGCAGACTCATTGTTCGTTGAAACCTATAACTTTGTTTTGTCCTCGTTTACCACCAGACCCATTTTTGTTGCTTCCTTTTCGATGCTTGAGAAAGCTGCAGTAACATCTCGCAGTTTTCAGCCAATAATGTCTATGTCATCTGCATGTGCGAACAACATATATCTTTTATTAAAGGTAGTACCAGTCGTATTAACTGCAGCTCTCCTCATAATCATCTCCAACAGTATGTTGAAGAGGTCGCGCGATAGACTGTCGCCCTGCCTAAATCCTCATTTTGTGTAAAAAGGCTCGACTAGATCTTTGCCTATCTTTACTGAAGACTTTGTGTCAGTCAGCGTCATCCTACAAAGACATATAAGTAAGCTTCGTAGGAATTCCAAACTCAGGCATGGCCTCATACAGTTCTTGCCGTATCGGGCTATCGAAGGCAGCTTTATAATCGACGAAAAGATGATACGTGTCGATCTATTTTTCTTGGGTCTTCTCCAGAATTTGTCGTAGTGTAAATATCTGGTCGGTTTACCAGGCCTAAAGCCACACTGATAAGGTCCAATTAAGTCAGTTAGAATCGGCTTTAGTCTTTCACATATCACACTCGGCAGGACCTTATAGGCAATGGATAAAAGACTGATACAGCGATAGTTTTTACAAACACTTGGATGGTCTTTTTTAAACACAGGTCACAGTGCACTCAAATTTCAATCATCGGGCATGTTTTCCTCGAACCAAATTGCATTTAGGGGCTGATGCAGACTGTTTATCAGCTTATCGCCACCAGTTTTAAACAGCTCCGCTGGCTGGCCATCAACGCCCGCAGCCGCAATACTGCTGTTCTGATTTCTGTTTAGCTCGGAGCTGAGCAATTTATGCCATCGTCGATAATTGGGTGATTTCCTCACTCGTGCTGCCATCCGGAACTAAGTTTATAAAAATGCTCTCTTCATAGTTGCAGCACATTCTGCGTATCTATGACCAGATTTTTCCGCTGTCCTTACAGGAGGGGAGTCCTGTTCCATACCATGTACTTCTTATTATTTAGAAAAATTTTCGGGCTTCACCTCTTTCGCTGTACTTTTCTATTTTCAAAAAAAAAAAAAAAAAAAAATGATTAGAATTGATCTTTATTTTCTCCACCATGAAAAAAACAAAACAAAATTCGTCTTAACATACTTTTCTGGAATCGAGTCAAGTGAACTAACTTACGTACATATATCTTCACCCATAGTTTGCGTTATTATTATTATATTATTATTCCCACGCCTCTGTCCCCCCAGATATCGCGCGAGCTGGGGTCCATTTACAGCTGAAGATGACGGTGGACTCGGCCACAAGTCACTTCAGCACTGTTGTCTCCATTTTTTTCCCATTGTCACACTTTACCATTATTCACATTCATTATCCATTACGATATCCTAGCATGTTAGTGCCATATCTAGTGGCTTTGTAATGGCAGCGCATAACGTCCTTATTCATTTCATTAGTCCATCGTATGCGCTGTTTGGGTAAGCCCTCTCTTGTGGTCGAAGACAAAGAATTCCTCGAAACAGGCGAAGCTGGTTCGGGTGACGTCCTGTCGTTGTGAATCTGCAAACTACGGTTTGTTTGGGTTGTCCCGATGGGCAACGTCTGCATTATTGTACCACCACTACCGGCTCGCATGTTGCTCCCTCCAGAGTTCGCCCGGGCGCCCCCGGTTGTCGACAGTTGTATAATTGTATTCCGTAGTATTCTCTCCATTTATTGGGTTGGTTTATAATTTTCCTTCTATTTCATGGAATTCTCTTGGTTTCATTGAAGATCTTGGGCCCTATCGGCCTTTCCATGCCGGCAGGGGCACCCGATACTTACAGTATCACCGGTATCGCCCCGAGAACCCTTCAACTACTCGGCCCTCTCACCCCAACAAAGTGCCAATTTCGATAAATCTGTCAACTTGTGTGGAAGGAATGTGAATTGGCGTGATATCCATCTTTGTTCTCAGAATTTACCTTGCCAAATGTTTACGATATGTTTTAATGTTTTGCTGATTTTAATATAACTAAATAAAAGATATGAATTATAAAATATATGGGGTAAATTGTTTATTTGTATGGGAGGAACCGGAAGGGGAGTGGTTAATCAATCGATCGATAACTTAGGATGAAGGAATGTTTTCCGAAAAAAAAGAATTAAATAAAAATCATTGACTGTCTTTTATTTTTGATTTTTAAAAAATACAAATCATTTCTTATTATTATTTTTAAGTTAAAACTCGAAAATTATTACAATTAATTTTTTTAATAAAAATCACAAATAATTATTGGAACTGATTTTTATTTTAATAACAATCAAAAATAATTTTGTGACATATTTATTAACTCTATTTAAATACAAACATTTTCATATATGCGACATTTCCATCTCAGTGATTCTTTTAAATTAAAAATCGGGCCAATACACCAAAAAAAAACAGTGAACCGACTTACATACATCATCACCCAACTTCTTTTTTCGTATGTCCAAAAGTATCAGCGGTGCAAGAATGGACGTGATGAGTCGCTATATTCTTTCGAAATTACTCTGACATTTGCATTTGTAAAACTAAGTTTGGTAAATGCTTGATGCTTACCGAATTGTACTGGATTTAGTGCAATTATATGAAAATTATATAAATCTAGGATTCTGTGGGAACAATTATGTAATTTGTAAGGGAGTCGCAAAGCAGGGCGTGGTTATCCGGTTATTTTTTTTAAATCTTATAAAGCGTTAAAATACAATATAACTGCCAGAAATTGAATTAGGGATTACCGTGTAAATATTACATTTAATAAATTTGCCAATTTATATGGAAGTTACCAGAAGGTGTGTGAAAATGCCCTCCGTTTTCATGCCTAGAACTTATTTCATTGAACCGAATTCAGTACTAACTACAAGAAGGATGTGAATCTAAGAATACACACTGATGAGCACTTCAAATAATCGGGCAATCGACAAGTCAACTAAATGCTTCTCAAACTAACATTCAGAATAGTCGTTAAACCGTAGGTCAAATAGAGTGAGTCCAGAAATAGAACGCATATAAGTGTACTGAATGTTTAAATCTTTTCAACACTTCGTTTGTGAATATAAGAGAATGTTTTTTCGACTATGTTTGTGTTCGTTATCCTTTCAAATTTGTTACGCCTTTGCAGAATGAATCTGACAAACAGGCAGATTTGCACGTACCATTTCTTCAGTGGCTTTTTCATGCGGCCTGCCCCCCTGTCTTCTCATGCACATGGGTTAGCAAAATTGGATGTAAGTCGGGACAAAATTAAGTTATTTGATCAAACTAACCTAGAGCGCAGCAGTTTGGAACTGTACGTGAAGTTTGAAAACTTTTATTTTGGAGTGCTGGATGATGTAATTCACCTCGGTTCTGCCTTTAAAAAGATAAACAACTAGAAATTAAGAAAACGTGTTGTTTGCTGGTGATATTATATTATGAACTAAGCAAGAGGGCGGAGCACTCACAACGAAGAAAAATTCAACTGTATCACACACTAGACAGATAGTATTAATAATTAGTGCAGTATCCTGACCTATAACACCGTAAGAATCATGATTTAATAATGATGAAATAAATGATATTGAGATATGCCAATTGTGCTGGCTGTGTCCTGTTGAGTTATAAATTTTCGACAGTAAATCGGAAGAGAGCGATCAAACCTCAATTGTAAAGATGCAGTAGATAAGTGTTGCGGTCGCAATCTTAATAAGTTGCAAATTTCCATTCATTTTGTAAGCTGAGCAAATTATCAGTGCCATTAAAATCTGCATAAACTAGTTAAATAGGTTTGATGAATAAATATTCAATCGTGAAGGAACCAAAAAGCCAAAATAATGGATTAAAAGCTGCCAAAACAGATGGAAAACCAGCTACAAACTTGGCGTATGGTATGTTTCAAGAAATAGCAATATGCTCTCTACACAGGATGGTTTGGCTAGAACAGCGGTGTTTGCTTCCAGAGCGTTTGCTCGGCGGAGGGCTACTGTGACGTAGGTGTGGGAAGTGGGTCTGTTGACCTTTTTACCGCAGTCTGACCTGGGGGTTGAGCGGCTGTGGGGCTGTTCGAATCATTCTGATCCCACAATCCCGTTCAGCTTGATTGTGGGCAGCTGTGTGCTCGTTTGCGGGGGCACCAGTCGCTGGGCCGCAAGGGGTTGAAACTGGAAGTAGATTTTCTACAGAGTTAGATTATCTACGAAGTATGACCAGAGGCTTTGTCTGGTACTGGGGGATGATAGGGATACACAAGGGCAGGTCTCGGGTTCGTGCCCTGTCATCTGTATCTTTTTGATCTCTCGGAGGGTACGGACAGGCATGGGGGTTTCCCTATGTCTATATTTCATGGTTGCCGTTCACCGTCGCCGAACGGAAGGGGTTTGAAGTTTTCCCCGCCTCCCACCGGTGAGGATACTGCATCCTTGCAATGTAGAATCGACCGTTCCATCTGCCTGGGGTCTCCGTGCCTGCAGGTATGTAAAAATGTCCAGTCTGTACTCCTTTGCCACAGGGCGACCAATCCCCTGAAGTATGGTGTATAAATCACGACTTGGTAGTAGCTTTGCTATGTGCTTTGCTGCGCAGCTCCAACCGTTGAGTTTGGCCGGTAGCGTGGGGATCAGGAGGCCCCGGCACCGAGTTCTCGCCTGATCATTTGGTGTTGGACCCCTAGTGGGAGCATCACGCGGGTTGTGGTTGACACCAAAATCGCTGGTAGAGACTTTGTGCTCGAATGTGGAGTTGCATTGCAACCGGGTGCTACCGACCCATAGAGTAGCAGAGGTGGTAAGTTAGGCCTCACCTCCGCCAATGGGGATTATGTTCCATATTAGCATAATCAATTTGGTATCTCCTGGCTGCGAAGAAAGGGCTGACAATATGTGTTAATAGCAAAATTGTCAGCCCCTTTTCCTAGGTAGCCCAAGCTTTACTTGGCTATCCCAGGGGGGGTTGGCAACCGCATTGTAATATGCCCAGTGTACCGCACCCCGTGGGTAAGGCCTTCACGGCGAGACTCACGTTAAACCCTCGTGGACTTCTGTATGCAGGTACTTAATGGCAATGGGAAAAATAACATTTTAGGGTAAAATATCTTTCATATGTGGAGAGAAAAGTAATGAAAGTATCGCAAATTAAGAAAGGCATTACAGGGGCTATCCTATTAGCAATTATTTACTTTCGAGCTATAATTCACAGCTCAATAAAATTTTTTTATTTTCATTTCATTTTCAGTTCTAAAAAGCATACTTGATGGTCGGTACACATTTGATTAATCCCCCAGTCAGACAAGAGGACAGACAGGCAAAATTTGTCTAAATGGTCATGAAACTAACTGCCACTTGAAATATATGGGATTTAATAGCTATTTTTCCATGCACAATTCTTTTCTTTTCTGATATATGCTCTCCCTTATCCGCCCTCTACCCAATTTCAATCTTGATAACTCAAGCTCAGTCATCAAATTCAATTAGAGTGAGTAAAAAAGTTGAACAAGGTATAATTTGTGTACCTCCTACCATGAATCGCAACCTACAGTGTCACGGGTAATGCACCTGTTCATCGCACGATAAATGGGAGCATCGAACATATCCTCATTTTATACATAACTGTTTTTCCAATGAAACAACTCCTGTGAAATATATACAAATGTAGCATTCCTGAGTAATCATGCCCTTCCCATATCTGTAAATATCCATAATAAATTGTGTTTAATTAACTAATGAACTTTCGAGAAACTTGCATATCTTCCGCACGTTGATTTATCGCTCTTGTGGGCTTACTTTTTCTCTTTTAACACTTGCAGTCCACAGTGTCATTGACGATGTATTGACTCGTCATCATTATGTATTGACAACGTGCTACACATAATTTCTTCCCTTGTGAAAGATATCGACTTATCCTATTTGCGAAATGAAATAAAACCATTTCTGGGTTCACTGAGCCCCATATGCGACAATTTTGCTTACTGATGTAACCACCGAGTGAGAAATGAGCTTCATCGCTGGAGAAAATGTTGTTCGACTGAAAACTCACGTTTGAATCACGCCTTTTTCGGTTATTAAACGATCCATATTCGTAAATGGCAAAAGTTTCACTAAATAAATAACACTTCCTTACCTTACCTTACCAGACCGGCGGTTTTGAAACTACTAAATGGAAAACCATATATCATTTGATACGGCAAAAATGTAACATTCAAGATGAAACGTCTAAGGCACCAAGTATATTTTGACCAAATATGTTTCATGATATTGCATGTCGACTGGACGATGTCTGTCTGTCTGGCTGAGATGTAAATTACAATTGCAAATCTTTACAAAATTTTTTAATATTAGAGACTGGCTAATATCCTGCGCAGTTGTAGCCGGACTGTAAATGAGATGTATCGGTCCACCCTTCTGGCGCCTCCTGCATAAATTTACCAATTTCTTAAACTTAAACATTTTCTATGTAACTCCTAATTCGTGGTAATGTAGTGACTTGTATTTTGGTCTTATATTTTGATCAACAATTCCAGTTAAGCTGTAAAAACACTGGCTAGTTAACCATGACTCTTCCGGTACTTCTCGTACAAATTACCGATGTAAATTGTTTTAAATATAAGCAAACTTGCTACACGTTAAGGATTTTATAAGACGGTATCTAAGAATGGAATGCGTTCAATTTTCCAAAATTCAAAATTTTCAATGTAACTCCCAATATGTAGACTGTTGTCTGTTTTCTGTTATTTTGACCTACAGTTCTTGGAAAAGTTTATCAAAGTCGGCCAGTTAACAATGCCTTTTCCGATACCTCCCATGCAGATGACCGATTTTAACCATATATTCTTGTCTTTCTATCTTCTACACATTAAGGATTTTCTAGGGCTGCATTCGGGAATGAAAATGGATCCTTTTAGTTTTCCAAAATTCAATGTTTTTTGTAACTTCTACTCTACAGATTGCAACGACCTAAATGTTGGTATATTGTAATACTTTGTAGTGCCTTGTAAAACTTTAGAAAGATCGATCAAATAATCAGGCCCTCTCTCATGACTAATTTAACACATATATTCTTACTTTCATATCTTTCAAGCAGTTGCATTGAATTCAGCCAAATTTGGCGCAAGTAATACCTCTTAGTCCTGAAAATGTCAACGGCCTGCATTACTATGCCCACTTGGGTACCTTCCTTATAAATTGGCCGATTTTACAAACTTTAATTTTTCCAACATATATTCATAGAGAGCAGTAATTTAAATATTTGCCAGTAGCATTTAGTTATAATGAATGGTAAATGTGAAACCGAAACCGAAACCGAATAATCCCGCCTTCTTTGCTACATACTATTCTAATTGTCGATAAGAATTTAGTGACTTTCCGCGCCCATTGCAGCACTCCGCACACTTCTGCACCAATGCAAAAAGATATTAGGCGATGGTATGCGTAAGTCAGTTCACCAGACTTAAATGCCTGTACTGACTTTAATTACCTCTACGAAATATCCCACATATCCGCAGAATATTACAATTGTTCTTCAAGCTATTGTCTTTGTTTAATTGTTTAATTCTCTTTCAGCAAAATGGAACAAAACGTACTATAGCATATTAATAAACATACCGGGTTATCCATTTTTCGGTTTCAAAAGTAAAGTTAAATAATCATATCGTCCAGTTCATAATCTGCATGCGCCCTGAATTGACAAAAGTAATATTTTCGGCAGAGCGTACATTGCGATGAAGCACAGGCCAGACCACATCTGTAACGCTTCCAGTCTCTTCAAATTTCTTTATAATCTTGCCAATTCTAATTCCAATTCCATAATGTAGGAAAAGTGTTGAATCCCAACTATTGTAGTAGTTTTCAATTATTTTTACGCATTCTTCGGTTGTTAAACGACCCATATTCGAAAATGCCAAACCTTTTACTAAGTAAAGAACACTTTAAATGACAGGCAATTAACAGCTTACAGCCTTGGCAGACCGGCGGTTTTGAAACCACTAAATGGATAACCCTTATATCATTTGAAACATTTTTGGCGTGTATTTTAGTCTAATTAGTCTCTTTAACTGAAAAATCTTTATTATGGGAAATCTTCACCTTTTACTTACAAAAGGTAATAGTTGTTATTAACTTCGCAGAAACGTTCTCCACATTGATTATACTCCTAGATGTGGAGATGTTTGAAGAAAAATAAAAATGGGAAATATTTGAAGAAAATGAAAAATTGCTCACAGTAATAACAACCAGAGCAAAAACAACTATTTTTGTGAAAAAAAAAATCAATCGTTGCGACAACTCATTTGGTATATTAAGATCTACTACGGTATGTTACGAAAAAAAAAACAACTGAAAATCTGCTAAAAATTGAAATAATTCGGCAGACGTTTCCCAATTTCGTTGTGGAAGGTGTTGCCACCATATTTGTGACAGCAACACCTGATGGAGACAAAACAATACGAAAAAAAGAAGCTGTTACATATAAAAATCACCTGTACAATTGGCTCTGCAATTCGTCTTTTCTGGTTTTGGCCACCGATACAAAACTTTTATCACTGCCATTTTACTTTGCTGTTATTTTATTTATCTTGCGTTTTTGTTTGGGTTTTATGAAAATGAAAATACTGCATGAATATGCACACTGTTATGATTTGCAATTTGCTCCATTTCATTCGAATACTGCTCTTTTTGTATTTTTTTCTGAAATCCTCATTTAGACATATAAGGAACAACTGTTGTCGAGTGCAACATAAATATACAGAGCTCTACTAGAAGGACGGCGGTGACAACGTTGAGATACAGCAAGACGCGTACATCTCCTTCCGATTAGCAGTTGAAACTGGCTGAAAAACTGACGCGAGGATACGAGTGGATATATCTTCTTCCGCTATTACTTGCGTTTGGTTACGTGACGGGGCAAAAAACATAATTTGCAGTTTATCGTGAATGACAACATTCTGCCTCACACTCTGCCTTGGGAACGTGAAAACAGTCGGAAAAGAGAAGGGGTTCCACGAATCATCGTTAGCAAGCAAGGATATCAGCAACTACGGACAAATTGTCGGCGAGCGAAAGAAGGGGACGCACGGCGGCGCTACGTGTGCGTGTGGGTGTGGTGGCTTTTTGTAGAAAGAAATTTGCAAAAATTCCGCAATATCGGAATATGTTGAAACCTAAACGTCAAGCGAAACAGAAACCTAAAGCTAAACCGGTAAGATTGAAATTATTGCATCCCCAACCATTCCCGAAGTGTTTTCCACAATCGTTTATTCCCACATTCCAAAGTGCCCTCTCTGCTGCGATTTTCAAATTTAAACTATTTTCTCCTTCCATTGATTTTCTTCTATATCCACATCTCTTCTCCCAAATCTCATTATTGTTTCTATCCCAGTAGACTTAGTACCATAAATTACTGAAACTTTGTAGAGATATAAACTTGTTATATTTTTTATTTATTTGGTGGATGTGCAAGTTGACTAACAGCCAATTCGCTTTTATTTTGGTTACATTTTCGTTTATAAGGGCGGAGTCTACATATGAACTTTTATTTCAGTTCAAACAGAAATCGGTTTATGCGATTTTATCTATTTTATACGTGTAGTTATATGTGCGTATTTGTATTTATTTAGCAGTTCGTTTGTGTGTGTGTGTGTTTGTTTGTGGATGTATGTGTGAAGCCAATAAAGTTTCTAAATAATTAATCTAAGTTGGTTGTTTTACACATATTTAGTGAAAAAAGCTATCTAGAATTTATTTAATTTGCTATAAAACCGAATAATTAATTACAAGATACAAATATATATAATATAATAATATTTATATTATATATGTATATATACAATATTAACCAAATAGAAAAATACATATCCCGAAATCCTGAATTTATTTAAAGTCGCATTCGTTAACGGCTGCATTTCTGTCGAATTATATGGCTTCAGTAATCTCTATTTGGCATTGTATAGGTGCGATTGGATTACGTTAGATGGAGTTAGAAAGGTAAAATTTCGTAATGCTCCGATGGTTATGTGATTGCTTGACTCACAATTGTTTGAGCTTGAATCCGACAAGGATACCAGTAAAGAGAAACTATTCTATATTTTAGAGCTTTCCTTCGATAAACTCGAAAGTGCAACATAAGCTTCAGAAAATGTTAAAAGCGTTTATGACCCTAATATTATAACTGCCAATCACTCTCAATTTGGTGGGTGGGAATCGTCTACTGTGGGTTGATCTCCAAAGGTCAAAATATGGAATTGTGTTGCATGAGAATATCGCCATGCCAATCGCATCGACAGTGACTTCGAGAGAAGCTCCGAGAGCTAAATTGAAAAGTTCATATACTCACTCGTACATCCACTTTATAGTCCGAACCTGGCACCTGGCAGGTTCTACTTTTTATTTTGGCGAAAAATTTTGTTGTTAAAAACTTAACTCTCCCATTTTTTTGTCAATAGGAACGAGGGTTTTGAAAGGTTGTGAAAGAGCCGTAAAGGCTGTTCAAGATGGCAAAAAGTTGTCGAACGAAACCGTGCACCAAATGCTAAATGAAACTTTCAATGTCATATAAAAATAATGGCTTTGTTATTACTCAATCCATTTCTGAGCAATATTTAGCGACCAGAATTTGTTCCGACTTCGAAAAATTAGTGAAGAATAACAACCTGAAAATGCCATGTCTGCTGATGAGGATCCATGGCTGGCAGGCTGGCATTATATCATTCTGTCAAAAATTCTTTTCGTCAGTCAAGTCTTGCAAAAAACTAGACCGATTTTTAGCTTTAACTAAATATAATTGATTGAATCTACAATTTTGTTTTGTAGAATGCCACTGTTACATATAAAAGACTACTTTGGAACTTTGTAAAAACCGCTTTAAAAACTGCAATTCCTTATTTTACGATATGATACATCCTTCGAGCACTGAATAACATGCTGCCGTGATTGCTGGTACAAACCCAAGTGTCGCATTTGAGGGTTGTGTGGGTTGTGAGTTATTCTTTCGGAGAAAAAGTCTACCTGTCTACCTAGGTGGCAGTTAAATAATATCGTTTATGCTAGTAATTTTCTGCGCTTCTTCCAGATCATAGTACCAAGTTTTCTGTACCAGGTCCTTATTATTGTGAGCCGCACAAGGATTTCTTTGTTGAAATTTTTATCCGGGGGAGCATTTCGTCCATCTGCCCATTAACCAACGAAATCGATGTCTGTGTATATGGTTTGTGTCCAACAATATGCCGATGCTCTTCCTTAACCAATTGTCGTTAAGGACCATTTTGGAAAATGTTTTGCTCTCAAAAACTGCAGTAATTATTTCGTTAGATAAAAATTCCAAATTCTACGCCGTATAGCAAATCTGGTGAATACATAGCACGGTACATCAGAAGTTATGTTCGTATAGAGAGGTTTTTATTACCAAATTCCAAGTACTAATTTCTTTATAATTGCTTGCGTTATTTATTTTATTGACGATGGACGATGGATAGCGGTACGTACCACTGTGTGGCTGCAGCTGACAACGTGCAGAAGGCGCCTGAAATAAGAAGACACTGTTCGTCGAAACATAGCATAGCATGGTTTTGGCTTCGTTTTATTGGTACCCCATCTTCTTTCAACATTCCATAGTTTTCGTTCAATGATTTTCGTATTATTATGCACGTTTCTCCATTATCTTTTACACAGGATTGTTGCGCATTAGGTTCCATTTGGCTCAGGCAAAATCCTTACCTACCTCCGCAAAAGCCTTAGATAATCTTCATGTCATGCAATGCTGAGGTACCAATTATTGGATATTTTTTGCGTAACCAAATAGAATTAACTAGCTGAGACACATTCATTGTCAGCTCTGCTGGCAAATATATCGGCATATACAGCTTTATAGTTCTTAGGCTGTGAAGTGACTAGTGGTGCGAAATCTACGTTATCACCGATAAATGTGCTGCTTTACGGAACAAGTTGTAAAAATATTCCCTTCAATATTTATCAGGGAAATGTGAAGTTTCTTTTGGCCATCTATCGGCGATTGCTAGTGTTCCTTGGTAAAATAAACCATTTTTTATTGCACCAATATATTTATTGAAAATATGCCAGAAACGCAATATTCTCATTAAATTTCCATGTTCAAGAAAATATGCATTTCTGATAAAGATTTCATACTGTTGTCATGACTCAAAATTTTCAAAAGCACTTCCTCTTATGCTTGTCAAGGCATGTTGCCTAAGAGCTGGATTAGAGAAAAGAATGTGGTGTAATAAAACTTCTGATAATGACGAAATTTGGAACAGATATAGTTGAAGTATTGATCAGCTTATGTTCTACAGCTGGATTCCCCAAATGACTAAAGTGGGTCATCTCGAAAAAATATTGTTTATCGTTTAATGTGTAATGTTGTAATGTGGCCAAATACTTATTCAAAAAGTTACAAAAGACATGCTTATATATGGAGGCTATTTCGTATAGCTTGAGAGGTAAGCGTCCATAAACTAATTTGATTATTTTTTACCGACCTTTTCGAGTTTTTTGAT
The DNA here is from genome assembly GCA_019455685.1 of Philornis downsi. Taxonomy (NCBI): domain Eukaryota; kingdom Metazoa; phylum Arthropoda; class Insecta; order Diptera; family Muscidae; genus Philornis; species Philornis downsi. Next base: position 1,806,053 of record JAHXMU010000751.1, read on the forward strand.
AAAAAAAAAAAGCTAATTTTGAGCTCATTTCGCCTGGAAGACATATTTTCCAATGCCAACAGATCAATTGATCATAAAGTAACAAATTATTCCTGATTTCCAAAATGCTGCAGGACTGCATTTTTTACGGCATTTTTCAACAAAAATCCGACCTCATAGCTAAGTATCTATAATTACGAAAATGCAAATGTTTACCAGTATACATTTTAAATGTATTTACAAAGTTGAGTGCCAGTTACATTACCGTCGTTTCATTATCAGCTTGGAGCTTTGGGCCAAGTTTTCCCAAACAGATTGCATTCCTTCTATCGAAATAAGAAAATTTTCAAAGTCGAAGCAAGTAATTTAGTGCAGAAGAAAAATTTGTTAACTGATAACAAAAAAACCAACAAAATAATGTTTTCTATAAAACCGGTCGAACGATTAAAAAACTCAGTCTCAACTTTGGATACAACACTTTTCATAATATATCAGTTTCTGCAAGGTTCATGGTTCTGCAAGGTTTCCTTTGTAACGTCACCCCGCTCTTATATCGCATGTTTGGCAAAAAAATTGGATATTTCCGAGGTAAGCCCTTCAATACACATTGTTTGAGATCCCGGATTAAAATTCCAAAAAAAATATGTTTTTCATTGCACCCTAGTTAGTGTCTGTATCCATACTGTACTATTGTTATAATTAATGTGAGGAGTATTTATTACGCATATGCTGGTGTGGGTATAGCAGTTAAATCTCTACTCACGTGTTTTTTAGCATTTACAAAACTTACCTCTATAACCTCATGGCAGTAGCCGAAAAGTATGCTGTGGAAATAGTGTTTATGTCAATTTATACCTCGTGAAGGAAAAGTTTATTTATTGAATTATTTAAACAAATTGTTTGCTACCCAGACAGGATATCTGTTTTGGATTTATTAATAATATTAATTTGCTTTTGTTCGAATGACGAAAATATATTGATGCTTTGATAGATATAAATATATATCTTATGCTACAATGTATGGTATATGTATGTATATAGGTTTCTGTGTGCCTATACATGTATGTCTTTGTCAGTGTTTAATTGTACAGGGTTGCCCATATTCGACGGACCCATCTGGCAACGCCATAACTTTTGACAGAGATGTCAGATCGCTTAATGACATACCGCGTTTGAAGCGTCAGTCCAAGCAGATTTTTACCATGGAACAATACACGCCACGCGAGCGCTCTGAAATAGTTGAAATTTACATTCAACAGAAGAAGTCAATTGTGAAAACTCAACGTGCTTTTAAAATATTAAAAAATGTGAGAAGTGCGCCTTCTAAGAACACCATTAAGCGTTTATACGAAAAATTTTCGACTGGTGAGGCTCTTTCTAATCCGAAGAGGCCAAATAAAAGTCGACCAAGGCGATCGGCCGAGAATATCGCTGCCGTACGAGCCAGTGTTGAGAGGTCCCCAAGAACATTCCAAAAACGCCGTTCTCAGCAGTTGGGCATGGCTCGGTCCACTTTACAACGGATTATTCGCGTTGATTTGCATTTGTTCCCGTACAAAATTCAATTGACGCAAAGATTGTTGCCTGCGGACAAGCCTCGTCGATTGGAATGGGCCCAACGAGTCATCGAAATGGCCGATGATGACGAGCAATTTTGGAACAAAATTATCATGTCCGATGAAGCCCATTTCACATTGAATGGGACCGTAAATAAGCAAAATTGCCGTATTTACGCCACTGAAAATCCTCAGGAGATTCAAGAATTGCCTCTTCATGACGAAAAAGTCACAGTTTGGTGCGGCGTTAGTGCGAAAACGGTCATTGGGCCGTTTTTCTTCCAAAACGAAAATGGCCATGCTGTTACCATCAACCAGGAGCGTTATCGCGACATGATGACCAATTTTGTGATGCCAATTATTCGTCGAAAGCGTATGAGGCAGTTCTGGTTTCAACAAGACGGCGCTCCACCACACACAAGTCGCATAACAATCGATTTTCTGAAGAATTTGTTTCCGGGCCGTTTGATGTCGAAAAGTGGTGATTTGGACTGGCCACCGCGTTCGCCCGATTTGACGCCCGCTGACTTCTTCTTGTGGGGACATTTGAAGTCAAAGGTTTACGTTAACAAGCCAAGGACCGTAGAAGAGCTCAAGGACAACATTCGTGAAGAAATAGCCGCTATTCCGGCCGAAATGTTGGCGAAAACGATGGAAAATGCTGCAAAAAGGGCACAATACGCCATCAACGCCAGAGGCGGCCATTTGAGAGATATCATATTCAAAAATTGATGTAAACAAATCTGCTTGGAACAAATTAAATGAATAAGATTGCCAACCGCCAAATTTTTATTTTTTTCTTTGATTTTTTTTAAAAAACATGGGTCCGTCGAATATGGGCAACCCTGTATTTACGAGTAGAAACATACTTATTCGTAAATGTGGCCTTACGTTAAATTATGTATTTATGTCTACGTGTGTGCGCCTTAGTTAAATGCTTTGTAGAAACTACTCAATTATACTTCTGCATAATTAGAAATAAAATGACAAAACTAGATTGTTGAAAATGTGCTCTATAACCTACTAATTAATGTTAAAAGCAAAAGATCCGATAGGAGTAACTCCTACTGTTTGGCTTAATAGACCATATGTGGTTGAAGAAATACAACCTTTCACCGAGTTTCTCCGGTGCTCAAAAGCGTACAAAACTAAAAAAGCATAGATTACATTCAGATCTAAATGAAATCCATTTTTGGCACAACTAATAGAATAATTCTTTTACATTTTTGCCAGTACTCCTGTAGTTTCAGAGATTTTTAAATTATGTCATTGACAATTTGTTAATATATTTGAAAAGAAATATGTTGAAATCTTATGTACAGACTTCGAGCATAAAACTAAGGGCTCTTTTTGGAAATTTTCGTGTTTTTAATGCTTTTTATATTTATCAGCAATAATTACTTGGCACAGAACTTTTCAATGATGGTTTTAATAGCAAAATCAAAATTCGACTATTTCAAAGTTTTCTATTAGAAACGATATAGACCTCTTGATTCTTACAGTGGCTAAGTTCTTAACAATGACCTAATTAACGAAGATGAAAACACCCTGCACTGCTTGGATCATAAGTCAGGAATCCTCTCCGTATAGATGCCTTGGCCGAATTAGGTAGAATTTCCCACTATATTATTGGTTGTCAGGTTGGCATTAAGTGTTTATTCCCACAATCGAAGGTAGATGGCTCCGTGCGTTAACTTATAGTCGTAACATTCGTAAAACCGCAACAACATGTATTTGAGAGAGTAAATAAGAATTTGCTTGGTATCCATTCGTGTCTTAACCAACCATCAGCTAGAAATTATAAACAAATTTTATTTTTTACATTGCAAGACTATGAATGCTTATTATGAGTTGATGTGAAATCATTGAAACTTTATTTCTTTTTGATATCACCATTGTTTTACTCAAAAAAAAGAACAAAAACAAAAAATAAAAGTTTAGTTGATTTTTATTTTTTATCAGAAAAAGTGAAAGTCTTAAACCAATTTTTATTTTCATATTGATTTGAATATGAAAAACTTTTTGATTGATTTTTATTTTAGATTTTTATTTCAAAAAAGTGTAAAAAAGTGTAATTTAAAAACAGGAAGAATATAAATTAATTAATTAATTAATTCTTAACGATATCGAATATTAACAATAATTGTTATTTTCGGATACATATTATGAAAATCAAAAATCATTGCCGGGGCGATATAATAAAAATCACAAATAGTTCTTAAAAAGATACATTTTCAATAAAAATTAGCAGGCTTGATGTCCCTATTTTTGCATGTGTTGTAGGTTTTTTTTCTTTCGATACTATATAGAAATGTATTTTTTTAATTTATTCTTGCAGGTATTTCCCCAAAAATATTGAGATGTATTTTCGTAAATGCGTTAAGAGCTTAAATGCGTTAACAGAATACGAAACAATGAGTTATACAATTTTGTTTGCGGGAATAGTTTTTGAATCTGATTTAGTTTTCGAGATATCATCGTCAATATTTCGTCAACATTTTGCTGCAAAATAGATCACACACGTATGTTCCGAAATCTGTGAGAGTCCATAAAATATGCATTAAACTGTTGCCGAAATACAAAAAAGAGCAAATTATACTGGATAATAGTCCACTTCCGACTGCTTTCAATATTATCAAACTTTACTTTTTCCCATTAATTTAATATCCATAACACATTTTTTAGAAGTCGGTCAATTGCCAAACGCCTATTCGATATGAAATTTTACGAAAAGCCGGGTATGGTTTCGAATACAATAAAAAACGATCTTCATGTTCGGTTTGAAATATTTAAGTCGTGACAATATAAACGCTAACTTAAAGACGTTTAATTTGTTTCATGTTTGACCAACTTGTGTTCAAATAAGATTCGTCAATGCGGTGACACAGTTCTCAGTTTACACATTTTTACAGCTAATGAAGGCAAATGCCCCCGCATGTCTAACTCCACTGTACATTTTGTGGAAAAATGAATTAAATACAAAACTTATTAAACAAGAGTATCCTCAATGAAATCACTAACATTATTTTTAGCTTACTTTCCAACTCCCACTTAAACAAAGTATTAATCAAACAAGGGATTAAATGAGAACAAGCCAGGCTTATATTGTCCCGATGCGTTTAGTTAAATAAACCTATACAAAATATTATGTTTTATCAAATTGGACGCAAATCTAGTGTATCAATTATAAATTAATCGTGTAAAATTTACTTTTTCAAATTTGTTATTTTGTGCAGGAGGTACCAGGCGAAGCGATACTGCCCATTTCCGATCCCAAACAATGACTTGAGATGGGATATTATTATTATAACAATGCACAATTTTATTGATGTCAGTGAAGATTTATCACAGTTATTATGCCAACTAAACATTAAGTCAGCCAGCAGACAGGCAGATCGATTCAGTCGTTTTAAAAACTCATCTTATTTAATGCGTTATGTATTGTTTTCGTATGAAAAATTATAAAATTGTTATGAACTTAGCGCAATTGGATAAAAATTGTGAATTTAGAAACATACAGGTTAAACTTGAATGGAAATTATCAGAAATGACGTGATTATTTGGACGATTTTTTCAACGTTTTTTAACAAATGTAAATAACTGGATACTACGAACGAGGATTACAGAGAATTATTGAATTTCTTTAACGACAAGTTACAAGAAGTGGCGTAGTTACTTGCTTGGGTTTTTCAAAAGTCTTACAAGCTGCAACTGCTACCTACATACTAGAAATTAGAGTGAAGGTCCCAGAAGCGGTCTGACAATGCGCTCCGTTTTCATTCGGCAACTGAATAAATGATATAAGTCTAACAATATATGGGTTAAACTGGTCGATCAACTATAGAAAAAAAAATGAATTTGTAAAATTCGGTCAATTTGTGGTGTTGGAACTGAAAGTAGTCAGTCGATAATGCCCTGTTACAATCTGGCAAAGTAGAAGTTTCGAATAAATTTAAAAAAGTTACAGTGTCTACCAGCCGTTTAGCTAGCAGACAGACATCGTTCCATCGACTTAAAATGTTATGAAACACATTTGATTGAAAGATAATTGGTGCATTAGGCGCATTCTTTTTGGTGCTGCATTTTTGCCGCATCAAATTATATTTACCTTTAGTCCTTCGGGAAAAAGTATGATAATGCAATACATATATATAACATATCGCTATAACATAATTTGTATTAATTGGAAATAATCCAAAATCCAAAACAAATGTTTCCAAGATCATTTCAAAAATTGTTAACATTCTTTAAATAATGTTTTTTGTGTATTGGAAAATTACTAACAACTTTCCCATGGAAAATATCGCAATGCAATTTATATTTTTTGAAGCTCAAATTGATATTTTCTATAAATAATTAACAGACATTTAGAAACGTCTGAGCGTAAGTAAAAATTATTTGTTAGAATATAGCTTAACATAAATTGAGACTTATAAAAATAAGTTTTTACAACTAATTTATAAATTTTTAAAATGTGAATGGATATGGTCTGGTAAAGCTGTCAGCTATTAAATACGTGATATCGAAGTGTTATTTATTTAGTAAAAGGTTTACTATTTACGAATGTGGAAAAACTTACTGCAAAAGTGGTGATTCAAACGTGGGCACTTTCCGTGCATTACGGGGTGATTACGGTCGTCATAATCGATCTACAGATGTGGACAGGCCTGTACGTCATCGCAATGTACGCACTGAAAACATCGTTTCTGGTGGTGAAAGTGTGATGGATAATCCGAATTTCAATTCAGAGCGCTGTGACCGTACGATAACCGACTTTTTTGGCTTGCAATTCAAGATTATGAACGACATGTGGCTTCAATAAGACGGTACCACAACCGATTTTGGCTTCATTGCATGAGAAGTTTCTAGAAAGCATAATTTCACGTTATGGCGACGTCAATTAGCCACCAAGATCATGCGATTTAACGTCGCTGTACTTTTTTTGTAGGGCTACGCCAAAGACCGTGTTTACAGCATTCATCAAATTATCGCCGAGATACCGTCCGAAATGGGCGAAAAAGTGGTCGACAACTACTTTAAAATGATCTACAGCCGCAACCAATTTAGAGGAGGTTATTTAAAAGGCATTGTATTTCCTACATAATGGCAACTTCCAAGCATAATGAAATAAGAGTTTCATCGAAATCATAAATTGATGTGTGTTTTATTTAACTTTACTTTTGGAACCGAAAAATTGATAACGCGGTATTTGAAACATATATAAAAAGTAGAAAATAGTCAAGTTCTTAATTATTATGCGTTTTGTTAAGTTGGTAATTTTCTCGATACCATCATTCAGAACTAGTTGAGTGGTAACGCGATTCATGCCCAAATAATGGTGTAAAATTATTCAAATTGATTCGTAAGACACATTTAGCGGCTATCTTCCCCAAACTCAAATAACGATTTTCCGCCACCATATCCTTTCCTTCATCATTGTTAACCTCAATTAAAGACGTTGATAACCGACCAGAGCAAAGCCAGTACAAGAGCAGTTGTGCCAACCTAGCGGCAAACGATCAACTCTTGACACTTTTTTTTAAAAAAAATTGTATTACCTTTAATTTTACATTACGTTATTTTTACAATTAAAATAAAATGTATTTTTCAATATGATGTGCGATTTTTTTTCATAGGTTTGTAATTAAATTACTACATTCTATGAATACGCTAACAAAAGTCTGTTATAATTGTCTCCATGTTCTCTCAAGAGGCAAATTCGACTTTTATCTAAAATTCTGCTCTGTGTCTACTTTTTTTTTTTTTGTTTTTATTTTTTTGTTCCTATAGACTACTCTTGTAAAGCAAATTGTTGTGTCAACACAAATACTCCAATCAACGCAGTTTTATCATATATATTCGATATCAACTATCAGTTACGGCATTTCTACACACATACAAATTTACATACCGATTTACGTACTCGTATGATTCAGAATGTACACAGTGCAACTCGCATGTTAGATAAAGCAGTATTAATGTTATCGTCTAATTAACACACCGATATGTAGAACCTCGTTTGCGAAAGAAAATCAACAAGGGGGGCGTACAGTACATTGGGTCGAAATGTTACCAAACCCTTGATAAGTATAGTATAATAATATGCTAAAATACTTGCCTTTTGTGTAGAATACTTATTTTGCCAAATTATTCATAACAGTAGACTTTATTTTTATTCATTGAACTGAATTATTGTCCGTAAATGTGATAATTTTAGCTGTCTAAATCCAAATAACTAATGTCCGAATGAGTTTTCCTAACTAAATTTATAGAACTCTTATAAAGTGGATTACAACGGCTCCTTGAAATTTGTATATTTTTCAAACCAATCAACTAAAGTATGCGTTCCACTACTTTAAGTCGTTTTTAACTCAACAGTTATTATTATGAAATGACATACGAACCTTTTATGGAATTCTAACAGGCTAATTTGAAAATTTGCCATTGAATGGCAACTCTGGTTTAATTGTCCATAAAGAGATCGAAGAGAACCTGTTCATATTGGTAATTAGTTGTTTTTTGACGTTTCGTTGCGAGCGATACTCATGAATCGATTGAGAGAGATTGTTAATACTTTGTCAATGTGTTTCTACGTTAGTGAGCTACAGTATTTGCTCGTATTACTTAAATTAAGATAGAAGCGCGGCGGCTTTGTCAAATGTTATGTTTGTGCTGCAAAGAAAAATAAATTCGCTGTCAGAAAATTCTGATACTGGTATCGCAAACGCCAATAAAACTACGAATGTTATCTAATGCGTAAATTCAAACTTTTGATTGTGAAATTTCCAAAGTGTCAAAGTGGAGTTCGTAAAGTCCGAGGCGAAAAGAATATGCGCCAACATGTTTTACCACACCAACTGGGTCTTCGTAAGTTGAGTCAATGTAATAATAAAATAAAAACTGAGTACGCCCCAAATCGCACACTTCCCCTTTGAACAAATGAAATTGTAAAATTTTCGTTTTTACATTTCAATAATCAGTAGTGCATTTTTTACCCTAAATAATAAATGTCGATGGCAAAACAAAAAGTGATGTTTTCTTTTTCTAAATTGCGTTCGTAAAACAAAAGAAATACGCTAACTATAACGAAAATACAAACACGAAATGAGCATGAGTTAAAAATATGAGAGGACTTCAGTGTTACCACCGTTTAATGTCAAAAATACAATTGGGGTTTTTAATATTACAAGAAATTTATCACGAATTACAAAAAGTTACCGAAAGCCAAAATCCAAGAAAAATATTAAATTTGCATTTTTGTAGTAAATTTATTTTACAATCATTGGTCCCCTCCAATTGTTAAATATTTCAAATTGTTTAATTTTTTAAAATAACCATGCTCCCAATTATGGCGGTCCTTTTGAATTTATTAATTTCTTTCAAATATAGACTTAAAAGTTGAAATTTTCCGAAAATATTGAAAAGCGCCAATTTGTTAGAGCTAAATTTGGTTCTTGTATGATAATATTTGCCGAATAGATCAATTTGTTTCGAACATGCTTACACCTTGGCATACAAAATTTTAGCCTTATGACCCTATTGGTTCAAACTTTAAACCAGCATCAAATCAGATTAAATTTCAAAATTTTATTTTAGACGTTCAAGCATTTCTTCTTAAGTGGGAAATACATCATTTCAAAATAATCTGGAACAAACAACCTCTAATATGATTTTTTTACATCGCACATACATCGACTATGTCCTCTAATACGACCGCAAATGTGTTTACCTTTGATCAACTTAGATGATACCGGTAAAGGCTAAACCTATTGAAATTTTCGAATCATTTAGAATTGATTTTGTAACTGGATAAAATTTCGTATGAGTCAAACCGACATGCTACTGTCAAATAATACAACTGATATTTAAACACAACTCATTTCATTTCATTTTCTAAAATATCATTGATAATCGCATATGATCGAATAGTATATGGACATGTTTATGCACATTTTATACATGAAATGAATCACGTGTGGACTACATACGATTTGTGATAAAAAAATAACCGTTTTTTTCATTTTTTCAAAAAGTATTTATTCATCAATAAGTATCTTGTCCCCTTCAAAGTAATCCCCGTCAGATATAATATGTCAGCGTTTTTTCCAATCCTCGAAGCACTTCTGAAAGGCGCGTTTTGGTATCGCCAACAGCTCCTGTTTCGATTTTTCTTTTATCTCTTCATTCGTAGCAAAACGCTTTCCTTTCATCAGTGTCTTCAGTTTTGGGAAGAGGAAAAAGTCAGCGGGGGCCAAGTCTGTGCGTTTCTAACGAATTGCTTCGCGCAAACGGCGCATAACTTCAAGGTAGTATTCCTTATTGACCGTACGACCTTATGGCAGGGATTCATGATGCACCACGCTATTGCAACTTGACGTGCTTTTTCGGTCTTGGCTCTTCTGGACGCTTCCATTGGGATGATTGGGCTTTGGTTTCAATGTCATAGCCATACACCCATGATTCGTCACCAGTTATGACCTTTTTGAGGAAATCTGGATCGTCGTTGACGACGTTCAACAGCTCCTGAGCGCTGCCCATGTGACGTTGTTTTCACTCAAAATTTAGCAATTTTGGAACCATCGTCGCTGCCGCACGTTTCATGCCTAAAACATTCGTAAAAATTGCTTGGCATGAGCCGAGCGACATGCCAACATCATCAGCAACATCTCTAATAGTGATTCGACGGTATTGATTTTCTTTTTTCAATCGAAGAAAACGGCGGCTGAAGCTCATCGAGAGCTTCAAAACGTTTACGGAGATGCTGCTTTAAGTGACATAACATGTCGAAATTAGTTCCGACGCTTTAAAGACGGTGACTTTGGTGTTGTTGACGAAAAACCTTCGAAGACACTGAATTGACGGTATTGCTTGATGGAGATCCGTGTCAGACGCAGGTAGGACTTTCTATAGTATTAGGAGTTACCCGCCGAGCCATTCCCAAGCGATTGCATGCGTTGGGAATGATTCAAAAGCAAGAAACGTAGGTTCCTTATGAGTTGAAGCTAAGGGACGTTGAGCGCCGTTTTTTCGCCTGTGAACAAATGCTTCACCAATAAAAAATTGAGGGGTTTCTTCGTTGTATTGTAACGGGTGATGAGAAATGGATTCATTACAACAATCCAAAGAAAATAAAGTCATGAGGGCTGCCCGGCCATGTGGTCACGCTGCGAAGGTTATGATGCTCTGTATTTGGTGGGACCAGGCCGGTTAATGCGATTGAGCCGAGCTATGCGTTAGAAACGCCTACAATAGGCGGAGAGGCACGAAAAACTGATTCTCCAGCATGACAACACTAGGCCTTACGTGGGCAAGCCCGTTAAAACCTGCTTGGAAACGTTGAGATTTTTATAAAAAGAAAACAGCAAGAACTTTGTTGCGCACTTAATTAGTTTCATATCTTTCAAACAGCTATAGTAAATTCCGTCAAATTTGTGCGCACGTCATGCATTTGGTAATCAAAGCATTGGGAGTAAAACCAGAGGGCAATGCCATCATGCCCCATCTGGTACCTCCCATATAAAATGACCGATTTTCTGAAACTCAATCTCCATCTTTTCAAATAGTAGACTGTCATAGCCTAGAGTTTTGTCCATTATATCATTTGAACGTTCCATCTAAAACTTGAGAAAAATCGAATAAATTAATAGGAAAACAATGGCATTTTTGAATTTGTAAGCCTGTAATCATAACGTTTTAAATGATAATAAAATGTTACCAGAAAGACGTTGTTTCTATAAAATATATATACGCAAGAAATTCAAAATCTTTTAAATTATCATTGGAATCTTGATATCTACCGAAACGCATCGAATGTTAATTTAAACTGTACATCTTTGTATTAGTTCAGTTTATTGCATCCAATATAAAAACTATTTTTGCTTGCATATTTTAGTCCAGTGCCCCCATATTGGGAAGCCTTAAGTCAAAACCCTTTGTTTCGAAATATCTCATAATATTTTATGGAAGTTTAGCATAATATTCAAAACATATTAAATGTTAAGAAAAAATTGCGTTGGTTGTGGATAAAAGTATCGAGATATCACTTAATTTATCGAACATCACTGGAAAATTGTAGAAACTGTTGGTTCAAACAGAATTTAGAACGGAATAACAATAACATGAAAATAATAATAACAAACTCCATTTTTTACTCGATATGAGATGATTGTTGTCTCAAATATTATGTAGGCATTACGGTTGAGGAAGGCAATACATTACAAAATTTAGAAAGAAATGTGTATTACATTATTTCGGAAGCAATTCAGTTTTTCTAAAACAGCTTTGTCTGACATATTTTATTGCAAAGATTAATTGCTTAGCCACAAAATCACCATTTTTTACTATTTTATGAGGTGGACTCATCAATCGTCAGTGACAAGAAGGGCAGCTTTGTTCTCTAGAAATACATATTTGAGTTTTTTTAATATATGGACAGAACAAACTCAGTAGTGGTTAAGTTCCTTTTTCTTCAGCTAAGATGTAAATGAACTGTCATAACTCTTAGTTAGCTGAGTGCTCGAGCTTGAATTTAAGATGTCCACAATTCGCGACCAGCTGTTGCAGTTACCAGAAAAAAAACTGATTTCTATTAAAAAACACCGAAGTAAGAAGCAATAAATGTTCACAATTATATAAAATTATGTAAATGTTATATGTAATGTAATTTTCATGCCTTTTTTTCAACTATTTTCAAAAGTTTTATTTTGATTTAATAAATGCTAATGATAATTGTGCACATGAAGCTGTCGCAATCAGATCACGTTCTAATAATATTGGACAGAATCAATTGCAATTTCGTTGAATAATTACTATTTGAAAGCAATCTAAATGCATTATTTTTATTCGTTTTGTTATAACTTTTACATTTTATAAGATTCCAAATATGAATGGCGAGAATATTGTTAATCCAGTAAAAACTTAAAAAGTTCAAACTTCGATGTTTAGACATCTTAAAATTTTCAGCCCCATAAAGAAAAAGTGCCACAATTATTTAAGATGCATCGAGGAACGAAGTAATACCAACAAGAGGCAAATTTTTTGGGGAAAACTAATCAACATGGTGATGGCAACACTAGTTAGTTTTGCTGTATTACTCTTTGCTTTCCTTAGATTCTCCCTTTTTCTTTCCAAGTGAATGTACGAGTATTGCTTACTTTGAAATGTTTGGTTATGGGTGCAAGTGAATGAACTGTTGTGTGTGCGTTTGTATCGATCAGCTGTGCCTTTTGTTTGAGAATGAATGAATACGAACTGGTTCGGTTGTGTATGTCCGATATACAATATTGGCTCGATAAGTGGCCCATGCACTAAAAATAGGGAGACAGAATTAACTGAGAAAAGAGAACAATAGTAATCGCTCAATTCATTATTTTGACATTACACATAACACAATTTGTTTAATGCATTGTTAACCAAAATTCAAATTGGGTTGGTTTGTAGACCAAATGGGAAGGGGAAAAATCCAAACTTTTTGTGTAATATTCATTTAATTTGGAATGTGCAAACAACTATGCATAAACTTAAATCCTGAGATTATGAAACTAAATACTTTCTGTCAGCGTTTGATTCCGATTTGTCATCTGGTTTGGTTACAGTCCTCGTTTTGTCAGTTTAATTCAAGTGCATTTTGCGGTCTTTGCAATGAATAAAAATAAAAATGTGTCTCAATGTCACAAGCGGCTTACGGTCAATCGACTGCATTTAAGATATTTGCATTCAAAAGTGGTCGAAATAACGTGGGAGTTAACATCGTTAAAGTGAAGGAAATGGTGACTGGAAGTCGTCATTTAAGTTCGTGAGAAATAGCCGCTGAACTTCCTGTGTCTCATGAATCAATTCGTTTCATTTTGCAAGGTTTTTTTTTTTCATACGAAACGCGTTGCCGCTCGAACAATTCCTAAGGACGTGCATTTTCTTTAAAAACTCCATCTAGTAATGGTCTCTGAAGACATACTAGAACGATTCAATTCCGATCCCATATCCATAAAAAGCATTATAACTTGTGATGAAACGTGGGTTTACAAGTTTGACAACAAGTTGCCGAATGGCGCCTTCTAATTGAACCGATCGCAGAAAATCCACGACAAAGCTGACCAAAAGTTTAGGCATTATTCTTTAGGAATTGAGACAGCAAATTCGTCGAAACGCCAAATTTGGGGAAAGAAAACTCGGTGATTTTGCACCATCTGACAAGGTATTGATTTATGACTTATTAACAACAAATATCATCGAACAGCTACCACATTAACCTGATATAACTTCGGGTGACTTTTTGCTCTTTTCAAAACTCAACTTGGTGGTTCTAGACACCCGTGTGTGATATTTGGGATGGGACATACTTTGAGGGTGATACAGTGAATTTGAATTAATAACAAAAGTTTTTTGTTTTGTTGACCAATTCGTGGTACTTCTTTCACAAAATGTACGAGTATACCGACATCAGTTGCGTAACAACAAAGCACAGAACACATCCTGTTATTATAGCTATATTATTAAAACATCACAATAGATGATAAATGTCCTTTGTTCTCATGGTCCGATTCAAAGAAGCTAGAAAGAATGTAAAACAATACACTGAGACAACTTTCGTAGTTTTTATGAGCTATTTTCGATGGCTAGTATCTTTTCTCGCTTTTAAAATTGTGAATATGATGATGCCAAAAGATGTGTTAAAATTTTTAATTTTATTATATTTTGCCAAAACTAAAATTTGAGACTATATAAAATTCAATTTTTTCAATGTTATTATTGCCCCGCCTATTCTTCAACATATTGGGTTCTGCATAGCTGCTCTAAAGAGCTGGTATGAAACAATTGGGCCACGTGGGCAATCGCGACGTTAAACGTATTTGAAATGAAAATTTGCGCGACAAACAATAATAATGAAATTAGTATTTTTTTAATCGCAATGATAAGTAGTTGATACTATCACCCAAAAATATGCGGATGTATATCCGTGCTCGCAAGAATAAGCGATTAAAGTGAAGTTAGCACAAAGTTGAGTTTGTTCGTTATTATTATTGTGCTTATTCTGATGCATATTTTCGTACAATTCCCAATCCAAAATTCGGTGCAGTTGACAGGTTACAATAATTTTTCAAAAGAACGACTTTCGTGACATTATTGATATTCCTAAGAACGCATGTTTTGTTATTTTTGTTTATTGTTTGTTGTTTATTGTGGTCTAAACTCAACTGGAGAAACAAGACGTTACCACGTCACGTTAGGTAGGTTTTCTCACATTTTACCCAGCATTATAATGGATAAAAATATTTTGGGAGTAAAAATATATTGGTTAAATCGGTCATTTGAATGAGAAGTACCAGAAGGGGCGCAGTTATATGACCGATTTTCCTCCATTTTTGTAGGGAATTACATAGTAATATAATGGACAAAGATATAGACTACTGTAGCGTACGAATTAGAAGTTGGAGTGGGTTGATTGAATATCGAAAAATTCGTCAGTTTGTGTGGGAGGTGCCAGAATGGGTATGTCGATGTGTTTCGCTTTTATTCTGAGATACTACTATAAGAAACGCTGAATGTATGCCATGTTTGATGAAATTTCATTCAACTACAAACAATTATGAATCTGAGAATATATGGGTTAAATCGGAAATTTGTGTGGGAGATGCCGAAAGAGGTTAATCAATTGGTGGAAATGTACAGAAACGCTAATATGTTGTTTCTACCAGAATTTTTAAATGTCTACAACAATTTGAATTCATGTTGCACCTTCTGGTATCTTACACGTAATAAAGGACCTGTCAATATTTACTTTAATTTCGAATTCGTATGCCTAATTCATCTAAAAGCACATCAACATCGGTATGCCATAAATCACTTCATGCCACTGAAAACACAAAGTTATTTTCTCCGTTCCATGTGGTATCCCCGCTACAAATGATTTTGAATCTTACAATATTTTTTATTGTAACCTTTGAAGTACCTCCCTTAATCTGGCAAAGTTCAGCACATGTAACAAAACTTGACCATGTGTAATATTTATTGCTGCTTAACAAAGTTGGTGATAGTGTAGAATACCTTCCCTTCAGGTACCCTCCACTCGAACCCACTAAAACTTTGCGCACTATAATTTCATCACACTCTCCATTTTGCCGTTAAACATGTATGAGCTAACTGCCTCTTATAAAGGGTGGCGCATAGGTAATGTTAACGGCGACTACATTGAATGCGTTCTTGTGCATCATTTGGTTTTAACTCGTCAACCAATTGAATCTTATATGGGAAAAGACATCTCCTAGACATCTCGAACTGCTGAGAACGTTGCCTGGTGGAAGTTTCGGAGTTTTCCCCGATAGTTGCTTGCACTCGAGCAACGGCCACTTCATTTCGAACTGCACGAGGTCTTTCAGCACGCGGAAGATCACAGACAGCTCCTTGTTGCTCAAAACGCTGAACCAATCGGTAAGTTGTTGGATAAATTTCGATATGATCTGAATAATCGAATGCTTACTTTCAAAGTAAAATTGAACAACTTTGGTTCTTTGTTCTTTCTTTCTTTTGTTTCCATCATAAATTTCTGTAAAGAGACGAAAAAAGAAGACTTAAACAAAAAATGTATTCATTGATCAAATTATAACGTTACTTATGCGCCACCCTATACGTAATGAGATATTTGATTTAAATCTATTTTTCGCCTACAATTTAGAACTCATAGATTAATATTATATATTTCGGAGCATAACGTGATTTCTGGAACAGATATACATATAGTTTTTCCGACCTTTTTGCTTGCATCCTACTTGCAAACTTGTTAAATTTTGGTAAAGAGTTGTTGGATGATGGTGTTCATAAGTCTGTTCAATCGACTGAAGTTTATGTAGTGGTTTTCAAATGCTCCAACTTTTGGGGATTATCCGCGTAAATACGGTCTTTGACGTAGACCCACATAAAAAGTCTAGCGGCGTCAAATCGCACGATCTTGGTGGCCAATTGACGTCGCCAAAACGCGAAATTACACTTTCTGAAAACTTATCATGCAATAAAGCCAAAATTGGTTGTGCTGTGTGGCTATCATATAGCGCTCTGTATTGAAATTCGGGTTATCCACCACACTTTCACTTACAGAAGCGATATTTCATTGCGATGATGCAAAGACCTGACCACATCTGCAACGCTTAAAGTCTCTTCAAATTTCTTTGTAATCGTGCCAATTCCTTGGACAGTAGGTTGATTATGACGACCATAATCACCCTGTAATGAAGGAAAATTTGGTAGTAAGTATTGACTATTTTTACGCAATATTCGGATGACAGTTCAGATGACAGATGTATAACATCTGACAGTCTTATTGGTCCGGCGGTTTTGAAACCACTACATGGATAACACTATACTTTCATTCAAAGAATGAAGATACATGCCATTTGAAAATATAAACCCCTTAAGCAGATATTTTAAATACTAAGTTTATTTCGCCACATGTGTTTTACGACTACCTAATGGAGTGCCTGGCTGGTTGGTCAGCTGGCTGGTAAACACGATATTTTTTTTAAAACTTGTTACAGCCTGCAATTTTTAATAGATCGTAAGCGAGGATTTTGAATAGCCCATGTAGATCAGTCGCATCTGGCATCTGCAACTCTAAATTCTTAACTACAGTGTCTATTTTCTATTAGAGGATATTGTTTACTAATAAAACTGGATAATAAATTAAAGGGTTAAATCATACGGAACTCATAAATTATGTAGTGCTCTACGTCTGCATTAAATTATTCCAATCTGCATTACATTATTTCAGAAAGTCAATTTTTTAAGAAATTTGGGAATTGATTTGCACAAAATTGGATAGGGCTTATCTGTACTAACACGGTCATTCAAATATACCAAGTTGAAAATTGTCTACAGTTTATAAATTAATTGTTTCTTAGTCACTTCCAGTTCCGCGTTTTAGTAACCCACTTCTGCGTAAGAAGTCAATAATAATAATGAAAAACTTTATTGAAAATTAAAGGAAAAGTGGCAGATACACCCAATATATATGCGCTGTATTGCTGTCGATCTAATCTGACCATAAAATTCCCTACAGCTTCAATTCCGAAGTGAACCCTGTCATGGAGATACGTATATGGTTCATCTCGAATAGGTTACTTTTGTGTATTAAAATCAAAGACTATATATCAACAAGAACCATTATAAAATAGTTTGGTTTCTGGCAATGACAATTAGTTTTTTATACCTTTGACTGAAGGAATGAAGGTATATATCGTTTGATACGTCAAAAAATGCAATACCTAGAATAAGGCGTCTAAGTCACCACAGAATATGTTTAATGGCTTTTTAAATCGATTAACTGGCTGGTAGACACGATTACTGCCGAAAATGTTTATGAAACTTCTTAGAACTTGTCAGAGCTTAATATTTTGCCGGATCGCAGCAGAGAATTGCAAGTGAGCTATGTCGTCCCAATTACCTAGATTGTAAATGGGTTCCGAATATCAGTGTTTTCTCGGTAATTTCTAACTCATAAACTAAAGCAAACTAAATTGTTGATCATTTTATTGCAAACTTTGAAAAAAATTGGACCAAATAATCGTGTCTCTTCTGGTACCTCTTATACAAATTACCGATATAACCCTGCACTGAATTCAGTCAAATTGTGCACACGAAAAATGAAAATGAACTGTGGTGCAATGTGCATCCCGTACAAATTGACTGATGTCAGTGCATATACTTTCATAACTTCAAACCTTGTCAATAGCATTTGCAATACTTGATAAAATTTGAAAAAAATCTATCGAATAACCTCGTCATTTCTGATACTTCCCACGCAAATTACCTAACTGAACCCGTAATCACCTGAATTCATATCTTTTATTATGTTGTACTAAATATAATATTGTCATTCATTCCGACGACTTACCACGCCCCTTCTGGCACTCCGTACACTTTCGCAACAATGCAAAACTTCGTTGGCAGAAGGCATATGACAGTTCACCTGGCTTAAAATTTCTGCAGTGATTAGTATTAAATTTAAAATTTACATAGTTAGACGTTTTTTGATCAATTTTATTTAAATACGCCTGTAATCGCCAAAATGACCTTAACACCTTCTTCAGCTACGTTTTCTCACATCCAAAACTTTACACAATCTAAGCGCTATAAATTAGTTAACATCCTCCAGTGTTAAATAGTTGGCTTTATAAATGTTATGATATCAGATTTACAAATGTAACAAATTTGTAGTAAATTATATATGGGGCAAAAACATTTGCAAAAGAGTCTTGTTCGTAAATAATATTTTTACCGACAAATGTTCACTTGTGATAGATAGATTGATAAAACTTAAAAATCTACTTATAATTGACCATCCAGTAAAAATTCTAAGTTATACACCTGTCGTTCGCAAGGAATGCAAGAAAAAAATAACATATTTTTGTTGTCTGTTTCTTACAAATTTCTCATACTAAGGAGTGAAATTCACTTGGAATATACATATAATTATAGCGATATCATTCGTTAATCTTACGAACATTTGTCGTATTGTAATTTTAATTTTAAATTTAATTTAAATTTAAAGAAAGTTTTCATCCAAGATTCTAGTTTGATACAAAATAACGAGGATGTTATTCATAACAAATTGAAATAGGTCTATTACGGCTTTAAGGATGCACCCAAAAACTGGATTCATAAACCAAAAGTACTTCTATTTCTAAACCAAAAATACTAATTTCCACATTGTTTGAAAATTGTCAATATCATATTTTATTATTCGGTCCTACGGTTTTTGATAACTCCTTTTTCGAATCACAAACAACTTTGTATTGCATAGTGTTGGCGAAGATAAAAACACAACAAAAATCAGTTACATTTCTTATTTACAAAACCGACAATAAGTGCCAAAACGCTCAATAACGGAATACCCTTTCAAAGCTTTTTTCACTTTTTTTCTTTTTTTTTGCGATTAGACATAAATATTCATGAATTAACAAAAATAAGCAGTTTGTATACGTTCATTTTGAAGGGCTCAATGTTTCTTTGTGTTCGGGCTTCCAATAACTTAGCCCGCCTCTAACGAATGCGTTTTTTTTTTAGAACGTAAACTTTAAGGGCGTATTTCATTACCAATGAATTAGCGCTTTTCTGAAAACCAATTTCACCATCTTGAACTCCATAGAAAAATACATTGGTAAAAGAATTTGCTGTGGTCACCATCAAAAATATTAACAAAATAGTAAAATATAATCTAGATCATTTAACGATGATTTACAAAATATTTTGTTCTTTGATTATAAGAAGATAAGAAGATTCTATAAGTTTTCAAAAACATAATTTAACATAATTTTAGTGGGTTGCAACTTTTTTGATATTACATGTTTGCTCACATTTTTTTGTTTATTTTTTTTTTCTTGCAAATAGATCTACAATAACTCTTAAATTCCTTCTGCTTTTTTGCGTTGTTTGTTTTCAAATGATATAAATGTATTATGCGACATTCTTATTTATTATTATTTATTATTTATTTATATTCCGACATTTAACATTTTGAACAAATGTGGGTAATTAAAGAAGTTTTATGAAAAGCGGTATTTTTTGGAAACCAATTTACTCGTTTATTGATTTATTACTTTGGATGATTGGAAGCGATTTTTTTGTATGAACCGCGGTCCTATTTGATGTACATATTATAACAAAACGAAATGAAATGAAAAGAACGATTTGAGTTATTCCAATTCAAGTTAAATTGTAGACAGTTTAGTATTCCAAACGGTACAGAAATTTCAGTCAGGCGATTTAGCGTACAGGCGATTTAGCGTACATACACCTTCAACCAACGTCCTTTTGCATCGGTGCAAAAGTGTGATGGGTGTCAGCAGTGGTGTGGTCAATCGCACAGTTCATATAAAAAAAATTCTGAATTAAAGAACAATAAAAAAAGCAAAATTACAAATTATTGAATTTAATTACTATAATTTAATACGTTCCGTCTAGGCCAAATCGGATCATTAGTATGTGAGTTATCCCAAGGAGGATAACTTAGGTCGATAAAACCCTGAAGCTCGCCAAATTATACCTTAATTAATAGACCTAAATGAAAGGTATGAATCCAAGAATATGTATATGAAAAGTTAGGTAACCTACAAAACAGCACCAAGAATGGAGTGGTTATCCGGCCAATTTTTTATAAGAGCTTAAGTTACCGCACTCCTTTAATTTGGGGTTAAGCAATGCAGTCCATTTTCATTCGCAGAACTAAGCTTATCAAACTTGTGATACGAGTATGTGCTAAAAATGTATGGTTTAAATTGGTAATTTATGTGGGGGATACTACGAGGGGCGCGGTTACTTGGTCGAGTTTTTCAAAAAAATTTCTAAGCGTTACGTACGCTAAGCGTACGCCAACTCAGTGGCCAAAAACCTAAGTTATAGCAGATTACTAATTATAACAGGATTAAAGACTGAATTTCGGAAAGTTGATCAGTTTGAGTGAGAGTTACAAGTAGGGGCGTGGAATAAGGAGTTGCAGGGGAAAATGTTCCGAAAAATCATTCAATATAGCCCATTTACCATCAACGGCTATTAGGTTGTTCTAAGTTTTAAGAATTTCCACTAAGGTTCACAGCAGTTATCGTGTCTATCAACCAGTCAGCCAAACAGATGGACATCGCTCAATCGACTTAAACAGTCGAAACATATTAGGTAATATAAACGCTTCCTTCTGATTATTCACATTTAAATTTTTGGCTGTATCAAATGATATATAGCATCGTTCCTTCAGGTGAAGATATAAAAAGAGATGCGTTCGTTGCTCAGGTTTAAATAACAAATTTAGTCAACATTTAAAGTTTAGTCGTGAACTGAATTTGTTTTCAAAATGGACAAATCATGCATTGAAGTTGTATACATTCCCGACGGACACCCTGTAGTTAGACTCACGTTGAATTCGAAGTCTTGTACTTGCTAGAAAATTCTGCCAACAATCATTGAGATGACTTATGCTTGAATAAAAGGCGAGGAAGCAGCACGAGCTTGAAATGATAGTTGCGAATTTTAATCATTTTATTATGGAAGGTCACGAAAGTGTATTCACAGTAATCTTATAACATTCAAACATCTATTATATTTGGGAATCTCATACAAAAAGGTCATTATCAAAATATCTACTTCTCTGTAGAATAATACATTTCACAAAAATGGCTTTTCTGTTGAACTAAATTGAGACAGCATTTACCAATTTAAAGCAGTCATATTCATTACTCATTGAAATCATAATTCCATTTTGCTCAATTGATGAAGTACATCCGATTTTTTTACGTTCAAGTGTTCTGCATTATTATATTCCTCTGCGTAGTTTAATTGGATTTCGAAAGTTTGCGTCGTTCTTCGCGAAAAGTGGCACAAAGTTGAGGAAAGCAGCGTTCCTTTTCACTGTATGTGAACTACATTGGGAGTAAAACCGGATGTAAAGTCAAAGTTGCCATGCCGACGTAAATGAAATTTCTCGGAAATGATGCACGAAAACTGCGTTACATTTTCATTCAAAGTTACTGAAATACACCATTCACTCAAGTCGTTATTAATATGGCGTTTTTCACTAAAATTGCTGACGAATGTTGTAAAGCAAATGAACTTTTGCCATATGGTTGGTTTAAAGGGGGACATACTCGTAAATCCAAGTTTTGTATATTCCATGAATGCAAGATGGTGATTTTCCGAACATTATTCATAAATTTGTATGTTCCCACTTTTCTCTACGCAATTATTTGTTGCTGTCAATAGCATTTATTATTAAAAATTTTGTGAAATTGACTATACTGGCATCTGACTGGACTGATATCAATATGGGTATTTGCCAAAGTGCCACTTCTGAATCCATATCAATAATTATAGGTGCAGTTACATAAATTACGTAATTTCGTACCAATCAAAAAATAATGCCTTAGTTATAGAACCCAATGTCCCCATACTGGATTTTGTTTCACAATATGTTTGTAATTTTGCACATTCTATCGTATCTACGTGGAGTACTATCGTGCAGTGACCGCAAGAACGGTCATATGGAGAGAACTTAAACAGAGCGGAAGGAATGCTAAATTGTATCTTGTTGAGTATACGTAGATATAACCGATAGTATGATATCGTTTAATACAGACGTGTTGGAAAACAATATTTTCTATTTGGCCACTTGACGATTTTTTTTCCTATTTTGGTGCCACATCAACCCATCGATCGATGTGGCGCATTTTCAATGGAGTTCTTCTTTATGAAAACTTTGACCGGTGAACGGTATGATTTGGCGGTCGGTATATATGTGGTCTAAATCCGACATCTCTGAGCGTTAAATTTGATGATTGCGAGATTATACTGAATGTGGTATTATTGAATGAAAGATATGAGTATAGAAATTAATAAATTAGGTAATTTACTTATTATTACAATTTAAATTTATCAAAAACGTGAATCATGTCAAATTTTGCTGCAGTGTAGTTGCTTGAAATGTATGATGCTAGGAATGTTAAGGAATGTTAAATCGGTCGTTTGTATGGTAGATACCAGAAATTTTACCAGGTGTTGTCAGACAATACAATAAACAAAAAAAGAATGTCAAATTGGGAGTTATAAGGAAAAGTTGAATTTCGGAATTTAGTGAACTCTTACCTAGTGTACCTAGTTTGTGTAAATATGGTATAATTAGCTGAAAAATACATACTTAACAATATGTGGATTAGGGACATTCAGTTTCGTTTCGTTTCTGATTCATGTTCCAAAAAACAACTCTAATCATATTTTGATTCGCTTTTTACCTGTAATGAAATAATAAACCTGTATTGATTCTGTGTCTCTATCAAAACGCAATGAAACAAATATTTTGATTCAAGAATCGGAAACGAAAATATAGTGTTATGCATTTTCATTTCTTAATCTAAATCAGAACTGAAATCTAATGTAGTTTCGTTTCTTGGTAGAAGAAGAGGCCTGGCGTCAAACTGCTACTCAAAAATTGTGCTTGTTTTTTAATTGAAAAATTTGAAATGAAATACAAACAAAACTCAAATCAAATCAAAATGGTTTAAAATTGCAAAATTGCTTGTAATTTTTGCAATGCAATGGTGGACCGATATAGCCCGTATGCAATCTTCTAATTCTATCTGGCAAAATATTAGTCTGAGACAGGTTTCAAGAAGTTTCATAAACATCTGCTGTAGTTATCGTGCTCATCAATCTGATCGCTGAATAAAACATTAAACATTTTCGCCGTATCAAAGACATATGCAATATTTTCTTTGCACAAATATATAAAAATTACTTTATGTTCTGTTCTTTTTTTAGCAACGAATGGTTAAAAAGTGACTTTCATGGGCGAAGATGTTCGTACATATGATCGCAGGTTCGAACCCGCATACAATCAGGCGGTCCACCGGCAGTCACCTTGATGCGTCTGATGAACCCTTCTGTAGTTGAGTCTTGTAAATGCTTCTCAGAAAGTTGAAGTTCGGAATTGTCGTTAAATTGTTGTCCCTTTGAGTGAGTCTAAAAATGGAATGCGTGTATGCTCACTGAATATGAGATTGAGATGCAAGGAAATTTGTTTGCTATGCATATCTAAAAAGTATGAAGGTTTGGAAAGTCGCTAATTGGCACATAATGCAAGAGGTCCTGTAAATTATTGGCGTGTGTCCAGAAACAGAAACAGAAACTTTTTTATACGCAATATCGCAAAGTAGTCGAAAGCAAGAACAAGTAATAATGAGTGTAAGCAGTCCAACATAAGGGGGTGTAAGGAGGAAAGGAGTGTAAAGAAGACTTTAAAATGTAATTTTTGTTCATACCAGGTTTTCTCAATGTGCTACATTGGTTGTGAAAAATATGTAGGTTATGTCGAACGTTATACTCGTATGTAGGTTAGAAGACTATGCCGAAAACAAATTTCTTGCATACATTAAAGAGTTATGATAAAAAAGTAATATTTTAGGATTTAAGATCAACAGAAGTGGTGGCCGAAGCGACTTCGATATTTATCACATAAATTTATTACATAAATCGGTATAAAATATTACTTCTTGCCAAATTTTGCGCAAAAGATGTGAAAATTTCAAATCATTTACTGTAAAGTAAGTTGTACCAAGTCTGTTATTTTCTACGAGACGTACCAGAGCGTAACATTTTCGATCCCAGACCACGACTTCAGAAAATAAGACCACTGCGACCAGAGGATCAGCTAAATTGGCAGACGGACAGACAGATTCAATCATCTCGATTCCCTTGAAAAGTCCTGAATTAAATTCCTTCTTAAGAAATGTACTTTCCCGTATCAAATGATAAGTGGGGATAAAAGGAAGAAGTAAATCTATCGACAAGTCAAATAAAAATGAAAAATCGTACCACAAAAATAGGGCAGATGACTTTGTACAAAATAACTAAATGCTGACCCATAATGAGAAGCTTAAATTTAAGAAAATGTCGCTTCAAAATGCTCTCAGCATAATATCCGAAGTAAATGAATAACCTTTAACACACTGCAGAAGGGTTTGAAATGAGCAACGAACACAAGTTACGAAATATATCTAATAAAGAAAAAATTGAATATTATGCATCCAAACACGCTTGCTGCGCAAGAAATAATGGAATTCAGTATAGACTATTTTTCATATCGATCTGTTGTAATTCTGAATTAATTACAAAACTTAAAATTTTAAGAAAGTGAAACAGCAACAACTGTTCCAGATGGTATGATATAAAGGGTTTTTTTATTTAGTCGTAGTTTTTTTTTTTTTTTAAATTGGAATAATACACTCAAATTTGCATCGTATATTAAAAATTTTTATTGGAATCGACAAATTGATCTTTGCCATTTAATTTTTAAAGATAATTTCATGTAAATGTTGTCCGCGGCTCCGTCTCAAAATGCCCATTCGGACACATAGACTAACGACTTGATATAACCCCACACGAAATAATCAAGAGGCGTTAAATCGCAAGATTTTGGGGGCCAACACAGGACCAAATCGAGAGATAAGGTGCTCACCAAATTCATCCCTCAACATATCCATTGTTTCACGCGCAGTGTGGCATGTTGCACCGTCCTGAGGAAACCACATGTCAACCAAGTTCAATTGGGGAAAAAAGAGATCGCGTTTCATAGCTCGATATCGTTCGCCGTTGACGGTAACGTTTCTTCCAAGGTCGTCTTTGAAAAAAAGCCCACCAGCCCATAAACCACACCGGACTGTCGTTTTTTCGGGATGCATCGGCAATTCATGTATGGCATGTGGCTGTTCATCACTTCAGATGCGACAGTTTAGCTTGTGTACGTAACCGTTCAGCAAGAAATTAGCCTTATTGCTGATCACTATTTTTCGATTAAACAGCGGATTTTCATTGAGCTTTTGTAAAGCCCATTCACCAAAAATTAGACGTTGTGGAAGATCAATTGTCATTCTATGATAAAATCGCAGAGCATACTGTACACTTTGACAGATGACGTTTGGACGCCATTACCAACCAGTGCTGCCAACCTGAAAAACTTAAATCTTAAAAAATCACCCTATACAAGAAAGTCATAACTATCACTTATCGAACAAATTTGTTCTAGTAAATGCAATACGACAGATAGTTCAAATCTGAATTATTCAAACATTATCAATAATAAATTTTCGTTCGAACATATCTTCGTTACATTCATATACAACTTTGTCGATTTATATTCGTTTTACAATTATATGCAGCTCATTTTATCATGACTTGTGTTCTTCTTTTTTTTTCTTTGTTTTTGTCACAAAATTTACTTTATATGCAACTCTAAATTGACTTGGACTAATTAAATACTATCTAGAATCGATAGATCGCACATTTATAAACAATTGTATTTTATATAAGAAAAATTTCTTTCGCATACGGCGGACCAATAATAAAGATAAATAAATAAATAAACAAATAAATAAGTAAACATGTAATGCTCTGCATTCTTCGAGAACGATTTTCTGATTTCTTCTTGACTTAGCTAAACTATAAGTACCAAATATGAACCAAACCAATACAGTCTCCTTTTTTAGAAGCCTTCTATCTGATTTCAATAGATCTCATCCTTGGGCTATCAAATTATATTGTGTTTGTTAAAAACAGAAAACTATTCGCAGTCTATCGGTATAAATTTTACTGGGTATTTATTTTATTTATGATCTATATAATGTATATGATCTATACATGTAGTATTTTTGTTACTTTTACTGGCAGATTGTAAAAAATCCATATTAAAACGGCAAATGCGATTATAGGAAATGTTAGGACATGTTAAATGTGAGGTCTTGTCCTTGGTTTTTTTGGATGTAGAACACACATTATTTTTTTTCAGTTTTATTTTAGTAAGTCTTCAACTATTCACACGTTCATATTTTATAATATTTGCCGATAATTTAACTCTTTTAGCGTTTAGCAAAAGTATCATCAGGGTTTTGTTGCGTTTTTTTCATCTCATATTTGATTCTGGATTTTGTTAACAAAATTACTAAAAGTGTTAAAGGCATCAACACTTTTTTCCCCCACTTTAAATAGGAGTGGTCGAACGTTTTAAAATTTTCTTATTTTTATGTAATCCAAGGCTCTAAATGCTAGTTTTTCATGATTTTGTTTTTAATTTTAAATGTGATGTTATGTCTTGCAATTAAATTTTGATTCTCTTGATTCTCCATTTTTGATAAAGTTAGAATGAATATCTATAGATGGACATGTACTCAAATAGGCCCATGTTTGAGGCTCGATTCTTTCAAAATGATACATTATTTACTAGCAAATGCTCTCTATTTCTTAAGCGTGATCCTAAATTGTATGTAAAAATTAAATCAGAGGTTAAGTTTCCTGCAATTTATTCAACCCTGACAGTCTATTTTCCACGATTTTGACTTCAATTGTTACGTCATATGCGGTTGAGCTCCCAATAATTTAAATAATGAAAATTCAATTTTGAACAATACAGCTTACTATATTGCCACAACTCTATAATCTAGACAATGGCAGATTTCTTTTTTTTTTTTTTTTTTGAAAATTCGATTTTCGTAAATACTGTTCTATGATAGAATGCATATTTCTAATTTCACGACGTCTGTTTCTGCCATTTAGCTCCAGTCGGCTGTTCAATTTATGGCCCTTTTCTTCGCTGTTTATACTTTAACTTTTGCGAGCAGTGCATAAGATGATTGTTTAGTTTTTAATAATTTTTTGCGGGTCGGTCCTATCTCTGATTCTTCCATTAACTTTTGTACCTACATAGTTGGATACAGGAATGTACACTCTCAATTTTATGGCTTTTACTTCAACTATTTGATCCAGCCCAGTGCATCACTTTTGTGCTAACTATTCGATCCCCTTAAAATACGTCTTCGTAAAATGCCCTTTAATCGCGGTTGTACGTCGCAATGGTAATGTTTACCATAATTTTGGTGATTCCAGCATCAGCCGTCTGCGTTGAGTAATGATGATGGTGATTCCCGCGTCCTTCATGTTTTATCCTCTAAGGACACACATTTTTATAAGTCCTTTTTGTTCCTGGCGATGGCTCCATTTTTGCTCCTTTCCTTCTGGTTCTACCCTTCAAAAGTACGAATTTCACGAAGTTGATTTTTGAGCGTTACTGCACTATAAAAGCTATTTGATAGTATATAAACGCGGTTTCACGATTTTGGCTTCAGCTCCCTCTTTCCTCTTTTACTCGTATTTATACCGAAAGCAAAGCTAAACTTAACTAATCTGTAAGAAAAATGTGCACCATAATATTGATGAACGTAGCTTCCATCCTTTGTGTTACTTGATGATACCATTTTTCTTCTGTGCCTATCGGTTTTATCCCGTAAAAGTACGAATTCAGAATTCCGTCAGTATACCTTCAAACGTTCGTTGTCTATAATAATGCTACCAGATTTGTCCCTTTTTAACTCTTTTTACCGCCAAAAATGTGCAATTTGAAAAACCATTTCTTATAACATGTCTAATCTGAAAGGGAAATATGAGCACCAATTTCCAAAATTCTAGCTCTAGCAATTTGAATTGATCGGTTGCACCAGAATTAGTCCGCTATTATCCCTAAAATTTGCAGTTTGGAAAAGTCCTCTTATAACATGTCTAATCTGTACGTGGAATACGGAAATCAATTTTCATGGTTCTGGCTCTAGCTGTTGGAGCTGGGCGAAGGTATCTAAGTTTACGATTCTTCTGTACGGTTCCAGTTCTAGCCATTTGAATTGGGCGAAGGTACCTGAATTGTTGCATTTTTACGTCCTTTTTATTCGTTAAAGCATGAATTTCGAAAAACCGTTCTTACCGCCTTTCTATTCTGGAAGTGAATTACGGACACCAAATTTCATGACTCTTGCTTAAGCTGGGCAGT